>CAKNXH010001721.1:55453-88641 GCA_932178445.1 Andricus quercusramuli
ATTTGGGAAAATAACTTATTTCCTATGCATCAATGTTGCAAATAAAACTTATCGTTTTCCAAAATAACTCATTTCCGAGCAATTCAGGAGGAAGTTGCCACCAGATAGTTTGAGGCGGACCTAATTTCCAGAAAAAACAATTAAAAATGCTGTATCTCTCATCGCATCGAAATATTGGCCTTCTGAATATGATCTTTTTGCAATGAAATTATATTCATCATAATTTTTGCAACAAATTGAATGAAAAATCAGAATTTTATAAATTTTTAAAATAAAATATCTTGTTTTCAAAAATCAATGAGTTCCTGAGCATTGTACATGAATTCTGCCACCAAATATGTTCAGTCGGACTCAATTTTCATGAAATTTTGTTCAACATTATATTTTTAAATGAGCCGCAGCATTATTTTTTTTGTTTTGAGATTTGCTCACAATTAGGTCCTCTTTGATCTATATGGTGGCAAATTTCTCCTAAAATGCTTGCGAAATGAGTTTTTTTTCGGAAAACGATCAATTATATTTAGAAAATTGACGTTGAAGAAAGTTTCATGAAAGAGGTCCACATTCAGAAGGTCATAATTTTGGTTTGAACATGAGAGGAATGTTTTTTTTATCTTCTCAATAACAATTTGAATTATTCTCGCATTTTTCACCAGTAATCGGTATAGATATGAGATGTACTATTTCTAAATAATTTTCAGTTATGTTAATATTTTACACAGGAAATTGATTATTTAAAACAAAAATTATAAGACTTCATGAATAAAACTCACAATTTAAACAAAAAATTTAATGTCTACATACTGTAGAAAAGTATTATATATTAATTCTTAAGTCATGATCACAATTTTCATAATTTTTGTCAGCAAATATTAATCTTGCTTGTCTCTCTGGTTTCGAAATTCATCTCTTCGAGCAGAAACTTTATGTTTTCCGGTCAAGGATTTATCTCTGTGATTAAAAATTTGAATATTTTGTTTGAAAATTTTTTTCGGGGAATTACATTTTTTAACTGCTGTATTGATACTTAACTTATGGTTGTAAATTCATTTTCATCAGGCGAAAATTAGGATATTCCCTTGGAAATTTATGCATTTTTTAGAAAATTGATTTAAATTGAGCAAAGCCAAGAATGTTTTTTTTTTTGTGCATGAAACTTGGCATCAAGATTCAAAATATTTTGTTTATATATGTAATTGCCAATCATTTTTCAAATGATGCTACGGAAGATAAGTGGGAAATAAACAAGCAGCGTTTGATTCGAATAGCCAAATTGAATATGACATGGTGAACATTTAAGTGTATGAACCGTTCATAGAAATGAAATTCAACATAAAATGAATTTTTCATGTTCTGTAAGTATACCAGCATTAAATGTATATGATACATAGTGAGTTTTTTTTTCAGTCGAATCTGCAAAAGTGCCGTTTTTGCCATACTTTGCGTTAAAATATAGTATTTATAACAAAATATAAGTCCATAAATCGACTTTCTCAATTTTCTTAAAATGATTTTCCTCAAAAACCTGAAGACTATTTCAAACACTGAATACCAGATCCGTCCTACTCTGTGGCGGTACCCCCCAAAAGCAAAAATAAAAACGGTGAAGTATTAACACAATATGATAATAATTATTCCATTAAAATATTTTCGTGAGCACAGAAAAATCTAAGGTTCAAATTTTTTTCAGATCAATTTCTTGCAAATTCATTCTGAACTTTATCTATGTTCGGTGTGATCATCAATGTCGAAGCTGAAAACAATGGCAAATTGCCTTCAATATCCGTATTGCTCAATATGAACCAATTATGGTTCCATTTTGTTTCAGCATGATCAAAAGTTGAAGTAAGAGAAGAAAAGACTCCTTCATTGACAAATTGTTGACCCTCTTTATATCACTTTCATTTTCATTGTGGTCATCCCATAATATTGAAAAAAGTATCTTAATTAATATTTCCAACTGTTGAAAATGAACTCACAGAATTTTGTCATAGCTTGTTTTTATTTGCTTTTGAAGAAGACATTTTTCTTTTATTATCATTTCTAATTACGCGAGATTGTCTGTCCATTCTACTCGAAAATATTTCAGAATTGCGCTAAGTCAATGTACAACATATACCTACGAATATAAACAAAATCTTCTCACAGCCATTTTTTATTTTCTTTTGAGAAAGACTGACTGCACAAGTGTAGAAACATTGAAGCTTCACGAACCATTGTACATTTGCTCTTCATTATCATTTGTAATTACAAGTTGCTCGTAACATTTCGATCGGACTTCGGATTACGAATAATACCATATTCTAGTTTTACTTTTTCTTTCAAATTAAATTATTTGTGTGAAGTATTGCGATTTACGCGAGTTTTTCCTATCCATTCTATTTGAAAAAATTTTTGAACCCGGCGTCCGCAACCTACTGGAGTTTCATCGACTTCTTTTGAGGTCAATAGGGTAATATTGCCGTTTTTCATGCTCATTTTAACCCGTCTTTTATCATGTCCTTTTTGGGCATAAATTCCTGCAAGAGCATTAGTAGTTTCCAAGATTGCAAAGACGTCACCATCAGATGTTGATATAACAATTTGCTCTTGGGTTGTCATAGGCTCAAAGATAGCATTTGTTATTCTCAATTTCAATCCTGCATCGGCAGGAAAAGTGTATCTTCGAAATTCGAACATCCGACTCGGATTCTTGCGGGGAATGAGCCTAATAAATTCCATATCTTCCAGTCGATATCCACATCTATTAGAAGAAGGAAGCATGGTGGGTAGAGATTTGCATCTCTTAGAGGGATGGCTAGCAGAAGGAGCCGTGGACCTGTACCACGCTGGGGGCTGCCAGACAGAAGAACAAGGTCTTTTAGAAGAAATTTCGGCAGTAGGCTGACTGGAAGAAGGGGACCTGGGCCTCGATCTCGCAGGAGGAGAAGGAGACCTGACCGGAGAATGATTTAGGTCAATAGATATTCTGTTAGGTGAAGACTCGAAACTTATTCCTGTAACAATGAGAAGAAAATAAGATTTTTATCAAGTACGTGAAGCAAAAAATAATTTGGAATATGGAAAATTTGTACGGATTTCAGGTTAATTCGGACGATTAACGCAATTTGAGATCCTAAATATCTTGCAAGTTCGAACCTAAAGCACAATGATGAGGAATATCTAGTTTCTTTTCATTAGTAACAATAATTATTCGAATGGTTGTTTTTTTCGTTACATTCGAAATTTAGTTGACAATGAATTATGATGATGATCAAGGAATGTATTTGTGATACTAATATAATAAATAAGTATTATTTATTCGGAAAGTGAAAAATAACTCAAAATGTAAGAGAGAATTCAAGAGCTGAATATTCTTCTTGTTCAATTTCCAGCGAAATTTCAAACAATTTTTTTATTCCTAAAAATGAATATAAGAAGGAAATGTAAATAAATTGCAAATTTGAATTATTTTTCAAAATTTCAAAAATTTCAAAGCAAAATTCTAAAATTCTGCATAATTATTAACTTTTAGAAAAAATCCAGGTAAGTTTAAGGAATAGAATTTTCACAAAGATTCAATAATAATTAGAAACTCGAAAATATATCAAATAATTCTGAACAATTTTTCAATTTTTGAAACTTACAAAAATGGAAAACTTTCCTTGAGATAACAAGGAGAATACAAAATGATTCTTCACATCAAAAACTTAATTCTAAGTGAAAGAAATTTTTGTTTCGTTTCATTTTCAATCTTCTAAAAAATAACTACGTATTTCAATTCGGAAAAATTCCTTATCAATCGGGGTACTATTGATCAAAATAGTATAATAATATAATAATATGTTAATATAATAATATAATAATATATAATAATAATCAGTATTATGGACCAAGAAAGTAGAAAATAACTGATAATTAAAGTGGCCACCTTCTTGGTAATTCGAAATTAATTCGAATATTAAGAAGATGCAAAAATTTAAATGTTGGGAAAATTTCAAAACATTTCAAACAAAATGCAGACTTTGTAAAGTATTGACAAAAATAAGCTTTCAATGCATTTTCAAAGGTTTTAATAAATAACAATTTTTTTTTTAATTTCTGGTGATATTTCTTACAAATTTATTATGAAAAATAAGTTTCGTGAGGATATTCGAACGATATTGTGAAATATTAAAAATAA
Organism: Andricus quercusramuli; assembly: GCA_932178445.1. NCBI lineage: Eukaryota > Metazoa > Arthropoda > Insecta > Hymenoptera > Cynipidae > Andricus > Andricus quercusramuli. The sequence continues at coordinate 59,616 of CAKNXH010001721.1, forward strand.
TTTCATTAAATTTTTCAATCTAGCATGATCACCAACTTTTAGAAAAAAATCCTAGCAAGTTTAAGAGATAATTAGAAGTTCAAGCAAGATTCAAAAATAAGTTTAGAAATTGAGAAATTCCAAATAACATGAAAGAATATTACAATTTCTGAATTCTTTCTAATTTTTTTTTAACTTTCAACGGTCCTGAATGTCTTTTGAACTGACTTAAGCTTTTTCTATCATACGATTTCGTAAAATTCTTCAAAATAAAAAAAGTTTTCTTCCAAATTTTTGAGATTTTTTAAATCTTTATTCCAAATGTTGACATTCCATGAGGAATTATTTTTCTCCTTGAGTTGAAAAAGTAAAAGATTTATGATGCTCGTTTTTGTAAAGTACAAAACTAACTGAAAAAGTAAAGATGGCTGAAATGCAGATGAGCCGTCAGATAAACTTCTTGATAGCAGACCCCAAGAAACATTTGGAACATTAAAAAGCACAGAGTATTAAATGGAATTACAAGAATAATATTCATATTTAAATTGGAGAAGTTAGGTTCTTTTGCTTGTTCTTATTTTCAATTTTGTAAATAATCAATATGTATTTCAATTCAGACAAATTCCTTATCGAACGTGACACTTCTCGAATTGCATTTCTTATAACACACTCATTCTTTTTTTTTTTGCCAAATAAATATAGAATCTATTCGTAATAATTTTTATGAAATTCAAATTCGCGAGAACCTTACAAACATATGTAGAAATATAGATAAATTGTCATATTTACCAATAGAATTGAAGACAATCGCCAATGACAGGACCAGAGTAAAAACGATCGTCATCTTTCCGAAATAAGAAAAAATTGTTCACTGTGTACATGAATAATTCTGTGAATGAATATTATTCTTGTGCTTTATTACGGTATATGATGCAAACTGTAGTTCTTATCTCATGAATTGGATGAACCGTGAAGATTGTCCTTGTGAGATAATTGTATTGCTGCAATCAGTACAAGAAAAAAAAACGAACGTTGTCTAGATTCTGTATTATTAAGTAACAAGTATCATACATCATTTTTCGTAAGGCAACTCATTTTGATAAACAGTAATAATTCAACGACAAATTGTATCAACAACACACAATTTTTATTTTTATTAGTTAATAAAAATATTTCGGAAACATCTAAAATGGAATAACCTTATCAAAAAAGATGCATATATTGAATATTTTTCATTCTCAAGAATTAATTAATTTCAAACTAGCTTCTGTTGAATTTTTTTAAGGAAACGTTGAAAAGTAAACAATCTCTAATAGAGAACTCTCAATATCGCAGAAGAGTCCACCGTCACGGAATTTTCCGTGAGACTGACCCTTTCCCAGCTCGTTCAGAGAGTTGCTAATTGTTGAAAAATCATAAAATACTGAAAAAATAAAATGCATTTTATTTATTTTGGAATTTTTTCTGAAATTGAACTGTGATTGTTGATAATGAAGTCACGACCTTGTAGAAATGCGTCGAAACAGTCTCCAATGACAGGTCAAAATCAATAAAAATTCCTCCGAATATAATTTGAAAATTGTGGATACGTTTCGGCTGCTATGTCAGGATGACACTGTTCGGTCTGATGTCCTGATGTTTGGTCTGACACTGGCATCCATCTACGACTCGTTAATGGTTTTGTCCTCTGTATGAATTGCTTTGATGATTTTCAACATCACAAAATCAGCCATGAATGTTTTGACTGATGAGGGCTGGCATAGCAGCCGAAACGTATCGACAAATTATCAATTATACTTTAATGGATTTTTATTGATTCCGAATTATCATTGGAGACTATTCCGACACATTCAACTGTGATTATTTCTAACAAAAATCTAAATTTGTTCCGAATTGCAACCTGCAAACTACTTTGAATAGTAAACACCAGATCCGTTCCCCTGTGTAGTTCTATCCCCTATAGCGAAATTAAAATAGGTAAATCATTATAAAAATACCATCATTTTTCCCTGTCAATATTTTTGTAAGCACAGAAAAAACAAACGTTTCAATTTCTCACAAATTCATTTTGAACTTCAGCTATGTTGTCTGTCATAGTCAGTATCAAATCTAAATATCCAATCTTGATTTCACAGCTAATTTTTATTTTCTATTAAAAAATACTGACTTGGGAAGTGAAGAAAGATTGCAGCCAGAAAACCATAAGACATTTGCTCTTTATTATCATTACTCATAACCATAAGTCACTTATAAAAATTCGATCTTTCTTTGGATGAAGAAGCAGATTATGAGATAGTTTCACTTTTTTTGAAACCGAATTGGCAGCGAAGATGATTGCGGTTTACACAAGTATTTCCAATCGTCTTATTTGAAAATATTGCATGAGTGGGCGAGCGGACCCTACTGAAGTTTCGTCAACTTCTCTTGAAGTCAATATGGTTATATTATCGTTTCTCATGTTTATTTTCATTATAAACATACATTCCGGCTAGGACATAAGTAGTCTCCAATATTGCAAAGACGTCTCCAGCGGATGTTGATATAACAATTTGTTCTTCGGTTGTCATAGGCTTGAAGATAGCATTTGTTATTCTTAATTTCAACCCTTTACCGGCTGGAAAATTGTATCTTCGAAATTCGAATATCCGGCGCGGATTATTGTAGGAAATGAGCCGAATAAATTCCATATCTTCGAGTCTATAGCCACGATTATCAGAAGAAGGAAGCTCAGTAGGTTGAGTTGTGCATCTGGCAGAAGGATGGCTGGCAGACAGAGCCGCGGGCCTGGACCACGCAGAAGAAGAAGACCTGCCAGGAAAACGAGGTCTGTCAGGAGGAAATTCGTCCGGATGATAACTGGCAGAAGGAGACCTGGACCTTGACCTCGGAGGAGGAGAGCAAGACCTGACTGGAGATCGATTTAGGTCAATAGGTTCTCTATTAGGTAAAGACTCAAAGCTTATTTCTGCAACAGGAAAGAGAAAACAACATTTGGATTAGGTCTGTGAAGCAAAACAGGATTTGGATTTCGTGAAATTTGTCCGGATTTCACAATAGGTCAAACGATTGACGCAATTCAAAATCTCAAATATTCTGCAGGTTCGAACCTAAATCACAGTGATGAGAAATATCTAGGTCCTTTCAAGTAGTGTCTGTGACGTTACGTGACGTTATTGTGACGATACGTTCTTCTGCTTTTTAACGACTTATTTAATTTTCATCTAACCAGCAGATGAATAAGTCCTGATTCATACTGAACAATTTTTTGGTGCTCAAACAACTGCAATTGAACATTTTAGAGAATAAGAATTTCGAACAGAAAAGAATTGCAAACTCCTTGACTATATATTTTGAGTTAAAAGTAACTTAATAGAGTACGGAACTATGAAACTAAGAGATCAATGAGATGGATATATATTTCACATGTTGCTTAAGCTAGCCCGACAGGACATGCGGCTATAATAATCGGATACAAAGATTTCAGAAAAAATTTCAAAAAATATGCAAAATCGGTAACAATTTTCTGAAAAATGGGAAAAAAACTATATCCACGATTCATTTGTTTTTGACTTCAGCGTTTGAAAAATATCCTTCCACTTTTCGGCATAATAAATTAAAATAGAGCATCACCGAAAATTGAAAAAATATTATGCCAAAAGTGCGATTCAAGGTAATCGAGGTCGCTCGGATGGGAAGTCTTGTAGCTTAGTAGACATGTACGCAACAATAAATATTAGCAAACTTTGAAAACAATCATGGAAACTAGTGGTGGGGGCGCAAGGTGAGGAAAAGACAAAAATGTTTGAAGAGTATTCACTAGAATTTCAAGAATATCATTGATACTCGAGTAAAAGATATTTTTGTTGCCTTTCACTTTTAATCTACTGACGAATCACTAAGTATTTCATTACGAAAGAATTCCTTATCAATTTTGGCACTTTCAGAAAAAAGTCTTACTAAGTTTAAGAGATAATGAGGGGTTTGAAAAATGTTTTGAAAACAACTTGAAACATAGCAAAATTCCAGATAGCTTAAGAGAATATATTTATTCCTGAATGCTCTCAAGAGAATTTAACTGTTGTAAGATTACTAGTATATTCAAAACGACTCCTATATCCGGGAATTTTTCCATGGAAAATATTATATATAACATTATGTTTTCGTGAAGAATTCGAGAAGGTTTTTGTGCAATATTGTTGATTCTGAAAGATATTTCTAAATTGTAGAAAATCTGAAACATTTCCAGATTTAAACGATGTCCCAAAGCTTAAAAAATATTTTCAAATGTCTTTTGAATTTTCGAAAGTCCTGAATGGCTTGTGAACTGATTTGGTCTTTCCTACGATATGGTAAAATTTTTCAAAACGAAAAACGTTTTCTTCTAAATTTTCAAGATTTTTTGAATCGCCGTTCCAAATTTTTACTTCATATTGGGGATTATTTCTCTCCTTCAGTTGGAACATTAAAAGATTTGTGATGCTCGTATTTTCGAAATGAAAAAGAAAGTGAAGATGGCTGCGTTACAGATAAGACATCGGATAAAATTTCTGATCAAAGATTCCAAGAAAAATCCAAGTAATATGAAATCACAGAGTAATAAATACAATTTCAAGAATATCTGACACATACGTGACACTTCACGAATTGCATTCGTTTTAACACACTGATTCTTGTTTCTGATCAATAAATCTAGATTAGATCCGTAATAATTTCAGACAAAATTCAATTCAAGGAAACCTTAAAAACACGTGTAGAAATATTGATGAATGATTATATTTACCAAGATAATTGAAGATAATCGTCAATGACATGACCAGAGTAAAAACGATCCTCATCTTTTCGAACTGAAAAAAATTGATTACTGTGCTAATGAAGAATTCGGTGCATGATCATCATTCTGGCGCTTAATTACGGTATATAATGTAAACTGTAGTTCTCATCTTATAATTTAGATAAACCGTGAAACATAAACACTTAATTGTTATTTTTATTACTTGTCACTAATAAAATACATGGTGAACGCATAGGTCGAGTTTCAGGCGACAAATGAAGACTCGGTGTTTTTTTCTTTTTTTACGAGGGCTGGTGGCAAATGTTCAAAACACACCGTGAAGGGTCTGCACTTCTCGGTAGTGAGGGGATCTCCATCGAATCACTACAATGACTCTGACATATATAATATTAAATTATACCTTGGGTATAATCATACATTATACGAAATCAACTTTGTCATTATAATAATGCCACCAAGGGACCCACTAAAATCCAGCCCCCTTTCCTTCTTGGCAGGAGTCCCCCGGAACTTCTTCCGCATTACTCCAGGGATGTTGTTTCTTCGCCTACTGAGGCGCCTGCTGGTCTTCTTTGTCGGACCCGTGTCCCAACCAAGATATACGCATCGTCCTCAGGAGAGCGGTGGTACCGCTCATTGGGCTCGTCGGCCTTCGACATCTTGATTTGATGTGGCTGGTTGGGCTGTATCTCTACACGCTTTACACTTTCTACTGATTTCTTTATTCTCCTGAGTTCGATCAGCTTCATATCCCAACCGAGATGTACGCATCGTCCTCAAGAGCACGACAATGTCGCGCAACGGGTTCATCGGCCTTCGACATCTTGATTTGGCATGGCTGATTTTTGTGGTCAGATAGAGCGACCCATGGCAAATTCAGTCTCTGTTCCTTCTTTTTATACCGTAGCACAGTTTCTACGTATGCAGCTACTTTATCCCAGTTTTCGGCACTGGTGAGCATTCTTTCAATGATATTCTCTTGCGTTACGTGACCGATCTCACGCTCCAGCTTTTGTCTCTCAGCAACCCATCTCGTCGTCTATTTCTGCATCACCATATTCACACTCTGCGCTGTTGGGGTTTCCCCTTTTGCAGATGTAGGCTTGAAAGAGCCCGTGTCCTGTGAGGAGCTGCGTCAGGAAGTAGTTTCTTCCACCATGTTCCCTCTCCACCCACTCATCAAGTGGGCTTATGAGCTTGGCTGTCCATCTGTCCCTGGTATCTTCTCTCCATCTCGTTTTCCATTCTTCCGAAACCGTGCCGTAAGAGCAGGCCACTCTAAGCGCCCCAAGCTTTTGTACGTGTGCCATCCGCTTTCTATATATCTCAGTTCTGAGTGCGTCTGCCCAGATTTCTGTTCCGTAGAGAAGAATTGATGTTGTCACAGACAACAATAGGCGACGCTTGCTCGGTTTTGGGCCTCTAACGTTGGCCATGAGTCGTGTTAGGGCTGTGGTTACGTTGGCAGCTTTTTCAGGTACTTGCTTCATCTGCTCGCAGAATTCTAGCTTTGTGTCCACTAGTAAGCCAAGGTATTTAACGGCCTTCTTTGTGATTATCTCTTAGTTTTCCACCTGTAGCGGAATAATGGTATCTATTTTCTTAGTTGTCAGTACGACGATCTCAGTCTTGTGGACGGCCAGGCTCAGACCATGTTCCGTCATCCATCCACTGACGCTCATCATGACTTGGTTAAGCTTCCGCTCGGCTACCTCCATATTTTTGGCCGCAATCATCGCAGCGATGTCGTCCGCTTATCCCACTAGTTATGTACCCTTAGGCATCTCCATGCAAAGGATGCGATCATACGAGATGTTCCACAGGTCCGGCCCTAGTATGGACCCCTGTGCAGCCCCGGCGATGATCTCTTTTCTGCGGATTCCTTCCTCTGTGTCGTACACGAGAACTCTGTCTTGCAGATAGCTATTCACTATACGCTAGAGATATGGCGGTACTCGAAAGTTGTGCTCGAGTGCATATAATATATCGGTCCATCTGGCTGAGTTAGAAGCGCTTTTAACGTCCAGGCTGACTAGTAGGATGATCCTGCGGGTGGAGAGGCTTGTTTGTTGCTCTGCTTGCGATGCTCTCGCTACCTCCTGCACTGCATCCACCGTAAATCGCCCCTTCCTAAACCCGTACTGGTTGTTAGCCAGGTCTCGCCGCTTGTACTGCTGCCTGAAGACGGGACTTCAGCAGATTTTCCAATAGTTTTCCAGTAGTGTCGAGCATACCTAAAAGTCTGTATGCTTATGGGGAATTCAGTTCTCCTTTTCCCTTGCTGATGAGTACCAGCCTCTGCATTTTCCACTGTTTTGGAAACAATCCTGCTTTCAGACAGCTGTTAAACAATTTCAGGAGCAACTAAGGACTGCCATGCGCTACTGCCTTTAATGCTTCCGGTGGTATTCCATCGGGTCCTGGAGCTTTCTTATTTCGAAGAGATTTCGCAGCCTCTTTGAGTTCCTTCTCTTTAAAAAGCGGTATTTCTGCCCCGTAAATTTCTGAAGTATTCTGGCTTCTGATTTGGTGCGTGGGAAAGAGTGTATCCACGATATGCGCCATCGTTTTCTCATCACGTGCCGCAGCTGGTGCGAAGACTCCAAGTTTGCGTATTAAAATATTGTAGCCCAGCCCCCAGGGTTCATTATCAACCTCTTTGCAGAGGATATCCCACCCAGACGTTTTGCTTGGTTTAATTGCGATTCGAAGTTCCTTCTTCGCAGCACCAAACTCTGCCTTCCTGATCGTCGCTTCTGCCGGCCGCATTTTCCGCATTCGTTGAAATTTCCGCCGTAAGCTGAAGCACTCCATTCTCCGCTGAGATATTGCCTCGTTCCACCAGTATGCAGGTCCTCGATTATTTCTTGGTCTCCTTCGGGGCATAGCTGCTTTACATGCTGGGTGAATGAGGCTCATCGTATCTTCCACGAAGGATTAAGAGTTTTCTGTTTTCTCAGTGTGCCAAAATGTGGTGTCGCCTATTTTTTGTCTATTCTCTATCAGCTTTGATAGTTTTTGGGCATCCATTTTGCACACATTCCAATTCCGCGCCTTGGTTACCATCTCCCGTTGGTAAAGCCTTTCTGCCCCTATCTGGAAGGTGATGTACTGATGATCGCTTCCCGTATGATTTTCGATTACCTTCCACGCATCAATCAGTGCCACCAATTCCTCGAAACTCGGTGTTTGGAACGCTAGAGGAGTAAATGATCTTAAGGTAAGATAACTACGAGCAACTATGCATCATGTGATAGTCAAGGAGTCGGTTTGGTTATGAATAAAAAAGCAAGAATCATCTCGAAGATCAAGGATATGTATCGCCCAGATCGCTGTGGGTTAAAATGAAGGTAGGCATCAGAAAATTATTCGCCATAGCATGCTACGCCCCAGTTGATAGTGATGCGAGAGAAGGCAAGGACGCCTTCCGGGACATTTCAAATGATACAATAATTATTTGCGATTATGGTGAAAGAATCATTCTGTTGGGATATATCAACGGATGCGTCGGTGTCCAGTGTCAGGGTTCAGATACAGGAAGGATGCTACGTAATTTTGGGGATTCATGAAGAAATCATAACGGGGAATGATTACTTAGCTAATGCTTAGAAAAGGGCCTATTTATTACAAATACTTGGTTCAGACGTGAACTGAAAGACATGCTCTGAAAGAAATGCTGCCAATTACCTTCTAGTCTCCGAAATAAACTAAGGACGGGGATAAAGATGAAAATAGGAAAGATGACTAGTCAATGAAAGTAAAGATTAAATCAGAACAGAGGGAGAGAAGGAAATACAAGACGACTTCGAAAGAAGAAAGTAACTTATATTTAAAAAGGTTGAAGGAAGTAAATGTACAGAGTTTGTCAGCATGGAAAACAGCGAAGGTGAAATGCTATATGATAAAGAGGGGATAGTAGACGCTTTGAAAGACTCTTTCAAAGAATTATCAGGAGGTGAAGCTATAGGACAACAGAACTGCGTCATAGAACATAATGCATCAGAAAACCCAATAGAGAAAGTTTGTGTTACTGAAGTTAGAGATATAATTAGAAATTACAAAAATGGTAAGGCTGCTGGTGCAGACAGGATCAGCCCTGGAATTCTTGGATACGGTGGCCAGTACATACCTCACAGGGTATGCGAATTTATGAGTTGATGCATTGAGATGGAGGAAGTCCCAGACGAGTGGAGGAACCCGATTATCGTAGCAATATGCAAAAGAAAGGGATAAGACAGAAACTGCAAAAATTACAGAAATATCAGCTTATTAAGTACCGTAAGTAAAATATACTCTATCGGTGAAAATACTTATTCACATGGTAATGAAAATAACAGAATGAGGGATATGGGAAGTCAAATGTGTAATTAGGGCAGGAAGATCATATTATACGTATCAAATATTCAGCTTGAGAAAGATCACAGAAAAAAGTTTTAAAGTAGGACAAGTTTTATATGCGTTTGTTGACCTAGAAAAATCATTTGACAAGATGGATAGAAGTAAACTTTCGGAAGTTCTCAAAGAGTATGGACTCAATTGCTGGTTCCTGCAAGCAATAAAAACAATATATGCAGGTAACATAGCAAGTGTGAGGGTTAATGTGAAACTGAGTGACTGGTTCGATATTATGCAGGGCGTACAACAAGGATGCGTTGTGTTCGCATGGCTATTTATCATATTTCTGGACAAGTGTCCAAGAATGATCCTCTTCCACGAAGAAGGTGTAGATCTCGAGACAGAAAGGGTACGTGGGTTAGCTTCTGCAGATGACAAGGTTGTTATAGCAAAATAAATCAGAGACTCGGAAAGAATGTTAAGCAAACTGAATACAAGCATGAAGAACATGAAAAAATATATCTAGGTAGCCTATTCACTGGCGACGGGGAGATATATGGGGTTTTATATGGACGCATAAACGAGGGTCAGACAGTCATCTTTAATGCAGGGTCCATTCTCAAAAGTGAAAATATATATATATAAAAAGCTAAAATGATAATACATAATTTTATATTTGTACCGACTGTGCCATACAGCAGCGAGACATGAACATGTGGAGAAAAGGAAAGAGGCAAAATAACGCAATTGGCAATTGGCATGAAACCTTAGTGATTTATGGGTCAGTCTATACCAGCATTTTCAATACTTCTAGTGAAAAAAACATTTGATATCACCTGAAATATTACCAATTCAATATAGAATAATCTAATATTCATTGAGTGTGATTTGAAGATCTTCTGAGTTTGAAAATTTTATTGTTTTATTTTTCAGGATTGAAAGTGGAAATTTATATCATTTTTTTCAATTGTAGAGAGTCAATTTGGCTCTTACTTGGTTTCTGTATTGGAAGAGGGATTTTTTGTTTTGAATTTATTTCTGAATTCATCACAGCGAGCAAACGCGTCCGCACATGACCAAAGCTGGTGCAAAACTGACAATCTTGTGGAACATACACTTGTGGAATTACTTTAAATTTTAATATAGAAAACCACAAACATGTCTGATTTGATTTAATTTATTCATACAGCGTAGTACTTCTGTTTATGATAAAATGCCCATAAATATGACAATAAACATTTGCATTTTAAGAATGAAATTGCACAATAAAAATCAAGTAGCTTATTAAATTCGTGTGACGAGGATTCGGTGATTAGTAAAAACTGGAGTTTCATAGGTCTGTGTTAAAGAGAACGCTGTTATCGTGCCGCTTGCTGTGCTAATTTTTACATGTTTCTTGATATTTTTCTCATGGATATACATTCCAGCAAGGACATAAGTTGTATCCAATACTACAAAGACGTCTCTATCGGATTTTAAAATAAAAATTTGTTTTTAGCTTATCAGAGACTTCAAGATGTAATCTGTTATTTTTAATTTTAATTGTGTAATGACAGGAAAAGCGTCTCTTTAAAATTCGAATATCTGGAGCGGATTCTTCTATGGAATGAGCCGACCAAATTTGATATCATCAGGGCCATATCCACGCTTATTAGAAGCAGGAAGCATATTAAATAGAACGATAAACTTGACCGAATAATGTCTGGCAGGAGCAGACCTGTCAGGAGAACACGGTCTGGCAGGAGAAAACCCGACCAGGGCATGTCTGGCAGAAGGAGTCCTGGACCTCCACCTTACAGAAGAAGAATTCTGACCTGAGGATTTTTTCGTCGCAAATCATTATCTTTTAATTGTGAATTGAACTATTCCATTTTCTTTTCTTAAATGCGCATTCAGTTCCCGTCCAAAATTAGTTATAATTAACAATAGGAATATTCATCTCGATCTTATGAATCACTTTTAACAATGCTCATTTTTAAACTCGAAGTAAGTTTAGTACAGCCTTGATACTGGAGTCAATTTGTATGAAAAATTGATTCAAACAGTCTCATATGTCGTTTTCTGTGAGAAACGAATTTTTCAACAAATGCCCATGTTATGTATTTTCGTATGGGAATTTTTTGGTCTCTATATTATTTTACATTTGATCAGTGAGTAAAAATAAAGTCTAGTCTTTGCAGATTTTCATGAATTTTTTGAGAAATTTTGAAATTTTGAAATTTTTGAGAAATAAGGTGAATCTGGTTGCTGGATTTTGAATACAAGTTATTAAAATGTAAGTGATAATCTAATAATTTAAAATTACAACAAATATCATTTAAAGAAGTTATATCATTTTGATACATGAATAAGAGATCATAAACCTCCCGCTACCTTTAGAATATGATCCTTTAGAGATAGACTTTGGTTGAATGAAATTTGACACTTCCGTTCCTATTTTTAAATTTTTGGAAGATCGCCCAAAGGAACTTGCCTATATTCAAGTGGAGTATCATAACATAAAATCTCTAGAATGCCATTATCAGGATATAATTACAGATCTTATTATCATTGCTTCAGATATCACAATATTTGATGAAACATGGAGCTCTAAGAAAGATAATTTTCAATTAAAATTATAAAAAATGGTCTTCCGCACTAATGCACTCATATCTGTTTGTGCCAGTCTTTGTTTTGGAACAATACTTTTTCTGCGAAATGAATCAGTTTCACGAACAACATGAGTACAATCTGTACAAGTGTTTGATAGCAAAAATCGTCACACTGAGAGAAAATGAACCGACAGAAGAAGAAAGAGAAAAAGTAAACAGAATGTAAGACAGATGAATGAAACTATGGAAAAAAGACAGTCGTAAAACAGAACGAATATGGCTTGTGAAAAGAAGTTAATTTAAGTTTTAACAGAATCTTAAAAAAGAAAAACAAGTAGTTTTATAAACAAAAATTATTAAAAAAAAAAATTTTCTCGGCCACTGCACCTACTTTTCCCCTCCCCATACTCTCCCTCCTTGGACACGACCGATTCTATAAGGGTTCCAGGCCTGGGCTACAAAACCCTCAAGGAATAAAAATTATACAAATAATTGCTTATTTTTGATTTATTGGTTGGAAAATTATTGAATATCAAAGAAATATAATGTATTTTTACTTGAAATATTTTTGCAAACACAGAAAAAACAACGTTTCCATTTTTCAAATCATTTCCTTACAAATTCATTTTAGAGTTCAACTATGTTCGCTGTAATGATCAATATCAAAGCTTAATATTCGATTTTCATTCCACTGCTAATTCTTGATCGCTTTCAAAAAATACTAACTCGGAAAGTGAAGAAAGATTAAAGCCTAGAGAACCATAATATATTTTTTCTTTATTATTATTATTTCTAATCAATAGTCACTTACGACATTTCGATCTCACTTTGTATCACGAACCATATTATGATATAGTTTCACTTCTTTTTACCAGAATCAGTAGTATGGAGGATTGCGGTTCACGCGAGTTTTTCCAGCCGTTTTGTTTGGAAATAGTTTATGAGTGGGCGATGGGAACCGACTGGAGTTTCATCGACTTCTCTTGAGGTCAATATGGTTATATTGCCGCTTCCCATGTTTATTTTCACCCTTCTGTAATTTCTATTGTTATAGACATACATTCCAGCAAGAACATAAGTAGTCTCCAATATTGCAAAGACGTCACCATCAGATGTTGATATAACAATTTGCTCCTGGGTTGTCATAGGCTCAAAGATAGCATTTGTTATTCTCAATTTCAATCCTGCATCGGCAGGAAAAGTATATCTTCGAAATTCGAATAGCTGGCTTGGATTCTTGCGGGGAATGAGCCTAATAAATTCCATATCTTCAAGTCGATATCCAAATCTATCAGAAGAAGGAAGCATGGTGGGTGGAGATTTGCATCTCTCAGAGGGATGGCTAGCAGAAGGAGCCGCGGACCTGTACCACGCTGGGGGCTGCCAGACAGAAGAACAAGGTCTCTTAGAAGAAATTTCGGCAGTAGGCTGACTGGAAGAAGGGGACCTGGGCCTCGATCTCGCAGGAGGAGAAGGAGACCTGACCGGGGAATGATTTAGGTCAATAGGTATTCTGTTAGGTGAAGACTCGAAACTTATTCCTGTAACAATGAGAAGAGAGTAACATATTTTTCAAGTACGTGGAGCGAAAAAGAATTCGGAATTTGGGAAATTTGTACGGATTCCAGGATAATTCTGATGATTACCGCAATTTGAGATCCTAGATATCTTGCGAATTTGAACCTAAATCACAGTGATGAGGAATGTCTAGTTTCTTTTAATAAGTTACTGTAAAAATTTCCTTTTTTCCAACGATACACTGGAAAAAATGGATGGTCAAAGTTAGAGGGTAAAAATGTAGTTAGCCAGTCCGTTCTTCTAGATGGCCAGTCTGAGTGCTGTAAGAAGGTCAAACTGACTTTCAGCGATAAGCAAGTTATCCTTTCGGGAAAGTCAATACGATCATCTTGTTTTCACTCACTTAGACCATCCACGGAAGGGCAAATGACCCATCGCGGATGGCCAACCTGATTAGTGACCGTTGGCGTTTTTATTTAAAATGCTTGAATGTGTAAGTCAAATTTTTTCAACAAATAATGAAAGTAAAGTGCATAAGAATATTGGGAATAATTGTAAATTCATATCTAGGATGAAAAAGATATTCTTTTCTTCGAAACTGAAATCCAACATTTATTTTTGAGAAGAAAATGTAATGTATAATTGTAATTTCATTTCATGTCTTCCTTGTAAGCGAAGAATTATTGTTAATAACTTGACACTGATTATTGGCTGTACACAGTTGCTTTTCACATTTAATCATTTTAAATAAGCGCGCCAAACTTAACCAATCCGATTGTAGACGCGATGCATGCAGTGTGAAAGGGTACGAGAGTTGGCAGCACCGAGGTCTAAAGCATTTTCGGAGTGAGTGAATGTCATTGAGCCTTTCAGCGTCACATTTGCTGTTTATTGAACTTAAAGATGTTTTTAATAATTTTAAACTGCTTTTCGACATTTCAATCATTCGTGGAGAGTGAAGCCTGCATAAGAGGGAACATGATAGAAAGTGTATTATGCTTATTCTTCTGAATTTTCAACGTCAAATTTCATACTTCCAAGAGATTTAAAATGAAGGCGTAATTGGACGTTCAGCTATCTATTTGTTGTCGCCACGTCGTTTCAAACTGAAAACATGCAAGAAATTTCAGCAGTAATTGATGATACGGAAATTCATGGAAAAGGAAAACAAATATAGAAAATGTAGGTTGATCAAATCGATCTCCTAAGACGGCCAGATCGACTGTTCAAGGAGATCAAGACGACTATCTGATATGACCAAATCGACCCTCTATGATGAGTGATTCGACCCTTTATAATGATCTCTTCCGCCCTGTGTGATGATCGGTTCGACTCTATATAAAACTTAAGTGGACCGTACGAGATGAACAAGTCGACACTCTGAGATGATCGATTTGAACCTCTTGTTTCAACCTTCTAGAGATAGATGCTTTAGCTATCTTCAAGGGGTGTCCTATAGTTTACCCTGCAATATAGTTGGTCCGCACATCTATATGGCTAAACTGACCTTCCATGTTTCTTCATTTAGTGGCAGAAGTTACTGCTTCAAATAAGGAACAAGCTGGTAGCAAGTTGCATATTTTTTAGTAACAATAATTATCCGAATTGTTCTTTTCTTTTCGTTGAATTCGAAATTCAGTTTACAATAAATTATGACGTTGATCAAGACATGTATTTGTGATACCACTATAATAAAAAAGTTTTATTTATTTGGAAAATGAAAAATAACTCAAAATGTTTAAAAGAATTCAAGATCTAAATATTCTTCTTTATTAATTTCCAGCAAAATTTCAAACAAATTCATTATTTTTAAGAATTAATATAAAAAGGAATATCAAAGAGATTGCAAATTCGAATTATTTTCCAAAATTTCGAAAATTTCAAGCAAAATTTCAGAATTTTGCATAATTACTAACTTTTAGAACGAATACAAGTAAGTTTAAGAGATAGGATTTTCACAAAGATTCAATAATAATAAGAAATTTAAAAATATTTCATATCATTCAAAACAATTTTTTAATTTTTGAAACTTTCATGAAAATGGAAAACTTTCCCTAGGATCACAGGGAGAATATAAAATGATTCTTCATACAAAAACTTAGTTTCAACATAATTTTTTACAGTTCACGGAACATTTTAAAAGATTTCCAAAATTTCTAGAAAGAAACTGACTGGTAATTTTGCCAATATAAGCCAATATGAATAAGGAAACAATTTTTTCCAAAGCTTCGAATAAGAAACATACGAGAAATTTTAAAGAGTATTGAATAGGATGTTGAGGATATTATTGATATATAAGTGAAAGAAATTTTTGTTTCGTTCTAGTCTTAATCTTCGCAAAAATCACTAAGTATTTTAATTCGGAAGAATTCCTTATCAAACGGGTTGCCATTGATGATCATAATATAATAATATAATAATATAATAATATGGAGCAAGTATATGGAGATACTTATCAGACAAATGAAGACGCTTCTGATATATCACTCTTTCGTAACTTCTGCCAAAGGCAAAGGTTACATGGTCCAGAGAAAGAGTGTCCACTAATTACTGCTGAAGAAGTGAAGGAAGTTATAGTTAGAACCAAGAACTTTTCAACGCCAGGGCCAGATAAAATCAACAAAATTTGGTGGAAGAAGTTTAGTTCTGTGCACCAACATCTAGCACGTATATTAACTACTTTCTTAAACGGAGAACATCCCGTGCAGCAGTGGCTAGTGGAAGGACGCACGGTATTGATCCCTACGACCGGAGATTTATCAAGTCCAAAGAACTACAGGCCCATAGCTTGTTTAAACACCAGTTACAGGCTACTCACTGGCATCCTCAAAGAGAGGATATTGACATCTATCGAGCCGGCATGGAGTGTAATAGTCGAATAACGTGGATGCAAGAGAGTGCCGGCAGGTTGCTGGGAGAACCTGTTAATAGACAGGTGTATTACCCAGGACTCGATCAGGTATCGACGCCATCTATCCATGGCTTGGATTGATCATAAAAGAGCTTATGCTCTTGTGGCGGACAAGATTTGTTATAACATCTGACCAAAGACAAGTAACTACAACCTTTGTCACATATAAGAGGGGGGTCTTTCAAGGAGACTCTCTAAGTCCGATACTTTTCTGCATCTCCCTCTTGCCTCTATCTATTGTGCTCCGAGGCAAAAGCTCTGGATACCTATGTGGCACGCCGTAAAGAAGAGAATATAAGGTCAACCACCTTTTATACATGGACGACCTTAAACTCTTTGCTTTCTCAAAAAAGGGCCTGAACATCCTTGTAGATGCGGTAAATAGGTATTCTCAAGCGATTGGCATGATCTTCGGACTGGATAAGTGTGCCTACGTCCACCTACACCAGGGAAGACTAGAAACCACATCATCCAGTGATGATCAGGATGTTCAACTCATAGGCGGAAATACCATTTAACATCTTGACATTGGAGAAACATATACATATTTCGGAATACCGCAAGCGGAAACCCAAAATGTGCATAACTTTAAAACGGCCCTTGGAAAAAGGTATCGCCAAATTCTCAGAAAAATTTGGGCTTCCGATTTATCTGGAAAGAATAAGATCCAGGCGACCAATATGCTGGCCGTTCCTGTACTGCTCTACACGTTTGGTGCAGTAAAATGGAACGTCGGTGAGTTAAAACAACTTGATCGAAGCACACGCAAGATGATGACAATACAACGAAGTCTTCATCCTAGATCTTCCGTACCTCGGATATATCTCCCTCACGATAAAGGGGGTAGAGGGTTGCTAAGCTTAGAGTGTCTTCATCGAATAACGGTTCTGGCTACAGCCTGCTCAGTTCTGAAAAGCACGGATTCCCTTCTGCGGCACGTACATCAACATGAAGTCGCCAATGCTGCGGTGTTTCTATACCATGCAGCAGATAGGGCCGCAGAGAAGCTTGACCTCCCATTCAATTCTAGCCACATTACACATGGCCTACCATCACTAACACCTCTGGTGCTCAAAAGTCGTATATAAGAAGCAGAACATACGCTCCTACTAAGAAAACATGCTGAGGAACCCCTCCATGCTAAGTTCTACGGCATCATACGTAGAAAAGAGCTCTCGATGGGTCTGTCCAACATGTTTCTCAAGTCTGCTGAACTGAGATCGGAGACCGAGGGATTTCTTTTTGCCTGCCAAGACGGCGTCATAAACACCTTAGTTTACCGCGAGCGCATAATGAATGTACCTGTACACGATACTGACTGCCTAGCGTGCAAGCAAGAGCCAGAAACACTTGGACATGTTCTCAGTGGATGCTCTAAATATGGACGCTGCGCGTACATAGAGAGACACAATGCAGCTCTAAAAGTGTTGTATTACCATCTTAGGCCTTTTCATGGTGTTGATCTATTGCCCGTCTTGCCATACGCCCAGGGGGAACTCGAGACAGTTGTGGAGAATGATCAGTGCAGTGTAAGATCTACTGGAATTTCTCATTCTCCACCACTCAACGTATCAGTGCTACGAAGCCTGACATTGTCCTCCAAGATCTGAAGAACAAGATCATTTACGTGATTGAATTCTCAGCACCAGCCGATGGTAATATCACGGCAAAGGAGGGACAAAAACCGGCGAAATATCAAGCACTCCTTTTCGAGCTGAGTAGGCTGTACCAAGGATACAAAGTCCATCTTATAATTCTCATAATCGGCTGTCTTGGAGGTATGAAAGCTTCATTTATCAGCCAACTCAACAAGATTCCGGCTTGCCAGCGTCAGGCTCATTTCATCGCGAACCAGATGCAAAAGGCTGTTCTCCTGGGATCACTCCATTTAGTCCGTCAACACTGCTCCTCTTGAATTCTACGCAGATTGGTAGCTCTAAAAAAGTATCCAGAGGTGAAACCTTCATCTCCAACTGTCTTGTCTGCCGCGTAAGGTCATCCGCGGCTAGAGACCTGACTCCAAGGAACAGTGTTGCCCGATGTTATCACGCGTGAATTTTCCGCTCTTGCTTACCTTCTAGGACCGGAGGAGCAGAAGCGGATGATGCACACGTTCCAGTCGCTTTGGAATAGGTTTCTTTAAGGAATCATAAACGAAGCTTCCGGAGCCTACAACTTGATAATAACAACTATGATAATATAATAATATACAATAATAATTATTATTATGGACAACAAAAGTGGAAAATAACTGGGAATTAAAGTGGCCACCTTTCTGGTAATTCGTAATTAATTCGAATCTTGAGACGATTCAAAAAATCTAAATCCTGGGAAAATTTCAAAACATTTCAAACAAAATGTAGACTTTGTAAAGTATTGAAAAATAGGTTGTCAATGCATTTTCAGAGGTTTCAATGAATGGAAATTTTTTTCAATTTCTGGTAATATTTCTTACGAATTTATTCTGAAAAATATGTTTCGTAAGGATAATTAGAAGTTAAAACAAGATTCAAAAATAAAAAGAGTTCTCTTCCAAGTTTTTTAATTTTTTTAATCTTTATTCCAAATGTTTACTTTCCATGAGGAATTATTTCTCTCCTTGAGTTGAAAAAGTAGAAGATTTATGAGGCTCGTTTTTGCAAAATACAAAACTAACTAAAAAAGTAAAGATGGCTGAATTACAGATAAGGCATCAGATAAAATTCTTGATAACAGACCCCAAGAAACATTTGGGAAATTTGACACCACAGAGTATTACTCAGAATTTCAAAAATATTATTGATATTCAAATTGAAGAAGTCAGGTTATTTTGTTTGGTCTTATGCTCAGTTTTGTAAATAATCAATATGTATTTCAATTCGGACAAATTCCTGATCGAACGTAACACTTCTCGAATCGCATTTCCTATAACATACTCATTCTTGTTTCTGCAAAATGAATCTAGATTATATTCGTAATAATTTCTATCAAATTCAAATTCGCAAAAACCTTAGAAGCAAATATGTAGCAGTATAGATAAATTATTATATTTACCAATATCATTGAAGATAATCGTCAATGACAGGACCAGAGTAAAAACCATCGTCATCTTTTCGAACTAAGAAAAAATTGATTACTGTGTTGAAGAAGAATTCGGCGAATGATTATAATTTTTGCGCTGCACCACGGTATATAATTCAAACTGTAGTTCTTATCTCATAAATTAGATGAAACGTAAAAATTATCCTCGCGAGATAATTGTGTTGCGGCAATCAACACAAGAAAAGAATGAACGTTGTCAAGATTATTCCAAAGGTGTATATGTTTTGAAAAGATTTTTGATTATTAAGTAACAAGTATCATACAGCATTTTTAGTAAGGCATTCTATGTTGGCGAACAGTAATAATTCAACCGAAAATTGTATCAAAAACACTCAATTTTTATTTTTATCAGTTAATAAAAATATTTCGGAAACATCTGAAATGGAATAATCTTATCAAAAAAGAGGCATGTAATAAATATTTGTTATTCTTAAGAATTAAATAATTTCAAACTAGCTTCTGTTACACTTTTTCAGTTGGAAAGTAAACAAGCTCTGATAGAAAACTCTTGAAATTGAAGAAGAGTCCACAATTACGGAATTTTCCGTGAGACTGACCCATTCCCAACTCGTTCAGAAAATTGCTCATTGTTAATTTATTTCTTGAAAAGTTATTGAAAACTAAAAAAATCAAATGTATTACATTTCTTTTTGAATTTTTTTAGAAATTGAACTGTGATTGTTGGTAATGAAGTCACGACCTCGTAGAAATGCGTCCAAGCAGCCTCCGATGACAGGTCAAAATTAATAAAAATTCCTCCGAATGAAATTTGAAATTTGTCGATCCGTTTCGGCTGCTATGTCAGTCTGCCACTGTTCGGTCTGATGTCCTGATATTTGGTCTGACACTGTCATCCATCTACGACTCGTTAATGGTTTTGTCCTTCGTTCATGATTCAAGTTTTGTTTTATTTTAAACATTTTAAAAGTCCTTTAGCTATGTTGGCTGGCATGATCAATATCAAATCTAAATATCCGATTTTGAATTCACAGCTAGTTTTTATTTGCTCATAAAAATACTGACTTGGGAAGTGAGGGAAGATTGTAGCCAGAAAACCATAAGACATTTGCTCTTCATTATCATTACTTCTAATCATCAGTCACTTATAAAATTTCGATCTTACTTTGGATCACGGAACAAATTATAATATAGTTTCATTTTTTTGAAATCGAATTAGCAGTGAAGATGATTGCGGTTTACACGAGTATTTCCAATCATCTTATTTGAAAATATTGCATGAGTGGGCGAGCGGAACCTACTGGCGTTTCATCGACTTCCCTTGAAGTCAATATGGTTATATTACCGCTTCTCATGTTAATTTTCACCCTTCTATGATTTCTATCATGATAGACATACATTCCGGCAAGGACATAAGTAGTCTCCAATATTGCAAAGACGTCTTCATTGCCCATTCTTGCTACATGCCCCGCCCATTTTAATTTACGCGCTTTTATTAGTCTGATAATATTTGCTAAACCGTAGAGAGCATGCATCTCATCATTATGCAGTTTTCTCCATTCACCAGTCTCTTCGTCCCTCTTTGGACCATAGATTTTCCTAAGTACTTCATTTTTAGGAACTCTAAACCTATTCTCCTCTCCTTTCATTAGTGCCCACGTTTCACTCCCGTACATGACGACCGGCATTATTATTGTTTTGTAGACTCTTACTTTGATGTTTCTAGATAGCAATCGCAATTTTAGTAGTGTGTTTGCTGCAAAATAGCACCCATCGCCAGCGTGCAGCCGCGCGTTGATTTTCGTTTCGATATTATTTTTGCTAGTTATAATAGACCCGAGATATTTGAAGTCGTTAACCCTTCGAATTTCATATTCCCGGCCATTAGTTCCCCGCCTACATTGCTCTGCTCGGATCTGACGACGCTCAGATATTTTGTCTTCGATTCGCTAACTTCCAAGCCAATGCCTATGGCTTTTGTGATCAGGACTTCTGCATTTTTAGCTACTCATTTTTTCACACTCAAGGAAGACTGATTACTGTGATAATTAAGAATTCGTTGCATAATCATAGTATTACTCAGTTCATTTTAGTTTAAAAACGGCAGGAAAGCCCCTTGAAGCATCCCTGGCGCTGAATCTGTAAAGCCTATTGTGACGCACGCATTACTATTTGCTCTTAATAGTTGACCCCAGACCTCTTTGTGCAGCCTAGTTCCATAAAATGCAGTGGGGTTATACCCTGTTTAGTGCATATAATAGTGCATGTGGGTGTGCCCCATCAGCATTCAAAATACTATCGTTATTTCTTTCTTGGATAAACCAAGGATTACCCTGGCTCTCACCATACTGTATGTATATCCCAGGAAGGATTTCGGCTGTCGGCAACCCTAAATTTGTTCTCAGTATTTCTGATGCTATGTTCGAATCAAGCTTTCGAATACCGTCCCGATGCAGAAAGACGCCAGTCCCAGTACCGGTTCTGGTCGTATGTTTTTACTTGCTGAGCCGCATTCAGCCAACTTCAGTGTTTCTTGTTGCCCATGGTCTCTGTGTGACCAGCGACATATATGATAGCCACATTGTTCTTTTCTGCAAGTTGGTATAATGAAATTTTGCATTTCCAAACCATTTCCAAAGTTATGCTTGGTTTCCCAACTACAGTCAATATCGCTTGGCTGAACGGGCAGATCGTAAATTTCCTGCTCCTGACTCGCGAGCCTAGTGTGCCTAGTTTCCGGAGCCCATCTATTCACTCTTACCGCGTGGACCATCACGTGAGCTGCCCTTTCAGTGGTCGCAAAATGTAGGGGTTCTGCACGGAGAATGAATCCTATCGCCGCTGTGGGTGTAGTCCTCATTGCTCCAGCAAAACCCTCCAATGCGAGCACTTTTAATCGTCGCAGCCTGTCATGCATCGGTTTGAGTTCCTGCCGTGGTCACCAGATCACGGCCGCATAAAGAAACCCCCGTTCAGTTTGCTATCTTGGATGACTTGCACATATCTAAGCTAATCTCGAAAAAAAGTTTAAAGCTATCGCAATACAGTTCCACGATACGCAGCGTCCACCTTGGAAGAGCCATTCACGTTTCCACATAAGCCCTCCTGACTAGGATTACGAAGTCATCCGTGTAGCCCTGGGTGTGATATTCCTCTTTATTCAACTTCAGAAGGAGGCGGTTCACTACAATGCACCCCAGGAGGGGTGACAGGACATCGGACTATTTGTACTTATGTAGCACTGTTCTCCTGACTAGGCCTTCGCCTCATCTGGTTTTGACTCCTCTTTGGCGTAGCATGCTTTCTATTCAGCTTACTAGCTGGTATGTCACGCCACACGTCAAAGCATATCTACAGATGATTCCTGTTTCTCCTGCTTGTCCAATTGTGTCACTATAGCAAGAACCGCAGTTCTTGTCGAGCAGCCTGCCTCAAGGAAAGCTGCCCTCTGTGCTGTGGGAAGGCGTGAAGCATCCCATCCCTGATATATCTCTCGAACAGGTTCTCCAACGGCTTCAGGATAAAAGACTTCAAGCTAATCGGCCAGAAATATTTTGCAGCAGTGTAACCCTCCTTACCAGAATTGGAAATAAACGCCAGAAAAAAAGGAAGCCACATGAACTGTTGGTGTGCAAACCCGAACTACATAGGTATTCTTCGCTTAGTGCAGACGACATCCACCTTCAGTGATTTAAAGGGACAAAAGGACTCTAGGGCTATTCCACGTTCTCATTGTCAACAATGTTTGCGGGAAAATTCCAGTCAGCTTTCTGCCTCTCTTGGCCCCGGTCTTCCATCTCTTGGTCGGTACGAATTCGCTGAAAAGCCAGTAAATAAACTTCCATCAGCTGATTCAGAGTTGCTTTTCCACCTCTAATAAACTCACAATTATTGAGCCTCATTAGCCCGAGGCGAGCTTCTGGATTTTTTTCAGGAACTTGTGGAGTCTCGCTGTTTCTGAAATGTTCTTCGATTCCTCGCAAAAGTCCATCTATTCTCCTGTTTATCCTTATATCTTTATTGTATTCATACTGGGCTGTTTTATAAATGTCCAAGTCTGAAGGAAATTTAGTTCTGCTTGCCCTGTCACCCAACGCTCTAATATTTTTACGGAGTTTCTCCAGGTGGGTGTTGCACCATTCTGCTCATTTCCTAGACATAATTGAGGATAAAATTGTGGACACATCTATGGAATCATAGCTTGTGGAGAATTTCACAAGACTGCCCTCGATTTTCCTATTATAACAGACCCTTCCTTGGAACATTGATTCACTTTTTTTTTATATTCTCAATGATGGCATCCCATAACGTTTCGTAATGTAATAAATGCTTTCTTTATGAGAGAGACGATTAATTTACTGATAATTTACTACTATTAGTCATAATAAAGAAACAAAGTATTTAATAAATCAGAAGAATATACCTAAAAATACAAACAGAATGGAAACATTTGGTTTGAACTCATGGCTAGTATTTGTTTGCTTTAAAAAAACACTGGCTCGGAAAGTGAAAAAATATTGAAGCCTTGAAAACTATAATACATTTTCTCTTTATTATTATTTCTGATTAGGAGTCACTTGTAACATTTTGCTGGGAATTTTGACATAAGAACAATATTATAGTATATATTTACTTTTTTCGAATCGAATTGTTAATCTGCAGGATTGCTATTTACACGTGTTGTTGTGTCCGTTTTATTTCAAAATTTCTGAGGATTGGGCGAGCGGAACCTACTGGAACTTCACTGATTTCTGCTGGGGTCAATACGGTAATAACGCCATCTACCATGTTTATTTTTGCCCGTTTATCATGTCCATTGCGATTAATATATATCCCAGCAAGATTGTGAATAGTCTCTAATATTGCAAAGACGTCACCACCGGAAGTCGAAATAACAATTTGTTCTTGGCTTCTTACATGCACAAAGACATTATTTGCTAATCTCAATTTCAATCGTCTATCCGTAGGAAGAGTGTATCTTCGAAATTCGAAAATCCGACTTGGATTCTTGTTGGGAATGAGCTGAATCGATTCTATATGTTCAAGTCCATATCCGGCTCCGTTAGAAGAAGGTATTCTGGTGGGTAATACGAATCTAATAGAGGGATGGACGGCCGGAAAAGCCACGGGCATATTCCTCGCAGGAGGAGGTAGCCTAACAGGAGAAACAGGTCTGTCAGAAGGAAGTTCAGCAGGGGGATGCCTGGCAGAAGGAGACCTGGTCCTCGACCTCGCAGGAGGAGAAGTAGACCTTACTGGAGAATGATTTAGGTCAATATATTCTCTGTTAGTTACAGATTCGAAACTAATTTCTGAAAAAAAGGAGTACGTTCTTATGAAATTAGGCAGTTAATATATTGAGCAATTATTATTCATCATCCATAAATGATAGTGATGAGAAATAATAAGCTTCTTCTGAATGGTTGTTGAAACTGTTTACTTCTGTGTTAACTATATTGGTGAAGAAGTTAGTGTTCTAAATATGTAACGAATTAGTAACTAGTTACGTTTTTGCCTTTCAACGCTTTGTTCATTTTCATTGAATAAACGGATTGTCTGATATGAATTTTTTACTGAGTTGTTAAAAAAAATGTTATTATTTTTTTTACTATTTGAACCAAAAATAGGCATCCTAGCGTAAAGTGGTTCTGAGAAAATCCATCAATGCCATTCAGGCGAAAAAGTTGTTTACGCAAAATATTATTGTAGCGTTCAATGTTTTTCCAAAAAGTTAATTTTTTCATTTCAAAATGAATTTTTTAACAAAGTTTATAGCAAATTTTTAGAATTTTTCTGGTTGAAAGAGTGTTTTTTTCTGTCTCTTGGTTGGTTTTCCTACAAAAAATTTTGTAGTGCCTTTTTTACGATTAGAACAAAAGTTATGCGTCCGATCAAAAAATGATCTGTGTCAAATTTGTAGCTCTTTTTCGGCTCAGCAAGACTTTCTTAGATATTTTCTCTCTAGCTTGCGTCGTTAGTCCAAAAATTTAGTTCTTTTATTTCTGATTCTATTTTTCGCCATTAAAACTGAATGCAACGTTTTTGTCGATTTATCTTTTTTCGTATGTTGCGCCGTTTTCACAAAAGAAAGTTTTGCGGAAGTACCTAAATAAAGGTTACATTTTAAAACGGCAATGATAAAATTAACTACATTATTACTTTTGTCGTGATGTATTTCAATATGATAACAGGCCAATATTCAAATGAGAGTCAAAACTACTGATAAGAGACGCGAAAACTTTAAAAACATTTGTAGAGATATAGATATATTATTATATGATTATACTTACCAATCAAGTCAAATATGATCGCCAATGATAAGACCAGTGTGAAAAGGATCCTCATTTTTTCGAACTAAGGAAAAATTGATTACTGTGTTAGTGTAGAATTCGTTAGATGATCATTCCGGCGCTTTTTCACGGTATATAATGTATACTATAGTTCTTATCTCATGAATCAAATAAACTTTCAGCTTGTCCTCGTGAAATATTTGTATTTCATATATTATTTCGAAGAAAAAAAAAATTGTTGTCGACATTATTTCGAATCCATACTATGTTGGCAGTTTCAAGAATATGCTTGACTATCGCGTGACAAATATTTGAAAAGATTTATAATAGGGCATTTCGTTTTATCAGCAGTAATAATCCTACCAGGAATCATAGCAGAACCTCTCAATTGTCACTATTATTACTTAATAAAAAATATAAGAATATTACAAAATGTGTACGGTGCATATAATTAAAATTGGTTCCTTTAATGGAAAGGGGATTTTTTGTTTGCAATTGACTTCTGAATGAAGAATCATTTACAGATATTACTAATTTGATATCAAATGAAATTATTCAATTTCTATGGAGTTTGATTAGAAAATCTTTTGAGTTTGAAAGTTTCAAATGCAATTTTTTTTCCTGAAGCGAACATTTTCAACGTTTTCATTGAGTTGCAACGCAGGAATTTATCTTCAAAATTGCAAAAGGAAGCTTTTTTAATTTCAAATCTTTTTTTTTAATTGGAAGAGGGAACGCTTCGATTTCTATAATTTTTATTCAATTGAAAGGGTATTAATTTTGGTTAAATAATTGGTTCCTTCATTGAAGAGGGGAATTTTTTAAATTTATTTCTGAACATATAACAGCGAGTTAACGCGACAGCACAAAAAGAAAGCTGCAATGAGACTCAAAATTTTTTTAAATTTACATTTGAGTGTAATTGTTTTACGCGCATCATAATTACCAATAATGACTGAAAATCTAAATTTCATATTTTGCTTCTTTATATTCATACAGATTTATATATTAATTGAACACCACAAATGCATGTGCAGGCAAATACATTATGGAGCGCGAAGCGCGATAAGAAAAACTCGCGCGCCCTTGGCACTTTCAAGCTTGCGAGCGCAGTAACACTTCGTATCAATTTTCAAATTTCAATAATGAATTTCCAAAGGAAATTGAATGAGATTGCAAACTATTTCAAAATATTCCATAAAACGTTAAAAATTCTACAGAAAAATTTTTGAGTTCCGCATGATCACAAACTTTCACAAGAATTCTGAGTAAGTTTCAGATATAACTAGAAATTTTAAAAAGATTCGAGAATGACTCAAAATTCAAAAAACATTTGTTAAATTCAAAATAATATTGTTCGTAAAGTAATCTAGAAGGGTTCAAGGTAACATGTTTTTGATTTTCGATGATACATACATCCAAACTGTAGAAAATTAAAAATATTTCAAAACTTGCAAGACCTAAGAAACATGTATGAAATTCGAAACCACAGAGTAATAGAGTTTTAGGAACATTAATTACATCTAAATAAAACACAGTTTGTTCTTGATTGACCTGATTTTCCACCTGCTGAAAAATCTTTCAGTATTTGAATTCAGACAAATTTCTTATCAGATTGGACACTTAAATAATTACATTTTTTATAACACACATATTCTAGTTTAACCGTGATGAATATATAGATTAAGTTACTAATAATTTCGGACAAATTCAAGACAAATTAATATCGATATTTCATTATATTTACCATTAAAGTTAAGAAAAATCGTTAATGACAGGACCAGATTAAAAGGGATTCTCATTTCTCCTAACTGCAAAACATTTATTACTTTGTTATTGTAGAATTCGTTAAATGATTCTTCTGGTGCTTCGTGACAGTACATAATGTTTACTTTTGTTCTTATCTTATGAATTTTGTAATTCTCGAGCTTGTCCTTGTTAAATCTTAATATTTCCTCAACCAGTAGAAAGAAAAAACGAATGCTGTCGACCAAATTTTGAATGCATGTTGTAAGTTTCAAGAAGATGATTGATTATTTAGCAACAGATATTATGGCAAAATTGTAATAAGGCATTTCACTTTTACGAACATTGAAAATTCAACCAGGAATTGAACAAAGATCTCATATTTGTGATTCTTATAACTTGAAAAAAAATTACAAAATATGGTGTTTGTCTCCAGCAGCTGTTCTCTCTCCGACAGTCCTTTTCAGAATAGTTGGCGAGTCTTTCTACCAGGTGTTTGTCTCCAGCGGCTATTCTCTCTCCGACACTCCTTTTCAGAATAGAGTTGGTGAGGAATATTTTCAGGTGTTTGTCTCCAGCGGCTATTCTCTCTCCGACAGTCCTTTTCAGAATAGTTGGCGAGTCTTTTTACCAGGTGCTTGTCTCCAGCGGCTATTCTCTCTCCGACAGTCCTTTTCGGAATAGTTGTCGAGTCTTTTTACCAGGTGTTTGTGTCCAGCGGCTATTCTCTCCCCGACAGTCCTTTTCAGAATAGTTGGCGAGTCCTTTTACCAGGTGTTTGTCTCCAGCAGCTGTTCTCTCTCCGACAGTCCTTTTCAGAATAGTTGGCGAGTCTTTCTACCAGGTGTTTGTCTCCAGCGGCTACTCTCTCTCCGACACTCCTTTTCAGAATAGAGTTGGTGAGAAATATTTTCAGGTGTTTGTCTCCAGCGGCTATTCTCTCTCCGACAGTCCTTTTCAGAATAGTTGGCGAGTCTTTTTACCAGGAGCTTGTCTCCAGCTGCTATTCTCTTCCCGACAGCCCTTTTCAGAACAGTTGGCGAGTCTTTTTACCAGGTGTTTGTTTCCAGCGGCTGTTCGTTCTCCGACAGTCCTTTCCAGAATAGTTGGCGAGCCTTTTTACCAGGTGCTTGTCTCCAGCGGCTATTCTCTCTCCGACAGTCCTTTTCAGAATAGTTGGCGAGTATTTTTACCAGGTGTTTGTCTCCAGCGGCTGTTCTCTCCCCGACAGTCCTTTTCAGAATAATTGGCGAGTCTCTGTACAAGGAGTTTGTCTCCAGCGACTGTTCTCTCTCCGACACTCATTTTCAGCATAGAGTCGGCGAGAAATATTTTCAGGTGTTTGTCTCCAGCAGCTATTCTCTCTCCGACAGTCCTTTTCAGAATAGTTTTCGAGTCTTTTCACCAGGTGCTTGTCTCCAGCGGCTATTCTCTCTCCGACACTCATTTTCAGAATAGAGTCGGCGAGAAATATTTTCAGGTGTTTGTCTCCAGCAGCTATCCTCTCTCCGACAGTCCTTTTCAGAACAGTTGTCGATTCTTTTTACCAGGTGTTTGTGTCCAGCGGCTGTTCTCTCTCCGACAGTCCTTTTCAGAATAGTTGGCGAGTCTTTTTACCAGGTGCTTGTCGGCAGCGGCTATTCTCTCTCCGACACTCCTTTTCAGAATAGAGTCGGCGAGAAATATTTTCAGGTGTTTGTCTCCAGCAGCTATTCTCTCTCCGACAGTCCTTTTCAGAATAGTTGTCGAGTCTTTTCACCAGGTGCTTGTCTCCAGCAGCTATTCTCTCTCCGACAGTCCTTTTCGGAATAGTTGTCGAGTCTTT
>CAKNXH010001721.1:95798-254291 GCA_932178445.1 Andricus quercusramuli
CAGTGCCCCCCATTTTTTCCTTTTTTAATTGGTAGGCATGTATTTTTTGCAGTTCGAGATCAGTGTGCAGGAATGTTAAGAGCTTAAAGTAACCGCAAAATTTGAAATATGGGAGGATTTTACCGTTTTCTTTTGGGAGGAGTAAACTAGAAATGAGGAACTGCAACGTGCAAACAAATTACAAAGAGGGCAGATGTTTCGCTACGTCAGAAAATTCGGTACCAAAACTATTTACAAAAAATCGCTATGAAGAAAGAAAGACGGAATTTGAATTTATTAACATGGAATTCAACAATAACCATATGATGATGTTCCCCCTATAATATTTCTTTAGGCAGGAAAAAAACTGGGGTTTCAAATTTTTTAGATCTTTTTCTTACAAATTTGTTTTGAAATTAAACTACGTTCGCTTTCATGATAAATTTTAAAGCTGAAAAACAATTCCAAATTCCTGTCAATATTCGTATTTCTCAATATGAACCAATGATGGTTTCATTTTGTTGCAGTATAATTCAAACAGAATGGAAATATCCGATTCAAAATGCACAGCTATTTTTGTATTTGCTTTCATAAAAGACTGAACGGGGAAGTTAAGAAAGATTAGAGGCTTGTGAACGATTATTCATTCGCTCTTTATTATTATTTATAATTGAAAGTTACTTATAACATTTCACTCGGACTCCGGCTCGCGAACAATATTATATTATATGTATTTTTTTAACGGCATTAGTATTGTGGAGCATTCACTGATTTACTGATTTGTTGATTGACACGGGTTTCTCACCCGCTTTATTAGAAAGTGTCTTTGGATTTGTCGTTTACAACCTACTGGAATTTCACTGATTTCTGCTGATGTCAATACGGTAATAACGCCGTTTACGCTGTTTATTTTTGCCCTTTTGTATACTGTATTATGCCTAATATATATTCCCGCAAGAATGTCAGTAGTCTCCAATATTGCAAAGACGTCACCATCGGATGTTGATATAACAATTTGCTCTTGGTTCGTCATTGGCCCATATCCATGATCTGTTGTTCTCAATTTCAATAGGGTATGGGTAGGAAAATTGTATCTTCGAAATTCGAAAATACGGCGCGGATTCTTCCGGGAAATAACCTGAATAAATTCCATATGTTCAAGTCCATATCCTGCTTTTGTAGCAGAAGGTAGCCTGGTGGGTGGTACGATTCTAATGCAAGGATCGATGACTGGAGAAGCCGAAGAGGTCACAGGAGAACAAGGTCTTTCAGGAGGAAGATCGGCAGAAAGATGCCTGACAGAAGGAGACCTGGACCTCGACCTCGCAGGAGGAGAAGAAGACCTGGCCGGAGAATGATTAAGGTCAATAAGTTCTCTTCTAGTTGAAGACTCGTAACTTATTTCTGAAAAAAAGAGAGAATTACCTTTTTATAAATTCTGTGATGCAACACATAATTCGTATTTCGGAAAATGTGTCATGAACAACAATTGAAAGTTCTAGAAAATGATAATTTCGAAAGGAAAACCATTTTTCTACTGCCTCAACTACATCTCTTTTGATATGGGTGACTGAAAAGAGTACGAAAACTTGGAACTTAGAGATCAAGGAATGTATATGTGATGGATATATATTCTACATGTTGATTAAGGTCGCCCGACATGACCTGTGGCTATAATAAGATAAGAAGATTTAAAAAGTTCTTCAAAAATATATGCAAAATCGGTGAAAATATTTTGAATAGCCTATGATTTTATGATAGCTGGTAATCAAAGCATTTTCAGTTGAAACAATATTTCATTTTTGGAGGCTTTCAAGAGAATGGAAAGATTTTCTGAAGATCACAAAGAAAATATAAAATGATATCTGGTATTAAAAAATCAGTTATCAGAGAATTTTTGGAAAGTTTTTGAAATATTTTAAAAGATTTACAAAATGTTCGAACAGGGACTGACCCAAATTTTTCTTTACAGAAACAAATACGTGATAAGGCTACAGAGAAACGTTGAATAATATATAAGACTGGAGATACCTTTTTTCCAAAACCTTGAAAATATTTGGGAAAATACTGATATATTATTATATTATGATACTTACCAATAAAATTGAGGATTAGCGCTAATGATAGGCCCAGTGCGAAAAGGATGCCCATTTCTTCGAACCGAGAAAAAACTAATAATTTTGGTACTTGAAAATTCATTAAATGATTATTCTGTTGCTTTATAACGGTATATAATGTACGCCATATCCCTTATCTCGTACACTATATAGACGTGAAGCTTGTCCTTATCAGATATTTGGATTACAGTGAGCAATCAGTACTCTCCTGAATTTAAGGTTTTTGTAATTTAAATTTGAAAAATATAAACTTACATATTTATAAATTCTTTCAGATGCTTTCAATACTTTTTATTATCATTTGATAAAAAAAAAAACATTATGAGAAACTTGGAAAATGTATTTGGCAATTAATAATGTGAAGTTTAATTTCAATTACATTACATAATGAAATACGAAACCAAAGCATCAGAATTTCTCTGAATGTGCAGCATCCGAAATAGAATGAAGAAAATTTAAACTCACATGATTTATCAACTTTGGTCTGGTTTGGTGATTTACAACTTCGCTGAGACCATGATTTTCAACATTTTTAGTATAAAAACATTCAAAATCACTTGAAGTATTACGAGTTTGATATCAAATAAAATTATTTAATTTTTATCGCGTTTGAAGGCAGTAAATTTCGATTCCTTTGAGAATTTGCGAAGGGAGTATTTCCAATTCAAAATATTTGTTCGAATTTATTTATTTTTATTTATGTATTCAAAAAGGGAAATTTCGTATATTTAACATTTTAATGGAATAGACGGGTAATAAATCCCGTAATTTTCCCATTACTCTTGAAGATAGAGAAAGGAAATTTTTTATTTTAATTCTTATTTTAAATAATAAATAATAGATCAATAAACTGTGAACAAAGAATATTATAGTAGACTTTTCAATGAAAAATTGTCAACTGTTAGCAAAAAATATTTCGTTATTAAAAAAATGTTAACTCAAAATTATTATATTTCGAAGAAGAATAGAAATTTTCTAAAAGTATAGGCTGTGTTAGCATTTCTGCCCGGAAATGAGCATTTTCAAACCAAAATTATAATCAGGAGTTGCAATTTTCATTAATTGTAGGTCATGCGAGCATTTTATAATGCAAACATGTATTTAAATCGGAAATTCTCAGACTTCAGAGATTAAACATTGTTCAAAAAATTACACTATACGGTTCTGTTAGCCCTTTTGAACAGGAAATTCATATTTTCCACTAGAAGTCATTAGAATTTAAAGAAACATCATTCTTCAACCATTTGAGTTCACGTTGGCTTTTTACACAGAAATTAGTATCTTGAAACAAAAATCATTAGAGAGAGGTGTTTCATTCTGAAAGTCGTCATTTTTAATGAAAAATGAATTGTCTTTAGACTCAAAAATCACAATTTCAGCTATGTTAGCGTCTATTAGCGGAAATTCGTATTTTTGAACCAAACTACAATGATTTTCAATTTGAAGCTTTTTAATTTTTTAATTTCCAATTTAATACTTAAACATCAAATCGAAAATTGTACAAATCGGTTCATTGTGTCATGAATTAAATAAACTATTATGTCTGGAGAGAATTCTGCATACAGCGATTATATAAACGCGCAAAAACTGGAAAATTTTGGCTCCAACCAGCTGCTTCTCTAATAGTTTTGACAACAACACCGTTTCTAAGAACAGCTAAGGTTTTGACATGTCTGGTACTATAGGCTGTGATCAAGATTCTCTAATCCAACGGATAATCGTCTGCAACGTTGCTGCAACCATGATTTTCCGTAACAGTACCAATAAGTCTTTTTCCATCTATCAGACAAATGTTTTTCGTAGCCGTTAAATAAATTTTTAAGGTTGTTGCAACGCACAGAAACGGACTTTCTTTAAAGAACGGCATTTGAAGAACGGATTAAGAGCAATTTATCATTGAAGGTTTCATTCTTTTTGGTATGGTAATCCGAATAATTTCCTTGGACTCTTTTATTTCATCTAAACTGACCTTGCTTAAAGTTTGAACCCATTGAGCGGTAGCTTAAGCTACCGAAGTAACCAGTTTCCTTATATTTTGTTTTAAACTAAGCTTTTTATTATGTCCCAGAGAATTTAAAGATTTGAGAACAGAGGTTGGTTCCCAGGCATAATCGTATTTGGTCATTCGTGGTTTGTCAGTTGCAACGCCTTTAAAGAATTTTTTAAACAAGGAATGTTGCATATTTCGGTTGAAACAATGATCGATGTCGCAGATCTATAGGTATTCAAGAATCCGTACGAGTTAACATGTTTGAATTGTTTGGTTTAATATTGAATTATTTGAGAAACTGGAGCTTCGAAAGGTGAGATATCTTCTTGTTTGCAAAACTTCCACCACAGACGTATTGGTTCTTCATGTTGTCTGATTGTACTTGGGGTTCAAGATGCGAAAACCATCAGAGAAGCCTCCTGGTAGATACCTTTCAGTTCAAACGATCGCCGGATAATTTAACTAGGTAAGGTAACTAGGGTAAGGTTAATCGGATGCTGTTGGCTGAAAGAAGATGATGATAAATTTTTTCTTTCTTGAGTATGATTGGTTCAGTTGTGAGCAGACTATTAAACACGGAAATCCACGGTTGAGTTGGCCAGTTTGAAACCACAACTACCCTTCTGGTTTTTCCAAGATTATTTTTGGTAAAACTCTTGCAATAAACGACAAAGGGGGAATAACGTAGAAATAGCTTTCTGTTCAACGAACAGTGAATGCGTCTACCGCTATAGCTTCTGGATATTTATGGAAAGAAATAAATCTTGATCTCTTGGTATTTATATACATTTCAAACGAATCTTTCTTCAAATTACCAAATTTATCCGTTATATCTTCAAATACTTTCCCATTTGATTTCTATTTTGTATCCGGCGATATCGTGCGCGATTTTGTATCTGCATCAATATTTTCAATCGATCTAAAGTATAGAGCGAAGATCCAAATATCTCCTGCCTCTCAGCACTGTCATATTTCTCTTAACAAGTTAGTTGATTTGGGAAACCTAACACTACCCATTCTATCAATATACGAGATAGCAGTAGTGTTATCTATCCTGAGTAACACTTTCCGTGATTCCGAATTTGTTGCAAAACATTTGAGGCCATAAAATACAGCTTTCAAGTCCAAAAAATGTATATTTTTTTATTTTTCTTGATGATTTCAACATCCATGTGATTTTCCTTCATTGCAGAAATCCCCCAATCCGATAATAAAGCATCAGGAAAAATCTACGGTAAAATGTATTCTCTCTTAATAGGATTGACTACTTTTGGAATTTTTTCAATCCACCAAATGAGATCTGAGGTCATATTTTCAGATGAATTTATGGTTTTCTCAACGTTTCTGTCTGCGGTTTCAAGTGGTCAGTACTTTTCTCTGTTTGATCTTTCAGTCTAACAGAGAACATAATTCTCTGCGGGGCAAGCCGCCACTAATATACCATATCACTATAGGCTATTGAGCAATCTTCATACGTTAGAGCTGTAGCCAGTTTCCTATTCTTCATTTGAAAACTAGGAGGATCTATCAATTCGTTGAGCTTTTTCAACTCAAGAATGGACCTCTTTCATCCATTTCATTTAGAAACCAGAAACTGCGATGATAAAAATTGGTTACTGACTGATTTGCATACAGAAATTACCCCTTTCATAAGAAATTCATGTATTAAATTTGAACAATCTTCTAATCCTTCTCTTGGGAAATTTGGATCTAGGGATGGGAAAAGTTGGCTCACTCTTTGGATAGATGAAATTTTATTTTCCTGGCTAGAATAATAGGTTCTTGCGTTATGCGTTTCCATGCATCAAGAAAATTCCTCAATCGGCCAGCCACATTACTTACATTTATTGACGATAAGATCGCCTTGCTTGTCGGTACGACTGTCTGCCTCTGTTGCCCCGCGTTGAGATTTCCAGTAAGGCCTCCTGGAGGGGGATCGGCTGCTCGAATGACCCTTATTTCTATTATTTGTGGGGCGAAATGCAGCGTTGGTGTCTCTTATTGGTTGATAAGTTTTAAAAGTTGAAGGTTTGTACCTGAGAGGTACGAGTCAATCTCACTTTTAGCGGCAATAATTTTGGAAGAAGTTGAACCAGGCTCAACAAAGTTTCTCCTTGATATTGACACAGAATTGTGTAAGTCAGCCAGAATCCTGCCTGCACTTCTGAGATTTGCAATCAACTTTTGACTGTCGAGTCTATTTTCCCTTGTATCGCCTTTCTCCACTTCTAAAACATGCAATAAAGCTATCCCCATCGCTGAGATGCCCATTTCCAATTGACTCCAGATGAACATCTGGTGTGCTTCCTCTTCCATTGGTGGAGCACTCATACCAGGTTTGACTTCAGGGTTTAATTTTGGAGCTTCAAGTAATGGACAATTTTCGCTCGAAGGGTACTTAGTGAAGAGCTTCTTTTTTATGTTTCTGGACAAACCCTCCTCTGAAATTGGAGTCTATCTCTCAATTTAAGCATCAAGACTCTGCTTGTTGCTCAGCTCGCGTTCGCTGGACATCGTGTGTTTTCTAGATCCTGTTGTGAAGCTTTGCTCCAAACTAGAGCTTGACAATTACTATGGTTCATAACGGTTTTAAAATGTTGTTTAAAATTTTATTTCTCAAAAAAAAAAATATTTTGATTGTTATTAGCGAGTATTATAAAGAAGATCCCTTTTTTGGGCTTTTCTTTCTGAACAAATTATTTTCAGAATAAATTTTGCCACCAATTAACTTCTTTTTTCTCTATATTATTTACCATTCGACAATTGACTATCGAAAGTTTGACATAACTATATATAATAATTTTGCAACACATAAATCAACAATGAGCAATAATTGTTGATATTTTTTCCGTGGTTTAGAGTGAATAATTTCCGAATTTAAGCCTCGTATTATGGACGATATTCTTCTCCTCTGAGTTCTCAGGATAGACAGAATCAAGTTATGCTTTTTTAATCAATAATGATTATGAACAATAGATAGTTCTGATTATTACTCACAATTTGAAGCGCAACTATGAATTGGTGGTAAATTATAGCTGCAATTAGTCTCGAAAACTAATGCATGATTACTATAAATTATGAGTGACAAGATTTTCAATAATGGCATAATCATCACGAACAGAATATTTCCTTCTGCTCAAAAATGAACACAATCTATGATATCAATTGATGAAATCATTTATAACTATAATAACCATTGAACTTGTTACTAATAAAATTAGAAGAGATAGAATGATGCCTGGTCTTAAAAGATTTGAACTCAGAAATCATTAACACTAAAAGAAAGTTAAAATTACACAAATAATTGTTTATTGTTGATTCGCTTTTTTGCGAAACTATTGAATACAGTTATGTGAACTCCGCTGTCAAGATTGATGAAATGTCAAAGGATGCATGTATTTTATCTCTTTAGCAATCAATATTACATTCATTGTTGGCAGTTTTTATTTCAAGTACAGACCTTTCATCAAGGAAAAGTTTCAATTATGTATTTTGTATATGGAACTCCTCGTTGAAAATTAAAATTTTTTATTTTTATAATTGCAAATCCGCTTTTGAATGACGCTACTACGGTTTGGCGGATACAAAAATGCTGCGTTCAATTCAGATGACCTAACTGAATATAAAATTCTTTACCATTTGTGTATATCTATCGTTGATATGAATGAAATTCAACAATGAAAGAATTATTTTTGTTCTGTATGTATTTCAGCAATAAAAATGTATGATACATAGTGAGCTTACTTATTTATTGGAAAAAAAAATCAAATTTGCGAAATTCCCATTTTTGCCACACTTTGCGTTGAAATGGAAATATTATATATTATAATATTAAATTATACATAAATGATATCGGTTCCGTGCTTGTAAAGCTTTTGGGGAAGGGGAGATATACAACACGTAGGTATTAGGCAGAGAGGCAGAACGTGGATGTGGTCCGTGTGATAACTGCGAGTGGTGGTGATCAGGGTGTGTTGCTTTAACGGATTGCGGAAGTAAGAGAGGAAGTGAGGAAAGGAAAATACGAGACGGAGGGCCGGGAGGGAGGGGGGGGGGAAGGAAGAAAAAGTAGCTGATCCAGGGTCTGATTAGATCGGGGGTGTCGAGGGGTAGCAGTTCCCTTGGGTCAAAATGAGAGTCAAGAGTCGAATTGGCCCATGTCTTGGGGCGCGTTTCGCTGACTAGTGGGTGGCTGCAAGGGGACTCTTTTGATGTCACCTTTGATGAATTTTTGCCAGGCAGTCAAGCCGTCCATATATGCAAAGAGAGAGAGAGAGAGATAATGTAATCGATGAGCGCGTCTTTTTGATTTTTATTTGTGTTTGGGGGGAGTGATAATAAGGAACAGCGAAAAGAAGGCCCGAGGCGAGTTGGCCCCTGGACAAGCTCATCAACCCGGAAGTGAAGGACTGGTGAGGGATCGTCCCGGTGATGACAAGAACAGCACGTTGGCTCCCGACCTCGGATCGGCGACAGTAGGTTGCTGACGGGTGAATGTCTTAAAAATGGTTCCTGTCGACATCGTTGGTAGCGGCTGTGGAATGGCCGGTGATGTGGACCGAGCTTCCTCTGGAACATGGGGGACCCCGAAGATGATGGGACTCGTATTTAGACTATTTGGCTCGGTGGAGATGAATCAAATGAAGGTGGTTGAGCTCCCCGGCTCCGACCAATGCACATGAGAGAGAAGGAAGGTGAGAATAAGGAGAGAGAGAGATAGCTGTTGTTGATAGAAGGAAATAGAAGGAAAGGAGAGCACGTGAGTAAGAGAGATATGAACACTGGTGTACGTGCTAAGCATGCCGGAAATGTTTTTTCAAGAATGCGTGAAAACGACGATAGCATGTGAGCGTAAACTTTTTGGACGCAGCCGGGAAATTTTCCGGCACTTACCGGCCGATGAGGACGAGGCGGAAGGGTCAGACAAGTCCATGTAGCACTGAGGGTGAGCGAACTTGTCGCTCAGAAACACTATAAAATCGTCAATTTGTCATGTAGGACCTTCGCCCAAATAACCTCTCGAAAATGTGAGTGAAAGATGATGTAGATCATTGCTTGGATTTTTAGGATTCTCGATTCAACAGTCTGACTAACAACATATATCTGCTTCTTTTAAACGGAATTAGTAGTGTCAAGATTTGCGATTCACATGTGCTTATCGATTCTTTTTATTAGAAAATGTTTTTGGATTGGGCGATTAGGACCTACTGGAATTTCAATGACTTCTTCTGAAGTTAATATGGTGATAACGCCGTTCACCATGTTTATTTTTGCACGTTTATAATGCTTATCGTGCCAAATATATATTCCCGCAAGAACGTATGTAGTTTCCAATATTGCAAAGATGTCACCATCGGATGTGGATATAACGATTTGCTCTTGGGTCGTCATAGGCTTGAAGACTCTATCATTCATTCTTGATTTCAATCGTCTATCTGCAGGAAAATTGTATCTTCGGAATTCGAAAATCCGGCACCGATTCTTGTGGGGGATCAGCTGAATAGATTGCATATGTTCGAGTCCGTATCCTTTTTTGTTAGAAGAAGGTAGCCTGGTAGGTGGTATGCATGTGATAGAAGAATCAATTTTAGGAAGAGCCTTGGGCCTGGCCCTCGTATGACGAGGTGGCCAGACAGCAGAAAGAGGTATTTCTGAAGGAAGTTCGGCAGGAGGATGCCTGGCAGCAGGAGATCTGGACCTAGACCTTGTAGGAGAAGGAGAACTTTCAGGAAAACGATTTAGGTCAATCGGTCTTCTATCAGCTGAAGACTCATCACTTAACTCTGCAACAAAAGAGAGGATTACGTTCCTATAATGTCCGTGATGCAAATGAGAATGCCGATCTTGGAAAATTTGTCCGCATTTTCGAACCAGCCCTACGGTTAACGCAATTCAAGATCATGGACATTTTGAACGTTTGAACCTAACTTCAAAACCCTCGCGAGAATTTGGAATAGGAGAATGAGCATTCTTTTGCTTTTCAACGATTTTGTCATTCTCATCGATTGAACGGATGGACAAAACAAAAGTTTATAAAACAAGAAATCAAGGATTATATTTGCAATGGGTATGAATTCTACATGTTACTAAAGGTCGCTTGACAGAACATGCAACGTCTATTATTTCTTCTTTAACGATTTCTAGAGAAGGTCCTAAATTTTTCAAATTCACTAAATTGTATATTGATATAAGTTTTTTGTTGAGATAATTGAAAAAAGTATTATGCCCGGAAAAGTGGAAACTGAATGGGAATAAGGGTGGCTAACTTTCTGGAAATCAGAAAATGAGTTGAATGTTAGGGAGATTTAAAAATTTCGATCTCGCGGAAATTTTGAAACATTCAAAACAAAATTTATATTTTTTTATGAATAGAAAAAATGAGATTCCTATGAATTTTGAAATTTTTCAGTAGATTGCATTTTTATTCACATTCTCATCAGGGAAGGTATTAGATTAGTGTAAAATCTGACCCCTTCCCCGTTTTTGACAAAAATTTTGATACCATTTTTGTAAGAATTCGAAAATTTGATACACAGCTGTTCGTGGTATACAAAAGGATCAATAATCTATTCTCTCGACTTTTGTCGATAAAAAATAAATTACCAGAGTTATAACATTCAAATTATTCCAGAAAACGCACGATATGGAAAAATTCAAAGAAGAAAAACATTTCTTTTTGAACACCCGATTAGATTGTTATAATTTCTTCTGGAATTTTTCTGAGAAATCAGAAATTTTAATTTTAACCACACAAAAAAATAATGGAAAATCCAAAATTTATAAGGTGTCCCCTGAGGGTTTACATGTATTCCATTTCTTACAATCCTTTCGCCTGCATATTTCATAAAGTGGAAGCGAGAAAGTGAGCAGTAACGGAATCGCATTCAATCCACAAAGGTCATTACATAACCATTACCCACAAATCTTTACGCTTCAAATCTGATACTGAATCTTTACCACATTCTCTTGCCAGCTTCCTTTATCCTCAATTCATCACCTACATCCTGCCAAATGCTTGCTTCCATGTTTCCTCTTCCCATGCACAGATTCTGCACTTTCTGTTCTCTTTTTTTCCCCAATACTTACCCCCTTCCCTTACGTCGTTTCCCAAACTGAATCTTGCGATTCTGGTCCATCTTCTCTCTCCCGATAATTTTCTAAATACTTTGGTATTCCTTCCTTTTTTATCATTGCACACCATTTATTATATCTTGATTCCTCAATCATTCCCATATTTTAATTAATTGTCTTTCCCTCTCCCTTTTTCTCATTCTTCATGGCTCACTCCATTCCCGCGTTCTATACCTCTAGCATTCAAAAACTTTCTCTTTTTTCTTCCATCTCCCCGTCTATTCTTTCTTCCTTCCCCCTCCTTTTCTTAAAATCATTATCTTTGTCTTCTCTACATTCAAATTCAACTTTTTCCTATCTAGGTATTTCTCTAATCCTGTAATTGAGCCCTCATCCCTTCTTCCACTGTAACTTCTTGTATCTCCTTCAGTCTAATAATTTAAACGCCGCCACTGATTCATTACAATCCTCTTCTTTACTAGGTAGTTCAGAACATATGTTCTCCATTACCCCCATCCTTTCCTGCACCCTGTCTGATTCAGTGGCTTTTTTCCCCTCAAACTCTTTTCAAACCTCTCCAATTAAAAAGTAACATATTCTTCATACAACGTTGGTATTAGCGTCACTCTTCTACAATCTTCTACCTCTTTTTCTTTGCCTTTCTTCACTATGGGTACCACTACTCCTTCCTTCCATAACTCCTTGCATAACTCTGGCCACTCATTAATGATTTTTTGATAAGAAGCGCAGTTTTTGTTTTAATCGCGAAAAATAGCATTGAAAATAAAAAATAAGTTTCTTGGTATGAACCACACAAGAGACGGAAAAAACAGCAGTTTTTCAGCAACAACATTTTTTTTCTCGAGTTCTTCCAATGAAAATACATTCAAAAGAAAGGAAATCACCTTTTGACAAAACGATACGAGCTGCAATAACACTTAATTTGTGAAAATTCTTCGCCTAAATTATATATCCAATTTTCTTTGAATCACCTCATACTAGGATTCAATCTTTTGAGTTAAATTGTAAGAAATAATTGTTTTTTCAATAGGATGCACAATTTTGTAATTATAAAAACAATTTAATGAAAATACGTCTGTTTCAATAAAACTGCTCATTATGCATCATAATAATATAAATGAGCATGATACATTTTTCCTGTTAGCTGGAAGGAAAAGCATACACAATTTTTTTTTAAACAAGTAGGAAAATTGAAGTTGAGTTTTATATGAAAAAATTATTTTCAATAAAATACTAAAGAAGATTTCAAAACATTTTAGGAAACACATAAACTTTTCTCTAAGAAATCTAAGAGGTTTTAAGATAATATTTTTGATTTTCAAAAATATTTTCAAATTGTTGCGAATTAAAAATATTTGAAAACTTGAAAGAATGTCCGAAAATTTATAAAATATTTTTTAAAATTTCTTTTCAACTTTTAAAAGCCCTTTATGTCTTTTAAACTGACTTAAGTTTTTCCTAAGGTTTGATAAAATTCTCTAACATGCAAAAATTTTCTTCAAAATTTTCTAGATTCTTATTCATCGTTATTCTAAATTTTCATTTTCTATCAAGAATTATTTTCCATCTTAAGTTGAAAAAGTAAACACCTACATAACGCACGATTTATGATGCTCCCATTTCTGGAATACAGAAATAAC
Organism: Andricus quercusramuli; assembly: GCA_932178445.1. NCBI lineage: Eukaryota > Metazoa > Arthropoda > Insecta > Hymenoptera > Cynipidae > Andricus > Andricus quercusramuli. Next base: position 108,617 of record CAKNXH010001721.1, read on the forward strand.
TCAAAAAACAACAATCGTTGATTTTTTCGCGAAAGTACCTAAGAAAAAGTGACATTTTGAAACAGCAGCAATAATGGTTACTCAATAGTTGCGTATCAGCAAGTTTCCGGAGAAGTTTGATAAAAGAAAAAGAAAACTTGATCTTCTTTAAGAAAGGTTTTCCAAGCCTCTTGAAAAATTTTCATTAGAAGGAAAAAAAAAGATAAATATATGAGTAAAAACGTTGTAAAAACGTAAAAGTTTTGGATAATACTTTGAAAACATGAATATTTAAAGTGACAAGCGTAGTCTGTAATATTTTATTCACTAGCCGAAACCTCCATCAGAATGTCGAGGATATGCGTTATGGTTAGGGTAAATCTCTTGCTTCAATTTTAACATTTAGTTGATGAAAAATTTTCGTTATCAGAAAATTTGATCAGCAATGAATAAAAATACACATTTGAGTGAAAAAGTTGTAAAACGTGAAAGGCAATATGATAACAGGTAAATATGCAAATAAGAGACAAAAGTACAATGTAAAAAAGTACGTCTGCGAAGCACTACGGACGTTTTCACTATGGGTATATTCATTTGTGTTCATTTCATTAGCATTTTGCTTCCTAATTCGAATTAAATAAATTTTCTTCCTCATAAGAAGAGGATTTGCCTGACGAAAGAAAAAAATAGATACATCCAATATTTTTCATGCTTGTGTTTTTGTCTTTCCAAATATACTATTTCAGGAAAATCAGTAGTTTCATACTTCAAATTAAGACATTAAAGACACAATGTAATTTTCCTCAAAACTTTCTGAGTAGCTATTAATTCATCAATAATGGTCTCAAAAAGGTCGTCGAAAGAACAATCCGCGCGTCTCGAAGACGAGAACAATGACATACAATGCAGTACTGTTATATTAGATTATTGCAGATAATTAATAGTTCTTGAAGTTGGTTATCGATGCGTCTGGAGGATGGGAACAAACCTCTTCTATACATTATAGTCATATTATCAATATTATTGAAGTTTTCCTGATATCATCAAGATGAAAAACATATTTTTTTTTTTTGATTTATAAGTTAGTATTGCTAGATTATAAGAGGCTATAAAAGGTTTGTCAATAGGTCATTCGACGTGTCTCGAAAACGCAAACCAGCAGTCAGATACAGTACTGCAGTACTTATGACATGAACAAATTTTTTCGCATACAAACAGAAGATACAAATTTGTCTTAATCTTCATAAATCAGTACTGTTCGGTCATGCAAGGTTCACAAATAGGTCAATCGTTGCATCTCAAGGACGCGAACATACTCCACATGAAATATTGTCGTGGTTTGTATATCAAAAAAGTTTTTTTTCCCATGTAAACAGAATAAAACATTTTTTGAAACTTCATAAATCGGTACTATTGGGTCATGAAAGGGTTCATTAATAGATCAATGAATGCTTCTCAAGGACGGAAACAAATACTCTATATGTAATATTGTCGTATTTTGAATATCCAAAAAAATTGTCTCAAATAAACAGAATAAGCCATTTTTTTATATTCAAAGGTAGATACTGGTGGGTCAGAAAAAGTTTATCAATAGGTCAATCGATGCTCTTCAGAGACGCGAACAAGTATGCAGAATATCGTATTATTGAATTTTGAATATCAAGAAAGTTTTTCTTATGTAAACAGAATAAACCATTCTTTGAAACTTTATAAATTGATAGTGATAGGTCATAACTGTTCCAACAATATGTCGATCGATGCGTTCCCGAGACGCGAACAAATACGCAAGATATCGTGTTGTTGTAATTTGATTATCAAAACAATTTTTCCCATATACAGGAGGTGAAATTTTCCATTCTAAATCTTCAGACGCACTGTGGGCCAGGAATCACGAAAACTGGCCAAAAACGAACTTGAAAATTTTGTAAAGGTGAATGCATTTTCGAAAACTAGACACCTTGAAGTATCTTTTGGTGTGCTGCCATGACATTTTGACTCCACATTGTCCTTTGACAAACGTGCGAACATTAAACTTCGAACGTAATATCTGAAATTTTATTTTTCCGAAATGGTGATGTATAATGTAATATTAATTGAAAACGTGGATATATTTCATCCTTCAACCTTCAATATTAACCAATAAATCGATCTGTTCCTTGAGATGTGTAGGTTAATAAAAATTCGCGCCTTTTTGCGCGTTTTCACATGCCATTGAAAAAACAGCTATGAACAGTGCGAGCACGCGCCTGGGGCACTATTAAAATAGACAGTTATAAAGAACTATGTTTCTAAGCAAAGTGATGAAAATACGTGAACGAAACGATGGCTCAATTTACGAAGAAAGAAATTTTGGACAATATCTCTAATGATAATGAAAGAGAAAAGGGGGTTCATTATATTCTCAAAAATATAATGCACAAAATAATTCTTCAAAATTTGATGACTCGAGTTTGTTCGTTACCACGTGTAATCCGCTGAGATTAAAAACTTCGACCGGAGATGTTATATGGAATAACTTGGCTTCACAATCAGAAAGAATGTGTCAACCGATCTCAATCAACAAATGCTAAAAAAAACTTCTGCGCTAACTTTGAAACAAAAGCATTCAATAGAAGAGCAAATAAATGAATTGGAATGTTTAGAAATTATGCTTGGAGACTGTTGCATACGAATACACTTCTCTCTGCATTTGACGTTGATAGATGGTAAAGTTTTGAGCACAATCATAAACACAAAATCGATGCAATCATGTCCTATTTGTCATGCTACGCCTAAGCAATTCAATGATCTCTCAAACAGGGACAAAGGGACATTTATACCTAATCCAAATTCACTCCAGTTTGGAATCAGCCCTCTTCATGCTTGGATAAGACTTCTTGAGTTGGTATTGAACATAGCCTACAGACTGTATGTGAAAAAATGGCGAATGAGATACGTGAAAGATAAAGCTGAATTTGCACGACGAAAGAAAGAGGTTCAAAAAATTCTGTGGAAAAAATGAGGGATTAAAGTGGGCATACCACACTGTAAAAACTAGGATTCAATTTAGAACTTAATTCGGTATTAAAACAGTTCACGCAACAAAACAATCCCACTTCAGTTTGATCCGCCAATCTAATAAAATAAGGTCGATTTGTGGATTAAAATATAGGCTCGAAATGAGGATGAAATGAGCTTGCTGAAGAAGCATTTGAGCTAAGAACAAGAGTTATAAGAATTTTCGAAAAAATCATAGCAGGAAATCTAGTCGTGAAGCAACATTGACGGACCTTTTTTATCGATCGATGGATTCCACTGATCCCAAAATATCTACTGTGAGTCTCACGACTCGGCTGTATAAAAATAAGAAATTGCCTCTCCCACATGAAGTCATTCAGTAGCTTGCAGTTCCTGAAATTGAAACGTATTCGAGTATCATCGATGACAAAGAAACTGATGATGAAGATGATGGCAATGATGACGGTGATGGTGATTGCACTGGCACTGGACTTCAGAGGACTTTCGCAATATTAGACCATCTGAAGCTTGAAAGCGAAGAAATCGAAGAGACCGTAGAAACCGAAGAAATCAAAGAGACCGAAGGAACCGAATAAATCGAAAACATCGAAGAAATCGAATAAATGAATGGTTTTCTCTAAGAAAATATTCCTCTGATGAGTTTACTCGTTTCAAACTGTGTATTCAAAGTTTTATTGTGATGATAACGAAAAACAGAGAAAAAAGTTATAATAAATAATAATTTTTCAGAGTAAAATGCCATTTTCCATTTTCAGTCTTCAATCACAATATCTCAATCTACCAGACCCAAATTTTATGTGAAAAATATTCTGAAGAATGAGTAAAATGCATAATACCACTTTATTTAAAAATTTTTGATAAAAATAGCTGCCATTTTGGTTCAGCCATTGAAAAATTCACTATTTTGACATCAGATTCAGATTCAACGACCTCGAAAACATGAAATTATGGTGTTATATACAATTCGGTCGAAAATTCGAATTTTGGCCACTTTTTGAGGTTCCTGGCCCACTGTGAAATGCAAGGGAAAGCTTTTTCCAGATGCTCAAAATCCAATCAGACCTGGATATCAATCGGAGCTGAACCTCATCCGAATTTCAGAAACGTCGCTCTTTTACTTCTTGAGATATGGTGAACAGAAAAATGTGAAACACTCACATACAAACACAGACATTTCTAAAAATTTTATGTTTGAGCTCATGAGGTCGAATTATATCAAAATGTGTCAAAAAAAAAAAGTATTTCCAGAATATTATCAATTTTGAAGTAAAAGGAATTTAGTTTCCAACTTGTTCGATTAATACATGCATAACTTGATTCGTAACAATATTGGACAAATTCAAATTTGCGGGAACGTTGAAAGCATTTTTAGAAATATAGATATATTATTATATTTATTTACCAATAGAATTGAAAAAAATCGTCGATGCCAGGACCAAATTAGAAAGGAACTTCATTTTTCCGTACTAAGGAAAAATGTATGACTGTGATTAAGAATTCGTTAACTGATCATTCTGGTTCTTTCTTACGTCATAACATATTATGCGTACTATAGTTCTTATCTTATTGAGTATATAATCCTCAAGCTTCCCCTTGTAAAATATTTGTATTTCATCAACAAGAAGAAGGAGAAAAAAAACGTTGTCGACATTATTCTGAATGTTTGTTGTAAGTTTTATAAAGATAATTGATTATTATGTAACAAATATTCTAAACGATTTTTGGTAGGGCATGTTAGTTTCATAAGCAGTGATAATCCAACCAGAAATTGGAACAGAATCTCGCAATTGTTGCTACTATTATTGAATAAAAGATATAGGAATATTACAGAATACATTTATCAATTATTAATTCAAAGTTATCAATTGCTTGCAACCTGATTGGCTGTCAAATAATTAGAATGAGTATTTCAGGGTGGCCTATACAAACAAAACGTATTGATTTTGATTTTTGTTATATTTATACAATTGGAAGTGAGTAAATTTTTGTTTTCAATTTATTTTTCAATTTATTAGTGCGAGCAAAAGCGACAGGACGGAACTGAAGCTGGACTGAAACTGAGAATCTTTCGAAATTTGCATTCCAGTGTAATTTCCACGTATCATACTTACCCATTATGACAAGAAATCTGAATTTTTCCAATTTTTTTTCTTCATATCCATACAGATTTCCGTATGAATTGAATACTGTTGCAGCAAAAACTCATACTTCAAGATTCAGTACGGTTTCGGGCTATTTAAAAACAAATTGGATATTCAACTACATATAATAACGCAAAGGCACATAATAATGTCAAACTAGTTAAGTTTCAATATATAAAAGTAATGACACATGTGATTTGATGCAATTCACTTATATAGCCAAGAAATTCTTTCTTTTCATAATTTATCTGCTGTACCTTTGAATTTTTTCAATGAAATTACCAAATAGAAATTAAAGTAACATATCACTTTTTGTTTTAGTTAAGTTCAAGAAACATCGAGTATTATTAATGTTTTAGTATTCATGTTCTTATAAAGTATGTGAGGATCGAATTCAGGGTGATAAAGTGAAATAAAGCTCATTTTGCCTGCCATAAAAATAATTAGACAGTTTTTCCGGACATCAATTGAAAATTTTATTCTAGAAACTAGAAATATTTCACGCGCAAGAAATATGAAATAATCAGTTAATGATGTACAAATATGATTAAAATTTTACATGGACAGTATAATTACTCTGATTGCAATGACTTCAGAGCTATTTTTTTTATTTCTGAAGCTAATTTTTTCAACTAATTAATGTAAAGAGGTTTCTGTAAAATTCAGAATTCAGAAGTTTCATGGAGTTACAAGATTTGAAGGCTCTCGAAGAAGAGATTTTCAGGAATTAGGAAAATCTGAAAAATCTTCATTGCTTTACATATAAAACTCTTCATCCGGAAAAACGAATGAAAATTGTTTTATTTTATGTTTTAAACAATTTTTAGTATTTTTCAATAACAGATTTACCAAACTGTATGGCGGTACCCCTTGTAGTAAAATTGAAACAGGTGAATCAAAGTGAACATATTATAAGTTTCCCCTGAAATGATCGCTCTCATGATAAGTTAAAAAAAATATGCCAAAATTGCTTTCAATATTCGTATTGCTCAATATGAACGACTTCTTATTCGGTTATGTTGAAGTATAAATCAAAGTTTGAGCAACTAGAGAAAAGCCTTTTTCATTGACAAAATGATTCACCTACTTTGATTGTTGAATTTATCAGCAGGGCACAAGTATGCAAATATTTTAATTATTAATTTTTAATTCAAGAATCTCAATAATGATAAGAGAAAATAGTGCTCACAAATAAGAAACGTATACCTATGAATTATATTTTTTGACAGTGATTAGTAGTGTAGATGATTGCGGTATATGCAAGTTTTCTTCTCCGTTTTACTCAAAAATTTCTTGAAATTAGGCGACCAGAACCTACTGCAATTTCATTGATTTAGGTTGAGTTCAATATGGAAATAGTGCCGCTTTGCATGTTTATTTTCATCCGTCTGTTGATATTTTTCTGAATGATTTACATTTCGGCAAAAACATGAGTAGTTTATAATATTGCAAAAACGTCACCATCGGATGTTGATATAACAATTTGTTCTTGGGCTAGCATAAGCGTTAAGATATCATTTGTTATTCTCAATTGCAGTTGTTTTCTATTAACTGAATTTTTATAGTCGCACCAACTACCAGAGTCATTAGCGACTGTGCTATAGGGTTAATTATAAACTATAGGGTATCTGTGGGATAGTATACCAAGGGACAGAAGTGAAGCTTTCTGAAAACACATTCAGCCTTGCTTCCTGCTTTGGGCATCGAAACCGCGCTAGCGTGGCTGCCAAGGCTGCAGTGTTGGGACAGAAGACAATCACGATACCGTATGAGCCACGTCGACTCCCTGACTGCAATTGCGAATCAGCAGGAAGAGTTTACATTCTTAATTCGAATATTCAGTGAAATGTATACCATTAAGCCATTTCCCTTTCGGGGTAGGCATGACACTACCCGATTCAGATATTGTTTTTAGGTGATAGTTTCTTGTAGTAAATAACTACAAGTGTGGGCTCACCACACACACGAAGAGCCAGCAACACGCAGCAGTATTCCCGAATGGTCACCCATCCAAGCACTAACCGCGCCCAACACTGCTTAACTTCAGCGATCTAACGAGAACTTGTTTTTTCAGCGTGGTATGGTCGTTGGAATAAGCCAAATAAATTTAATGTCTTCAAGTTGATATCGAAGTTTTTATAGCAGAAGGATGCCTCGTAGGTGGAACCGTGAACCTGCCAGAAGGCCCCCTGGTAGGAACAGACCCGCCAGAAGAAAAAGGTCTGGCAGAAGGAAACTCAGTAAGATGATGCCAGGCAGACGTAGACCTGGAGCTCGATATCTCAGTAGAAGAAGATCTGACCAGAGAATGTTTTAGGTCAACAGTCAATAGATCAGGAATTCGGATATTATTTTTGCAACGAGAACGAGAACAGCGTGAGCAAGAGAGAGACGGACACTGGTGTATGTGCTGCGAGTGCCGCAAATGTTTTCGCAAGGGATCGCAAACATCACTTATTTAGGGTGAACAAACTCGTCGTTTAGAAACACCGTCAAATCGCAAATTTGTCACGTAGGACCTTCACTCAAGTTACGTTTCGAAAACTTGAGTGGAAGACCAGGTAGACAATTTCTTGGATTTTCAGGGTTCTCAATTTAACCATCTGACTAACAACATATATTTACTTTTTTTAAATGGGGTTAGTAGTGTAGTGGATTGGGATTCACACGTGCTTATCGACCCGTTTTATTAGAAAATGTTTTTGGATTGGGCAATGAGTACCTACTGGAATTTCATTGATTTCTTCTGAGGTTAATACGGTAATAACGCCGTTTACTATGTTTATCTTTATACGTTTATAACGTCCATTCTCATAAATATAGATTCCCGCAAGAACTTATGTGGTCTTCAATATTGCAAAGATGTCACCATCGGGTGTTGATATAACAATTTGCTCTTGGGTCATCATAGGCCTGTGGACACTATCATTCACTCTTAATTTCAATTTTCTATCCACAGGAAAAGTGTATCTTCGGAATTCGAAAATCCGCTGCCGATTCTTGTGGGGAATGAGATGAATAGATTCCATATGTTCAAGTCCATATCCTTTCTTGTTTGAAGAAGGTAGCCTCGTAAGTGGTGCGAATCTGATAGAAAAATCATCTTCAGGAAGAGCCTTGGGACTGGACCTCATACGACGGGGTGGCCTGACAGAAGAACAAGGTATGTCTGAGGGAAGTTCGGCAGGAGGATGCCTGGCAGCAGGAGACCTGGACCTTGACCTTGTAGGAGAAGGGGAACTTTCAGGAAAACGATTTAGGTCAATCACTGTTCTATTAGCTGAAGACTCATAACTTAACTCTGCAATAAAAAATAGAGGATTACGTTTCTGTAATGTCCGTGTTGCAAAACAGAATGCCGATCTTGGAAAATTCGTCCGCATTTTCGAACCAGTCCTACGGTTAACGCGGTTCAATATCATGAATATTTTGAACATTTGAACCTAACTTCAAAACCCTCGCGAGAATTTGAAATGGGATTATGAGCATTCTTTTGCTTTTCAACGATTTTGTGATTATCATCGATTGAACGGATGGACAATTCTAAATTTGAACTTAAAAATTTGATGTCCTCAAATAACTGTAGTTGACAACTTGAGACAATGAAATCTCAGAAAACAAAAGTTTCTATGATAAGAAATCAAGGATTATACGTGCAATGGATATGAACTTGCTGAAGGTCGCTTGACAGAACATGCAACGTGGCGTATTTCTTCTTGATCTGATATAAGTTTTTTGTTGAGATAATTGAAAAAAAGTATTATGCCCGGAAAAGTGGGAACTGAATGGTAATTAGCATGGCTAACTGTTTGGAAATCAGAACATAATTTGAATGTGAGGAGGATTTAAAACTTTCGATCTAACGGTAATTTTGAAACATTCAAAACAAAATGTAGATTCTTCAATGTATTGAGAAATAAGCTTACTATGAATTTAGAAATTTTCCGGTAGATTACAGTTTTTTCACATTCTCATCAGGAAAGGTATTAGATTTGTGGAAAATTTGACCCCTTACCTGTTTTTGACAAAAATTTTGATACCATTTTTGTTAGAATTCGAAAATTCTATGTATAGCTGTTCTTAGTATTCAAAAAGACCAACAATCTCTTGGCTTGACATTTGTCGATCAAAAATAAATTTCCAGAGTTATAGTATTCGAATAATTCAAGAAAACAAACAAAAATGAAAATTTCAGGCAAGTGAACGCACGATATGGAACCAGTCAAAGGAGAAAAACATTGCTTCTTGAACATCCTATAAGATTGGCATGATGTCGTCTGGAATTTCCCTGAGAAATCGAAAATTCTAATTTTGATCACACAAGAAACAATGGAAAATCTGAAATTCCAATTTGCGATCAAAATATACAAGATACAAAGAAGAGGAACAGAGTTAAAAAAAATGGTTCTTCTTCATTTATATGGTGTCCCCTGATGGTTTACATGAATTCAATCTCTTACAATCCTTTCGCCTACATATTTCATAAGGTAAAGGTAAAGAAGAGGGCGAGAACGCAATCGCATTCAATATACTCATGCCATCACATAACCATTTCATACAAATCTTCACGCTTCTAATCTAACTGACGTCCGTGTCATTTTCCTTAGACTTCTCTTGTACCTCCATTTCTCAATTTTTTCGCATGCATCCTTTCATTCTTTCTCATTCGCTCCTCTAGTCCACTTCAACTCCTCCATTCACTCTTCCTTCAATCCATTCTCCGCAAGAATCTTTACCACACTCTCTTGTCAGATTTCTTTATCTTCAATTTCTCTCCTACATCCTGCCCATACACGCTCCCTTGTTTCCTTTTCCAATTCGCAGATTCCGCACTTTCTGTCCTCCTTTTTTCCGAATACATCCCTTCCCTTACCTCATTTTCCAATCTAAATCTAGCGATTCTGGTCCATCCTCTATTTCCCCATCATTTTCTAAATACTTTGGTATTCCTTCCTTATCATCTTATACCAATTTTCCGTTCCCTATCCTATCTCCTCCCCACGCTTTTCTCTTCACTTCTTTTCGCAATTCTGATATTAAAATATTAAATAGAAGTGGGCTTTTTGTCTCTCTAAAAATTTCCGATACTCTCTTCATTACTCCCACCCTCATCCCTTCTTTCGCCAAAACTTTTTGTATCTCCCTCAGTCTAATATTGCAAATGCCGCCATTAATTCACGAACGTTGCTATCATTGCCCCTTGCTCCCTTCCAATCCTCTTATTTACTATATAGTTCAGAACACATGTTGTCCATTACCCCCATCACTTTCCTGAACCCTGTATGATTCGGTGGCTTTTTTCCCTCAACATCTTTTTCAACCTATCCGATAAAACAGTCACATATTCTTTATACAACGTTGGCATTAGCGTCACTCTTCTACAATCTTAATTGCCTTAATTCTGTCCCCCAATATTTGTAGACTTCATTTGGTGTCACATCTATCCCGTTTCAAACGTAGGAAATAAAATAAAAACAAAAAGAATTAGATTTACCGACAAGCGACACAAGCTATGAAGAAAAATTAATAGAATAAAGTTGCTCACTCGAAAGAGAGCTGCGAATTTGTCATAAATGATATTTTGATGAGAAGCGCAGTTTTTGTTTTAATCGTAAAAAATAGTATTGAAAATAAAGAATAAATTTCTCTGTAGGAACATAAATGTTTAAAGTAACAAGCGTAGTCTGTAATATTTGATTCACTAGTAGAAACTTCCATCAGAATGCCGAGGAAGTCTGTTATGGTTAGGGTACACCTCTTTCTTCAATTTTAACATTTACTCGATGAAAAATAGTTATTATACGAAAATTTGATCAACAATGAATGAAAATACATATTTGAGTGAAAAAGTTGCAAAACGTAAAAGGCAAAAGATTGAAAAGGGACCACACAAAGTCCGAAACTTTGCGCTTTTTTTAAAAAGGATCAAGTTTCCTTTTCATGTAATCGACCTTCTTCTGCGGAGACTTACTGGTACATAAACTAAAGGTTCAAACTGAAGAAAGAGATGTACTACATAGTTATTTTTGTCGTTATGTATTGCAATATTATAACAGGAAAATATGAAAATAAGAGACGAACGTACAAAGAATTTCATATGACAGATATGTTTTCACATACAATTTTTGATCACACGCCCGAAAAAATATATGTAAAATTTGAAACCACAGAGTAATAAATACGTCTGCGAAGTACTATCGACGTATTCACTACAAGTGTCTTTATTTGTGGTTATTTTATAAGCATGATATAGGGCACTGGTCATTATTGAGACCCCGGAATAGACACTCATCTGTGCGGATTCCCACTCGAACTTCAGAAAGAAAATTCGAGTGAAGGGCCTCTGAAATGACATGTGTATTTACGGTGTCTTCAAAACGACGAGTTTGCTTGCCCTAAATGACTCAAGTCTATTGTCCTGGCTCTCAAGGACGCCAGTAATGGCTGGAGAAATTCCCCGTAAGCCTACAAACACGCGCCTGGTCACGTACCGGCCACGTGTCACGCTCGAGCGTGACGCGCTAGCGCGCTCCGTCATCAAGCCTATTTCCGCTTTTCAGTCACGTACGCCGTTTTTCTCTCTCTCCATTTCTTCTATCTCTTTCTCCTATCTCATTTAAAATACAAAAAGGAACCGTCTCATTCAAAAATAAAAGTATATTAAATTATTCAACTTGAGCCTCGGAAAATAGTTTGATTAAATTGACGAGAATTTTGAGAGAAGGATCATGACTACTTTTCCAACAGCGAACAACGTTTGCCTACACTAATGAAAATCGGGAACATTGAATAATCAATAAATAAAGACATGCCCCTCCCCACCCCCTGTTACTTAACGATATAATGTATGTCAATATATGTGTATATGGACTTCCATATACACGTTAGTCGGCTACATTGTAAATATTTAGTATAGCTCCATTTTCCTATTTTCTTGAGCGATTCACAGGATAATTATTCATTATTAAAATTCTTTCTGTATTTTCGGGGAATGGGACGACTACTCGGGTCACTCTGACTTTGGAAATAAATGTCTAAATTCAACTGAATAATAGTTATAAACAAAAAGCCCGAAAAGTCGTCCTAATAAAGTTAGCCACTTCCTGTTTGTCGGAGAATAAAATTAAGTTATTTCTGAGTTAACCTACCAAGTTTTGTCATTTCATAATAATAGTTATTATTTTTAAATTATTTATAAAGTTTGGAATAAATTGTGTAATTTAGGCTTAACATGGCCGCCGGCGCGCGAAGGCTCAAGTAGTGTAGTAGGCAAGGCTGGCTGTCCCCACCGCTCGGCTGTGACTCCGTTGTCGTTTCGCAGCCAATCTACGGGCCCACTCATGGGCCCACTGCCGTCGAGACCTCCGTGCTCGGGCAGCCGAGTAGAGGAGAATCTCGAAAGAGACAGTCGTCCAATGATATTTCAAGAGGTCGGCTCTCCGGCTCTGTCCTCTTCTTCACTTGTGAATCAGAAGGAATAGAAAAAAATTGAACTTAGCCTCTTGGCTCAGTCTTAACCATCATTTTGTCAACCTTTACTTTCGGCTCTCATCGGTCTTCGGGATGTTACCATCGAACTGTTCACGTACGCCTTCATCACCTACAGCATCTTCGCGTCGCGATTCGTGTTTCCCTTATACGTTGTGTTCAGTGTTTTTTCGGGATTTATTTTCTTCGCGACGTGCCTTCGTGATCGTGCTCTGGAGGAAACTCGCGTGTATTAAAGCTTTCAATATTTTCTTCGAAACTAGTGCAAAAAAATTGGGAGTAAAACGGCTCGTGGCCGGACAGGCTGTTTCCGAGACACGATAGATCGGACCACGAAAGTGGGTCCTCTGTGCTCCCGAGGGAACAGGCTTCATCTAGAAAAGTGTCTGGCCTCTCGTCTGAACGGTCGAACTCGTCGGGTGCGTCGTGCCGTTAAAGCGTCGCTTCCGCCAGAGGAGCGGGCGCGTCGCATTTGCTAGCAGAAAGAAGCTAGAGCACGCCGAATCGCGGAAAGAAGAGCGCGACGTGCCGCGGAAAAACTGGCTCGGCGGATCGCCGCTGAAGGCCGAGAGGGTTCGTCGTGCAACCGTCGACGAATACGATTTAGAGGCCCCGGACCTCTTCCAAGCCGGAGCTTGGAATTTGCTAGAAATCTGTCGCGGCCAAGAACGAACTCACGAGCCATGCCCTCGTTGACAGCGAGTTGATAGAACGATTCCGCTAACCCCCCGTGTACCCGCATTAATTACCGATCCGCGACACGTGCCATGAAACGTTGCCAGGGACCTCGTCGAGTCATCCGACCTACGTGACGGACTGACTGAACTCACCACCGCGGCCAAGGATGCCGCCAACTCGTAGCTTGCCTTCGCCGGGTCAAATCACCAAGCTACGAGTCCCACCGACTTCGGGATCTCATCGTATCGCGGCGGAAGCTCAGGTCGTCTCTCCGGCCGTACGGAGGCGGTTCCGTCGACCAGCGGAGATGTTCTTTCGTGCGCCATTACTCCCGTTGCAGCTCAACGGAACGCGATTGTGCCCCCCTGATCCGGGGACGATCTCCTTGCGCTGTGTGCGGATCACACTCTGGAACCATTCTCACCGTCACTCCTCGGGTCTCCGGAACCCGCAGTCCCACGGTCCCGTCATATCGATTTATCCAAACGGAACTTAAACATTGAAGCTTAACTCGCTCGCGGCTCGCTTTAATGAACTCGCATTTCTGAGAGAAAAAAAAAATAGGTCGGTCCCTCACCAACTCACCCCATCCGGGTTGGTGAGTCCGTCTGTGGACCGTTCCAAACCTCGCCGGCGGGCCCACCCCCCACTATTACCCTTCCCTCTTTCCCCCCCCCCCCCCATCCACAATTTTTAAAAACAAACAAAGGTGCACTCACCGCCCACTAACTCTTCTTCTCGATCCGTGCGTATGAACGGGCCAAGCCCGTGGCGTAAATTCATCCAGAGCGAGACAAAGAGGGTCCACTTGCCCCTGCTCACTAGACAACGCCACGTGATATGCGCCAGCTTGACGCCTGGTTAGCCGCCCGTGCCGGAATCCGTACTGTTCTTCTGCAACACCGGAACCACTGACACCTCTCATTCTAGTATTTTCCTCTCTTCCCCGCCACCCACTCTTTCCTTTCCTTTCACCGAAACGACTCATTCCTTATCCGCCACCGTTATCGGCATTATCCCTGAACCCTTACCTCTACACTTTAAGGAGCCCTGATAAGCAGCCTCCCCCCCGGCAACTTCACCGAAGGGGGACTTATCCAGCACTTAGCTTCCTCATTAGAACTGAATAAATTTGCTTTCTCATAAAGGGAGGCATTCCCTAAAAATAGCAAAAAACAGATACTTCCAATATTTTTCAAGCTCATGTTTCTGTCAAAGGAACAATGTATTTTTTCTCAAAACTTTCTGAGTAGCTATTAATTAATCATTAATGGTCTTAGAAAGGTCGTCGAAAGATCAATTCACGCGCCTCGAAGACGAGAACAATGACATAAAATGCAGTACTGTTATATTCCCTAAATAAAAAAAATCCTCTCATAAACAAGGAAACTAATTTTGTTGAAAAATTCAAAAACTATATAAATAGATTATTGTAGATTATGAATAGTTCTTAGTAAACAAGGTAACTTATTTTGTTTGAAAAATTTGAAAAAGATATTAGAATATGGTAGATCATTAAAAGTTCTTAAAGTTGCCAGTCGATGCGTTTCGAGGTTATAGAAGGTTCGTTAATAGGTCATTCGACGTGTCTCGAAGACGCAAGCTAACAGTCAGATACAGCACTGCGGTGCTCCTAATATGAACAAAGTTTTTGGCATATAAACAGAAGATACAAATTTGTTTCAATCTCCATAAATCGTTACTGGTCGATCATGAAAGGTTCACGAATAGATCAATCGATGCGTCTCAAGAACGCAAACAAATGCTCTACGTGTAATATTGTCTTGGTTTGAATATCAATGTAGTTTCTTTTATATAAACAGAATGAACCATTCTTTCAACTTCATAAGACGGTACTGGTCCGTCATAAAATGCTCACCAATTGGTCAATCGATGCTTCTTAAGGAAGCGAACAAATACTCTAGGTATTATTTTGTCGTGATTGGTATATCAAAACAGTTTTTTTTTCATATAAGCAGAATAAACCATTTTTTCCAAAGAATCCTAAAACGATACTAGTCGGTTATAAAACGTTCAACAATTGGTCAATCGATGCCTCTCGACGACGCCAACAAATAGTCTACATGAAATATTGTCGTCGCTTGTCTATCAAAAAAGTTTTCTTTTCACATATAAACAGAATAAACCATTATTTCAAACTTCATAAATCGGTACTAGTAGTTCATGAAAGGGTTCATCAATAGGTCAATAAATGCATCTCAAGGACGCAAACAAATACTCTACATGTAATATTGTCGTATTTTGAATATCCAAGAAAATTGTCTCAAATAAACAGAATAGGCATTTTTTTCATAAATAGGTACTGATGGGTCATAAAAAGTTTATCAATAGATCAATCGATTCTTTTCAGAGACGCGAAGAAATATGCTGAATATCGTATTATTCAATTTTGAATATCAACAATGTTTTTCTTATGTAAACAGAATAAACCATTCTTTGAAACTTCATAAATTGGTACTGGTAGATCATAACTGTTCCAACAATTTGTCAATCGATGCATTCAAGAGACGCGAAGAAATACGCAAGATATCGTGTTGTTGTGTTTAGAATATTAAAAAAGTTTTTCTTACATACAAGAGGTGAAATTTTCCGTTCTGAATCTACAAACGCAAGGAAAAACTTTTTCTAAATGCTTGATCTATCTCGAAATCCAATCAGGCCTGGATATTAATCGAAGCTAAACCTCATACAAATTTCATGAATGTCGCTCTTCTACTTTTTGAGATATGGTGAACAGAAATATGTCAAGATAAAAATTGGAAAATTTAGATCGTTACAAACCTCTCTCTATGAGGAAGCAATATAAGTTCCAGAATATTTTCAATTTTGAAGTAAAAGAAATTTAGTTTTCGACTGGTTCGATCAATACATATATAAATTGATTCGTAATAATATTGGACACATTCGAATTTGCGGAAACGTTGGAAGCATTTTTAGAAATATAGATATATTATGATATTTATTTACCGATCGAATTAAGAAAAATCGTCAATGACAGGACCAGAGTAAAAAGGAACTTCATTTTTCCGTACTTAGGGAAAATGTATCACTGTGTTAATTGAGAATTCGTTAACTGATTATTCTGGTGCTTTCTTACGTTATAACACATCATGTCTAATATAGTTCTTATCTTATTCAGTATATGAACCTCGAGCTTGCCCTTGTAAACTATTGGTATTTCATAAACCAGGAGAAGGAAAAAACAAACGTTGTCGACATTATTTTAAATGTTTGTTGTAAGTTTTATAAAGATAAATGACTATTAAGTAACATATATTATAAACGATTTTTAGTGTGGCATGTTAATTTCATAAGCAGTAATAATCCAACCAGAAATTGGAACAGAATCTCGCAATTATTACCGCTATTATTGAATAAAAAATAGAAGAATATTACAGAGTACATTCATCACTTATTAACGTAAATTTACCAATTGCTTGCAGCCTGATTGGTTGTCAAATAATTAGAATGAGTATTTCAGGGAGACCTATAAAACAAAACGTTTCGATTTTTATTTTTGTTATATTTATACAATTGGAAGGGAGTAAATTTTGGTTTATAATTAGTTTCTGCGTTGGAGAGGAGAATTTTTGTTTTAAATTTATTTTTCAATTTATTACAGCGATCAAATTACAGCGAATAAAATAAAAATCACAAAAATGAATCACAGATATAATATCCTTCTGAAGCAGAGCTACTGAGAGGCATGCCGAAGAGCGATGCTCGCAAACTTTTTGGTTCGATATATCAATACTTGACATATATTGACTAGGATTGCGTCAGCATCAGGTTTTTAAAATGGATTCCATTATATTACGGACAAAAAGCTTTAATTACAACAAAGGATTGGATTAATGTTAATGAACAATTAAGAAGAGCATGGGCAAAAAGAATTTCCTAATGGACTGCAGAACGAATATATGTTTTGAAACGTCACATGTTTTAATTCCGTAATGAACTTGAAACAATAAATTTTACTATTTTTGTCTGGAAGTAGTTGTTTTGACTTTTGTCACAACTTTCATAGTGCGCTCATTTATTTATTTATCTCAAAAAAATCATATCTGCGGAATTGCCATTTTTGGCAAACTTTGCGATAAAGTGAAATAATGATAAAAACATGTGTGACCGTCCGCGAAGAAAGGGACCTAATGCAGAAATAAGCGATTTTCCTTTCCTTGCGCCAATCGATAGTTTCTGAGTTACTCTCTCATTTCCAATAATCGGAAATTTGTTATGTTAATTACTTTTCTTGTTATTAAGCTACAAACATAGGCATGATGAGTGTACGGGAGACCGAACGAAAGGCCCACGAAAGCCAGCCCCACCACTTACCACTACAGATGTAGGCGACGTTTCCGTGAGCTCCACTGGCTGGTGCCAGAAGTGCACTGGCAAGTGGAGGGGGCGCTTTCCGTAGACGCATCCCCACTACTCAAATACTGGCCTGCGGGCTCTGCTGGGATCGCCCATCCTGTAAAATTCAGCTTTGACGCATTAGGTCCCTTTCTTCGCAGTCGGTCACATATAAACTCATTAATGAGTTTTCGCAATTTTCTTGAAAAATATTACTGTAATCTTCTCTGAAAAAAACTTTCGAAACCATTTAGAATTGGGGCCTACAGACTATTTTGAACTGTGAATACCAAATCAACCCCACTGTGAGGCGGTATTCCATATATAGAAATTAAAATAGGTAAATCATTATAACCATATGATCATTTTGTCTCTGAACTATCTTCTTAAGCACAAAAAAAACTATGGTTTCAAATTTTGTAGATCATTCTCTCACAAATTCATTTCAAATTTTAGGTATGATGGATGTTATGATCAGTGTCAAAGCACCGTTCTAAGGAGGTTCCGAGTTGCGCCCAATGCAGGGTAAATCAGAATAACAAAACAACGTGCTCAGCAAATAAGCATTATGTATACCCACTAATACGAACAGAAGGAGAATATCCAATTTTGAATTCAGAGCAATTTTTCTTATTTCCTTCAATAAAAGTTAGGAAGGTGAAGTGAAGAAAGATTGCAGCAATCAGAACCATTACACATTTGCTCTTTATTACTATTTATAATCACATGATAGTTGTAACGTTTCGCTCGGAATTTGGATCGCAAACAATATTATATTAAACATGCATTAACTCTTTCAAACGGAATTAGTAATGTGGATGATTGCGATTTACACGTGTTTATCCACCCGTTTTATTAGAAAATGTCTTTGAACTGGGCGAAGTGAACCTACTGGAATTTCGTCGATTTCTGCTGATGTCAATACGGTAATAATGCCGTTTTCCATGTTTATTTTCGCCCGTTTATCATGTCCATTGTGACAGAAATATATTCCCGCAAGAACGTAAGTACTCTCTAATATTGCAAAGACGTCGCCTTCGAGAGTCGATATGACAATTTGTTCATTGGTTGTTATAGGTTGAAAGACATTCTTTGCTATTCTTATTTTCAAACGTCTATCCGCAGGAAAAGTGTATCTTCGAAATTGGAAAATCTGGCGCCGATTTTTGTGGGGAATAAGCTGAATAGATTCCATATGTTCGATTCCATATCCTCTCTTGTTATTAGAAGGTAGCCTGGTAGGTTGTAGAACTCTGGAAGAAGAATCAACGGCAGGAAGAGCCCTGATGCTGGACCTGTGAGGAGGTGGACTGACAGGAGAACTAGGTCTGTTAGAAGAAAGGTAGGCAGGAGGATGGCTGGAAGATGGAGACCTGGACCTCGACCTCGCAATGGGAGAAGAAGACCTCGCCGGTGAATGATTAAGGTCAAAAAATTTTCTATTAGGTGAAGACTCAAAACTTATTTCTGCAACAGAAAGGGAGAATTAAGTGTTTAGAATGTTCTTGATGCAAAATAGAATACGAATTAGGATTATTCGTCATCTATAAATCACCGCAATTAGAAATAAAAAGCTTCCTTCGAATAGTTCTTGTAAATTTTTACTTCAATGTTAACCATATTGAAAGAGAAGGTAATCTTTTAAGTATATAACGATTCAGTAAGAGGGTCCATTTTCTCAATTACATTCGAAATATAGTTAACAAGTCTTTCTACGACAATCAATTCATTCTTCATATTTTGAAAGATACTTTCATTTTCATCGAATGAACGGATGGAAAATTCTGGATTTGTATCCAATAAATGGGTGTGCTTAAATAACTGCATATGGCAATTTTAGAGAATCAGATCTTCGTCCACAAAAAATTTCTGAAATAAGAAATTGAGGATTGTTTTCGCAATGGGTATGAATTCTACCTGTTGCTAGGGGCCGCCTGGCAGAACTTGCTGCATGACGTATTTTTTAATAATACTTTCTGAAGACAGTAGCGTTAAATTTTTAAAGTTTATTAAACCGTGCTCTGATGTAAGTTTTTCCCTGAGATGATTGTAAAAAAGTATTATGCACCGAAAGAGTGGGAAATCAGTGAAAATATACTTTTTCACTGTCCTGAAATGAAATTCAAATTCGTTACCCAATCATTTTGGATTAAAATTCGAAAAGTTGAATCATTTTCAGAATTTTTGAGACCACTTTTCCATAATTTGAAATTCTTTGTACAGCTCTTCGTAGTATAAAAATAACAAACAATTCATCTTTATGAATTTACTTGATGAAATAACAAATTGCAAGAATCATAGCATTCACAAAATGGAACAAAAAACAAAAAAGAAACACTTGAGCCAAACAAAGCACGACATAAAAAAACTCTGGAGGAGAAAAACATTACTTCCTAAATAACCTACAAGATTCTCATAACAACCCTTTGAATTTTCTAGCAAAATTGATTCCGCGATAAAATAATGGAAAACCAATAATTCCATTTTGCGTTTAAACTATACAAGATAAGAAAAAAGATGAATTGAGAAAAATTGCGCCTTCAAAAAGGGTTTACAAATTTCCTAGTCATCACTTTACGCTAGAATGAGTATACTTGTTCAAATCGTAAAAGATAACACGGAAACTATACTAATTAAATTCACAGAAAAAGGACACGAGTTGCAATAAAATGGCTAATAATTATTTTTTATAGGATGCACACTTCTTCAATTACATGAACAAATCAGCAAAAAAACATGTCTGATTTAATATGAATGCATATTATGAATTGTGATAATAAAATTTATCCAGCTGATGAATTTTTCAGGGCAGCATTTTATGAAAAAATTGAATATGATTGCAGAATATTACAAATTATTTCAAAAAATGTAAAAAATTCTCAAGCAAAATTTGTCAATTTTATGATTACAAACTTTTAGAGAAAATCTGAGTGAGTTCAAGACATAACTAAAAGTTTTAACAAGTCCAAAAAATGACTCAAAACTTAAAAAGATTTCAAACGATTTAAAATAGAACTTTGATTTCAGAATATCTTCAAGAGAATTCAATTTCTCTAAGATATGTAGAAAAATTCAAGTTGATTTTTAAATCGGAATATCATTTTTAAGAAAATATTTGAGATGATATCAAAACATTTCAGAAAGTTTACAAAATGTTCTTAAAGGAATCTGGAAATTTTAAGGTAATACTTTCGATTTTCAAAGATGTTTTCAAATTGTAGGAAATTCTGAATATTTTAAAACTGAAAAGAATATCCGAAAATGTATAAAGTATGTGTAGTCTTCCTCTAAACTTTCAAAAGTCCTAAGTGTATTTCAAAATAACTTCAAATTCTCCTAAGATTTGATAAAATTGTCTGAAATGAAAAAATGTTCTAGATTCTTTCTCAACATTATTCCAAATATTTATTTTCTATTATTAATTATTTTTCAAAGTTATACAAAAATAACTGAAAAAGTAACAATCGTTAATTTTTTTTGCGTCAGTACCTAGGAAAAAGTTACATTTCAAAACGGTAACGCAACGATAACTACATAATTACTTTTGTCCTGATGTATTGCAATATGGTAATAGGTAGATGTTCAAATAAGGAACAATACTACAGCCAAATGTTAAATAACAGATATGACTTGAGATACATTTTCAGATAACAGACCCTAGGAAACATATGTTAAATTTGAAATTATAAATGAGGATATGTTATTATATCATTATATTTACCGATAAAATTGAGAATATTCGCCAATGATAGGACCAGAGTACAAGGGATCCTCATTTTTTCCAATTTGGCAAGAGATTTTATTACTTTGTTAATGTATAATTCGCTGAATGATTATTCTGCTGATGATGACGGTTTATTATGTTTACTGTAGTTCTTATCTCATGAATTCCACAACCCTCGAGCTTCTCCTTGTGGAATATTCCTATTTCAACAGATATTATGAAAAAAATTTAATTAGGCATTTTACTTTTACAAGCACAATTACCAATTTAAAGTTACTAATTGCTTGCAGCCTTATTTTGTAGAAAAAGCCAGATTATCAGAATAAGTATTTCAGGGTGCCCTATAAAAACCCAAAAATCTAATTCTCAAAAACTCTCGCAAGTTTGAACACACCTATGTCCCGCGTCGGTTGCATCTGGTGCTTTTCGCTCGATGACATATTTATCTCGCGCTTCGCGCTCGATCTTTATACTTCCTCCACATCTATGTACAGACCTTTAAGAATTGAAGATCAAAGCATCAACAACTGTCGTTTCCTGATTGTGAATTCTCTCTTGTTGAAGCTCCTTCGGCTCTTTAACGAGCACATTCTCATTACGTATCTCGCGTAACCCTTTTATATCAAATTTATATTGTAATCATTTGTGAAACTCGGTCTGGGACAAATGAAACAAATGTTTTTTTATTATATTGTTTTTATAATTCGAAGAAGTGCGCATCATATAAAAAGAAAACACTTTTGTTCATAACCATTCTTTTACACCTTGTGTCGCTTTTATGAAAAGTTATTTTGTTTATTTGCAATGCTATTTTTCACAATTTAAACTAAAATACGCATCCTACGGAAAAATAGTTGATGACAAATTTGTAGATCCTTCTTGGGTAAACATCTTTTGTCTATTAATTTTCTTTTCTTACCTTGTGTCGTTTTTTAGAATTCTTTTCAAAATTCTAAAATACGCATATTACCCAACAATTAATTGATAAAAAATATGTAGATCATTTCTATGCAAAAAAGCTATGCGTGTTTTCGAAAAATGATTATTCACAAATTTTTATGCCTGCTTTGGATAAACCAGTTTTGTCTATTATTTTTTTTTTCGTACCTTGCGTCATTTTTCCACAATTTTATGTTATTTTTATTGTTATTTTCACGAATAAAATAGGAACTACGTGTCCTATCAAACACTTAACAATACAAAATTTGTAGATCTTTTTGACTGCACAATTTTTGTTTATTAATATTTTTTTATTACTTGTGTCGTTTGCCCAAAAATCTGTGTTGTTTAATTTCTATTTAATGTTTTTTGATTTAAACAAAACCTACGCGTTTCTTAAAATAGAATAATGACAAATTTATAGATAGTCTTATCGTGAACAACTTTTATCCAATAATTTTCGTCGTATCATGCGTTTTTTCTCCAAAAATTTGCTTTTTGGATTCTAATGTTATTTTTCACAATTGGAAAAAAGTATCCTTTCAACAAAAAATTAGCAAAATATGTGTAACCATTCTTAGGGCGAATAACTCTTGTATATTTATTTTCTTTCGAATATTGTGTCGTTTGTCCAGAAATTAATTTTTTTTTCAATTTTGATGTTATTCTTCACAATTGAAAGAAAAACTACGTATCGTATTAAAAAAAAAAATCAAAAACGAATTTCCAGCTCTTCCTTGGGTGAATAACCTTTCTCAATTCATTTTTTTCACAGCTTATCTCTTTTGTCCAGAAATTCAATTTTTTCATTTTTAATGTTATTTTTCAATAAATAAAACAAGAACTACACGTCCTATCAAAAAGTATTTTATGACAAATTTGTGGACCTTCTTTTGATGTAAAATTTTTGTCTCGCCTTTATTTCCCATAATTCTGACATCTTTCTGTACCTCTGAAGTTTGTTAATGAAATTGCTGAATAAAAATAAAGTAATATATTAAAAATTGTGTTATAAACAGGTTCAAGAAACATTGGATATTTTCAATTTTTGAGTATGGAAAATTGGGAAAAGTAGGCGGAAGTCGACTTCAGCTAAGTGAAATGGAACGAAACTTATTCAGCTCAAGATAAAGAAATTATGACATTTTTTTGGAGAATCACATGCAAAATTCATTCAAGCAACTAGCAATATTTTAGGCGCAAGAAACCTTGCATTATCAATTCATTATATACAAATACAATTCCAATTTTACTTGTACAGTTTAATCACTTCAATACAAATAATTTCAGAGGGATGTTTTTATTTTTTAGGCGATTTTTTTTTTATCAATTGATGTGGAATGGTGTCTGGAAAATTGGAAATCCACTTGAGAAACATGAAGTTTTTGATGATTTTTTTCCTTCTGAATTTCTTGAAGTTCTTTTGTGAGCTCTCAAATCCTCTCGAATTCTTTCTACATTATTAAAATTCATTAATATATTTTTTATTTATTTCATATAAAATCATTAGAATATTTTAATTAATGAATTTAGAGGATTCAAGGAATTCACATAATCTGAAGTATTCAGAGAATTAAACTCTTCATTTTGAAAACAGAAATTAAAATTATTAATTTATAGTTTTTTAGGCTATGAATGATTAATTTTAGAGGATATTAATTTGATAGAGTACACATTTTTCGCAGTTCAAATTCAAAATTTTTCAGTCATGAATACTCTGAATTGGAAATGCCCAGTTTTCAAGTTATAAAATTTTTGAACACCCTGCAACACACTCATAACAACTTTTCAAATTTTTTGAAAAATCAAAAATTCAAACTTTGATCACACGAAAAAAAATTACTAAAAATCAAAAATTCCATTTTGCGGTCTCATTATGCAAGGGATGAAGAAAGATGAAAAAAAATTGTGCATATGAAAATGTTTAAAAATTTGTTACAGATCACTTTTTGCTACGACGCACAGTGATAAATATGGGAAAAAATTCGAGCCACGTGACGATTTCAATCGAATGATAAACATTTATTTTATACTTCTCTAAAAATGTTATATTTAATATTTAGAGTGACAAAATGGTTATAATTACCCATATTTCTCTTTAAATTGATCATGAAACGACTTGCCTCAACATCAGTGGGAATTATTCGAAAATAACACAGGACTAAAAAATATTTACGGGAGTCTACATAGAGTCGACCAGGTGTACAATATGTTTTTTGGGTCGCTGAATAAGAATCCATCTTCAGAATTACTCCAGAATGTCAGGACGTTACTCAATTTTTTTTTCATATTTATCATTGCGCGACGCGTAAAGGTACACAAAAAAGAGCCTTTTTCGGAATTCGACGACAAAATTTTTTTTATAGGATGTGCACTTCTTTTCATTATAAAAAAGAATCCATACAAATATGTTTATTTCAATACCAATGCATATTATGAATTTCATAATTATGAATTTATTGAAATGCTACATTTTTCAGGTACAGGAATAAATATAATTTACGCTTGATATAATAGTGTTAAACCTAATGTAGAAAAGTTCGCATTTTGAACAAAGTCGAGTGCGAAGCACAAGATGCGTGATGAGAATGTGTTCGTTAAATTCCAAAGAGCTTTAACAAGAGAGTATTCACATTTACTGAATTACAGTTGTCGATACAGACAGCGCGCGCGCAGCACGACGTGATACATTGTTGAGCGCGAAGCGCAAGAACCAACAGTCAAACATTCTAGATGCACTTGAACTTTCGAACTATGTTCGTTCCTTAAGGGGGTCATCACGTGTGACGGTTTCATAAAATCGATTTTTTTGTTTTTGCATAAGCCTGGACAAGTTATATTTTTCGGCGAAAATCGAGGTCCGCAGTTCACATATCGTCCTGGGAAGAATAGAAATCGCAAATATTAGCTAACTCATTAACATTGCTAGCATCTAAACCACTGGGCCGATTTACGAACATCTAAAAACATAGTTGATTCAAAAATATTAAATAAATTATGGATCAGTGGTCAATACAAAACAACTACTTTTATTACATCATCCATTTTCAAACACTTTCGCTCCTACGATAAATGTCTAAGCAGAAAAACAATTCAGAATTCCTTTCAGTTTTCGTATTTCTAGATGTTTGCAGACTATTTTACATAGCAAACACCAAATCCATCCCATACTGTGGTGGCAGTATCCCGTATAGAAAAATTAGAACAAGTAAATCGTTATAACGATATTATAAGTTTTTTCCTAAAATATATTCTTAAGCACAGAGATAACTGTGATTTCAAATTTTTTTAGATCATCTTCTCACAAATTCATTTTTAACTTTAAATATATTTGCTGTCATGATCAATACCAGAACAGAATAATCATTCAATTTTCTCTCAATATTCGTATTACATAATATGAACCAATTGTGGTACTATTTTTTCCAGTATAATTCAAAGTTTAGGGAAAAAGAGAACAGACTTTTCGATTCAAAAATTCATTGAATTATTAGCATTTTTGTTTTTTCATTGACGTCAATCCATAATATTTTTAGTATGAAAACTTATATTTTCAATTGTTAAAACAAAACTCACTATTGCTTCATCAATTGGACATTTGTTTGCCAATTCTACAGAACAGAATCAAAAGTGCTCAGTAAATGAGTATTATATATACCTACTAAAAAGAACAGAATGAAAATATCCAATTCCGAATTTCCAGCTAGTTGTTGGAATTGGAATGGAATGGAAGCTTCTAATGTCTCCGCGAAAGATTTACATATTCCCTGTTACTCTTTCCTATTCCTTTACACATACCCCACATATTTGATTGGTGGTGTAAGGGTGACCTGCAGTTTATGGTGGGTTCCGAACCACCAAGAGCAACAGCTCTAGGTACTTTGACAACCTTCTTCGCCAGAGGCACCAGTTCAACAAACATCCGGAGATGAATCCTTGCCAGGCTAGTGTTCACCGCAGGGGCCGCCGAGGCTCTTCTAGAGTGCTAGGCGGAAATCGAACCTGCAAGAAAAGATTGAAGCCTTGAAAACATTTATACATTTGCTCTTTAATATCATTTCTGATTACAAGTAACTTGGAACGTTTCGCTCGGACTTTGGGTTGCAAAACAATATTATAACATATATTTACTTCTCTAAAATAGAATTAGTAGCGTGGTTGATTGAAATTTAGACGTGTCTATCGACCCGTTTTATTAGAAAATGTTTTTGGACTGGGTGAAAAGGACCTACTGGAATTTCACTGATTTCTGCTGGGGTCAATACGGTAATAACGCCGTCCACCATGTTTATTTTCGCCCGTTTATCATATCCATTGTGATTAATATATATTTCCGCAAGAACGTAAGTAGCCTCTAATATTGCAAAGACGTCGCCTTCTGAAGTCGATATCACAATTTGTTCTTGGGTTGTTATAGGTTCAAAGACGTTATTTGTTATTCTCGATTTCAATCGTCTATTCGCAGGAAAAGTGTATCTTCGGAATTCGAAAATCCGGCGCCGGTTTTTGCGAGGAATAAGCCTGATAAACTCCATATGTTCAAGTCCATATTCTTTTTTATTAGAAGAAGGTAGCCTGGTAGGTTGTACGAATCTGATAGAAGAATCGACGGCAGGAAGGGCCCTGATGCTGGACCTACGAGGAGGTAGCCTGACAGGAGAACTAATTATGTCAGGAGGAAGTTCGGCAGGAGGATGGCTGGCAGAAGGAGACCTGGACCTCGACCTCAGAGGAGGAGGAAAAGACCTGGCCGGAGAATGATTTAGGTCAATAGGTTCCCCATTGGGTAAGGACTCCAGACTTATTTCTGCAGCAAAAAAGGGAGAATTACTTGTTCATAAAGTCCGTCATGCAAAACAGAATGCGGATCTTGGAAATTTTGTCCACATTTCAGAATCAGTCGAACGATAAACGCAATTCAAGATCAGGAATATTCTGAACGTTTGAACCTAAATTGAAAACCCTCGCAAAAATGTCGAATAGAAATTATTATTTGTAATCCATAAATTATAGTGATGAGAAAAAACAAGCTGCTTTTAAATAGTTATTGCAACTATTTACTTTTGTGTTGACTATATTGGTGAAGAAGATAGTTTTGTAAATATGTAACGAACTAGTAACTAGTTACGTTTTTTCAGTGAGATTTCAAGTATATTTTCATCGAATGAACGGATAAAAAATTATGAATTTGTACTCAAAAATTTGGTGTGATTAAATAACTGCAATTCACAATTTTAGACAATGAGATCTCTAAAAACAACAAATCTCTAAAATAAGAAATGAAGGATTGTATTTGCAATGGGTATGAATTTGAAATGTCGCTGAAGTTCGCCTGAGAGAACATGTGGTGTGACGAATATTTTCGTTAATAATATCTGAAGAAATTTCTTCCATTCAGAAAGTTCGAGCATTTTCGAGACTTTTAAAATAATTTTTTTCAGCATAACAACATTTTATGGGCGGCAGTTCGGAAAATGAAAATTGTAAGCCCAACAACGCACGTTTACGAAAAAAAAAATGAAGAGGAGGAAAACATTGCTTTTTGATCACCCTACAAGACGGCAATAGTGATTGTGAATTCTCTTTTGTTGAAGCTCCTTCGGCTCTAATGAACACATTCTTTCGTCATTCAACAGTTTATTCTACCCTGTGTCTTTATGTGTGTTTTGTCCGAGAATTTCATTCTCTTTTATTTTTTAAGTCGTTTCATTTGATAAAATCCGCGAAAGTCATTTTCCACATAAAACCAATACCTTTTCATTGAGATAAGAATAGAATAATAAAAAATTCCATTTTGCGGCCAGACTATACAAGACATGAAAAAAGATGAATTGACAAAAATTGTGAATTCAAAAAATATCTGAAAATTTGGTCATAATCACTTTTTGACAGAACGCGTAGTTTTTGTTCGAATTAGAAAAAAACAGCAGTAGAAATGGAAAAATTACATTTTTGGACAAGCGGCACAATCTGTGGAAAAAATAGACATAATTTTTCCACCCCAAGAAAGAACCACAAATTTGTTATTAATTTGTAGTTTTTACGTAGTTGTTGTTACAATCGTAAAAATTTAATCAAATTTAAAAGAAATGATGGGAAGCGTAGTTTTTGTTCTAATCGTTGAAAATATCTCAAAAATAAGAAATAAAAATGTTTGTAATAACCACAGAAGAGACGAAAAAAGAGATAACAGTTTTTCAACCAAAGAAGAGCGACAAATTTTCTGTAAACTTTCGTTTTAAAATACGTTCAAAATAGAAAAAAAAACATTTTGGAAAAATTACACAAGCTGCAATAAAAAGTTAAAATAATTTGTTTTTTGAAGAACGCACACTTTCTTTAATTGTCAAACCAAATCAATGCGAATACGTTTTAAGGTAATATTTTTGGATTTGAAAGATATTTCAAAATTGTGAAAGTTAAAAATATATTAAAACTTAAACGGATGTGCAAATATTCAGTAAATATCTTTGAATTTCTATTGAACCTTCAAAAGTCCTGAATGTCTTTTAAACTGTCTTCGATTTTTTTTAAGATTTGATCGAATTCTCGAAAATGAAAACATATTTTTCAAAATTTGTTATATTCTCTTCCATCGTTATTCCAAATTTTTATTTCTATTGAGGATTGAGTTTTCTCCTCGAGTATTGTGACATGATAACAGGTGAATATTCAAATAAAAGCCAAATCTACAGTGAAATGTTAAATAAGAGATATGACTCCAGATAAATGGTTGTATCTGAATTTCGACCAATTTCTTATCAAGCGGGGCACTTATAGAATTATATCTTTCATAAGACTCACATTCTAGTTTCCCCGAAATAAATATATAGATTAGGTTATTAATAATTTCGGATGAATTCAAATTTGCGGAAACTTAAAAAACATTTGTATAAATATAGATATATTATAATATTATTATATTTGCGAATAGAGTTGAGAAAAATCGTCATTGACAGGACCATAGTAGAAAGGATCCTCATTTTTTGAAACTGAGGAAAATTTGATTACTGTGTTAATGTAGAATTCGTCGAATGACCATTCTGGTGCTTTATTACGGTATATAATGTATACTGCAGTTCTTATCTTGCGAAGTATATGATCTTTGAATTTTCCCCTGTGGAATATTTGTATTTCATCAAACAGTAGAAGGAAAAAACGAACGTTCTCCACACCATTCTGAGGTTTTAAGAAGATTGATTTTTGAGTAACAAATATTATTAAAAAATTTAATGGGGCTTTTTACTTTCATGAGCAGTGATAATTCAACCAAAATTTGTACCAAAATCTCTCAATTGTTACTATTAAAACTTAATAAGAGTATGGGAATAGTACAGAAATGTGTAACAATTAACAATTTAAAGTTACTAATTGCTTGCAGCCTGATATCGTAGAAAAAGTAATTTTTGCAATTCACGCGCTAGGGGTATGAGAAGTTCACTTTTGGCTGTCAAATATAACTTCAGAGGCATGCTTTTATTTTCCAGAAACTTTGTTTTTTTCGTTAATCAATGTGGAGTCCTGAAGTTCTTTTTTGAACTCTTGAATCCTGTCAAATTTTTTTTTCTTCATTTAAATTCTTTAGAATAGTTCAATTCTTGAAACTGAGAGAATTCAGGGAATACAGATGAGAAAAGGAATTCAAGAAATTCAGATAATACAAGGAATTCAGATAATCCAAGGAATTAAGGGAATTTATAAAATTCAAAGAATTCGAGGATTCTAGAGAATTCAAGCACTTCAGAGAATTGAGAACATTCAATGAAGTTGCGGAATTCAGAATTCTTGACCCTATCAAGGAAAAAAATGAGAGTGAAGTTTGGCATGAAATTCCTGGAAAAAATGTCTGCGGTAAAACGCTGATGGACAAAGTCAGCAATGAGAAGATTCTGGGAGAAAATAGTGTAGAGAAAACACTTTTTGTCAAGAATGGGAGTAATTAGTCGAGATGGTTTGGGCATGTTCAAATAATGAAAGAAAAATTACTGACGAGACAAGTGTATTCAGAGAAAGTGAATGGTAGAGTGCCCAGAGGCAGACCGAGGAAAAAATGTTGGAAATCGGTGAATGAGACCCTGGGTCAAAATATATAAAAACCAACCGAAGCAAAAGAGCTTGCATAAGAAAATTTATTAACGTATAGGAAGCTGATGAATTATGTTGGAACAGGAAAGTATGACAACAAATAGGTTATAAAAAATGCATCATGAAGAGTGTCAGTGGCGTGAGAGATGCCTTGAACAAAAGATCTGGGATACTTCTCGCCACAGTTCTTTCTCGAACTGAACCAACGGAATTGTCACTGGTGGAATCAGTATTTTGAATTACCACTGAAGAATCAATGTTCTTTCGACTTCAATAGGGTGAATCAGTTATAGTGTCTCAACTGAAGCAGCGTTACTGAATATACCAGTGACGCGAAATTCTTCTAGTTGTGCTTTTGAAAGAGAGTGGATGGGGATGTAAATGAAGATCAAGGCTCATGTAGGGGGTGATGTAACCTATACCTGAAAATATCAATTCCAAAACTGCAGCAACGAATGTCTATCATGGGGGGGGGGCCCAATTTTTTTTTCTTCTTGGAAGCTCAGATCCATACTCGCAATAAATATGTTAAATTTCTAAAATTTCGCATTCCTAAAGCAACAGGAGAAAACTAAACAACAGGCGCGATATTTAAAATAGAATAATGGTTTCAACAGACGCATAAGTGATAATTTTTATGAGGTATTATCATGAGAACATTAAAAGAAGGAAAAATACATTAAGAGTAAAATAATTACTCAAAAAATTCGGAAATTGACAATATGCAGGGTATTTCCGCCCTAAATGTGGATCTAAGCTTCCAAGAGGAAAAGAATTGCCCCCCGATAATCATTCGTGGCGCTAGCATTTAAAATTGACATTCCAGGTGAGTTTTCAAAGTTATAATACCACCTATATGAGCCTTAAGGCCTTGAGAAATATTATACATTCACTCTTTATTATTATTTCTAATTACAAGTCACTTGTGACCTTTCACGCGGACATGCTAGTCTTTTTCCGTCCGCCTTATTAGAAAATTTCTTTGTATTGGGCGATTAGAACCTACTGGAATTTCATTGATTTCTGCGGAGGTTAATACGGTAATAACGCCGTTTACCATGTTCGTTTTCGCCCGTTTATATGATGTATAATTCCAAATATATATTCCTGCAAGAACGTAAGTAGTCTCCAATATTGCAAATACGTCATCATCGGAAGTTGATATAACAATTTGCTCTTGGGTCGTCATAGGCCCATACGAATTATCTGTTCGTCTTAATTTCAATAGTGTATGGGCAGGAAAAGTGTATCTTCGAAATTCAAATGTCTGCTTGGGATTCTTGCGGGGAATAAGCTGAATGAATTTCATATGTTCAAGTCTATATCCATTTTTTTTAGCAGAAGGTAGCCTGGTGGGTGGTACGATTCTAACACGAGTAGAAAGACCGACAGCAGGAGAAGCTGGAGAGGAGACGGAAGAGCAGCGTCTGTCAGGAGAAAGTTTTGCAGGAAGATGCCTAGCAGAAGGAGACCTGGACCTCAACCTCGCAGAAGGAGAAGAAGACCTGACCGGAGAATGATTGAGGTCAATACGTTCTCTATTAGGTGAAGACTGAGAACTTATTTCTGTAACAAGAAAAAGAAAACAACCGTTTCATAAAGTCTGCGATGTAAAACAGAATTTGGATTTCGGAAAATTTATCGAATGTAACAGTAGCTATCCAATTCTCACATTT
Organism: Andricus quercusramuli; assembly: GCA_932178445.1. Lineage (NCBI taxonomy): Eukaryota > Metazoa > Arthropoda > Insecta > Hymenoptera > Cynipidae > Andricus > Andricus quercusramuli. The sequence goes on from CAKNXH010001721.1 coordinate 140,722, forward strand.
TTTTGTCACATTCCATATGCATTTAATATGATTTTATTTACGGCAATCACTACATTCTAATGCTTTTCAACGAATTTTACATATATTTAGTGTAACATTATTGAATGCATATGTGGCCTCATATACCTTTTTACGCAATTTTAATGAAATTGATGCATTCGCGTTCACCAATGAAAGTATGTACTTCATTTGTTTGAAAATTTTTGCATAATTATTGATTCATTTCAATTTAACATCATTACTTACTCAATTATATAACAATTTTAATTAATTATGACATTGTTAAGCGCTTTCTTCTGGATGAAACACCCCACCCGAATTGGTTTTTCATGATTATTTCGGAAAGGGTGCATCGGGCAAACATGCACGCCAAATATTGATAATTTATTATTATTTGGGCATTCCGGTCAGTGGTTCATCTTTCATTCTTTCAAAATGTCCAAACCATCTTAACTGATTTCTGTCCCATATGTCAACTAGTGTCTCTCCTGTACCAACATTCTTTGAGGATTATCTCGCTTCGGACCTTGTCCATCAGTAATGTCCCGCGTATTATTCGCAGAGGTTTCATGGCAATCGCATTAATTTTACTCAATAGGTTCTCTATTAGGTAAAGACTAAAAACTTATTTGTGCAATATGAAAGAGAAAATCACCTTTTTATGAAATCCGTTATGAAAGGAGAATTTGGATTTCGGAAAAATTATTATCGAATGTAACTAAGGCCTGGCAGGACACGCGACTATAATGAGATTAACATTTTTTCAAGTCCTTTAAAAATACATGCAAAAGCGGTAAAAAATATTTTCAAGTATAGGGAGAGGACTGTCTCGATACTAATGAGCGCGGCTAGTGGTGGGGGCACCAGATGAGGAAAAGCTCAAGATATCAAGGTTCATAGAATCGAGGTCCATTTGTACTAAAAATATAGATATTGAAAGAATAGTCTTAAGAGAATATTTAAAAAGGTTTCAAATCATTTCAAGAGATTCACAAGATGTTCGAAGAGAAACTGACTTGGAATTACCTTGAGATAAGCAAATAAAAGAGAGAACGATAGACAAACGTTGAAAAACAGTTGAGACTTTACATAAAATTTAAGATAACAGTCTCTTTGAAAAATATGTAATATTTCAAGACACAGAGTATATAATTGAATTTCGAAAATACTATTGACATTTGGATTCAAGAAATTTTGTTTAGTTTTCTTTCCAATATAGTAGAACGTCAATACTCATTTTAATTAAGAAAAACTCCTTATCAATCGGGACACTTATCGATTTCTATTTTTATAACATACACAATATTGTTCTCTCGGAATGAACCATATTCTATTCGTAATCAGCAATCAGAATTCGGATTACGGCGAACAAATTATTATTTGCTGCAACCTTAAAAACATTCGTGAAAATACAGATATATTATTATATTTTGATAGTTACCAAAAAAATTAAGAACCATCGCCAATGACAGGACTAGTGTAAAAACGATCCTCATGTTTTCAAACTGAGGAAAAACTAATTACGTTGGTAGAGAAGAATTCAGCGAATGATTATTCTGGTATTTTATGTATAATGTATGGTATTGTTCTTATCAAATTATTCAGATAAACCTGAAGCTTGTCCTTGTGGAATATTTGTACTTCATCTATTATTGGAAGGAAAAAACGTACTTTGTCGACATTATTTTGAATGTATAATATGTTGTAAGCTTTTAGATAAAATTGTATCAGAAACTCTCAATTGTTATTTGTATTACTCAATAATGAATATTGTTAGAGAAAAAATATATTTTATAATAATTAATTACAATTGCTGATTGCTTTCAGTCTGATTTCGTAGAAAAAATCATTTTCTCGAATTGCCGCGCGATGAGGACTAGAAGTTTCTTTTTGGCAGTCCAATTTTGAAAATTATTATTTCAGGTTAGCCTTTCATATCAAAACTAGTTTTCATTCATACATTTCACATATCTTACGTCTTTTGACGCAATATGTACATTTTTGATTTTTCATATCAATTTCAAAAAATATATTAAAAACGAGAAGTTCTGCTGAAAAATGGTTTTAATAAATATTGTAGGAATTTTTAAACGCTGAAGTTCCTCTGAAAATTCTTCCCCACATTCCGCGTCGTTTAGCTCGGAATTAGAATTTTCGTTTTTTCCACCATATTTTCTATAGCTAAAATCAAAATGACGAGCCCTATCAAAAAATATTTTGGAGGAGCATCATAGTACTTTTCAAAAGCTCGCATGACTTTCTGGAACTCTTTCCCTTATTTTGCTTCATTTGGCTGAAAACTTGAATGTTCCATTTTTTTTCATAGTACTTCTAAAAAATGAAACCAAACATGCCAGGTCTTAGTTTTTTCTAGATTACCTACTCGAATGGTAATTTAACTCTGATTTTCGATTGAAAATGTATCTGTATTAGTTAAAAATCCAGCTATTTGTTGTAAATGAGTTATTTTGTGAAAAATTTGTCTTTTCTGGTATAATATCACTCTTTTTGGAAGAAGTTCAATCTTCTCGATAAAAAATCACACTTTTTGGTATTGATAGATAAATGATTTTGATCTAAATCCAGATTTCCAAGGTTTGCCTTCAGTTCTCGTCCAAAAAAAGTTACAATTAATAATCAGAATATTTACCTTAATTTCAAGAATAATATAATAATATAATTGTTCAGATATATTGAAAAAAGATAATTCATGTTTACAACTTTATCATAAGTAAAAAAATTTAATGTTAATAACATTATTAAAATACTGATAGATTTAATGCTCTCACGATGATTCATTATAATAAATATAAAATTTGAAAATTGAAGCTTTTTCGGGTTCCAATCGTGTATGAAACTATGAATGTGGCCGAAGTTTCGTGAACATTGCAGTTCACTTCTTCAGGCCTAATGACATCAATTGGGACAATGGATGTAATACGAATCCGATTTGGCTTCCCGCCCTCCCGGGTTTTTCAAAAAAAGACGAAAGCGAATGACATACGGCGTAGGGCGGCCAACATCACACGCCAAACCCATTTTTGCTCCTCAAACTCAACAGAACAAAAAAAGAAGAGCAGTTAGATAATTCAATCAGAATAAATGCATCACAATATTACCCGCAGACAAAGGCAACACAACAGTAATAATGAATAAAGAAGACAATCACAAAAAAATCATTGACCTTCTTACTGACGGTACATATAAAAAACTTAAGAAAAACCACACAAAAACAATAGCCAACAAAACAAAAACTCTCCTGAAAGACTCAAAACTTGACTGCGAAACAAGATCTAAATTGAAACATACCAATCCAATCTCTCCAAAACATTACGGACTCCCAAATATCCTAAAAAAGAACATTCCACTCAGACCAATCGTCAGTGCAATAGACTCACCAATTCACAGCCTGGCACACTTTCTCGCCAAAAAACTAAATACTTTTACAGGAAACTCTATCACACACGTCCAAAGCTCTTTTTATCCGGAAGATGCAAAAGATTCACATTCAACCCCAAGACATCCTAGTGAGTTTCGACGTAGTATCTCTGTTAATAAAAGCACAAATCTATGATTTAATCGGTATTATTGAATCCTTTACAAAATTCTCCTCCAATCTCACACCTTTGATAGAACACTGTCTCACTAATACCTATTTCTCTTTCAATAACCAATTCTACGAACAAACCTCAGAAGCAGCAATGGGATCTTCAATCTCACCTGTAATAGCCAAAATTTTTATGGAAAATATAGAAACTAAAATCTTTAACAAATCCAATCTTAAACCGGAATTTTGGTGCTGTTATGTTGACGACACTTCTGTCATCTGGAGACATGTACTAGATGAACTACACAAGTTCTTCAATTTCGTCAACCAAATACACCATATTATCCAGTTCACCATGGAAATTGAACAAAACGGAAAATAACCTATCTTGGATGTACTAGTTTACAAAAGATTTGATAACACATTAGGACATGAAGTTTACAGGAAACCAACATATACAAACAGACACCTACATGCCTGCTCCCACCACCACCCATCTCAAAAGCAACCGGTCATCAACTCCCTTGTATACAGAGCTGTCTCCATAAAAGATGAAGATAACTTACAATAGGAACTACATAATGTTAAACAAATCCTAATACGAAACGATTACACGAAAAAACAAATAAGTAAAGCAATAAGAAAATACGCTCGAGAAAGCAAGTCAACACAACCTACTAAAGAAAGAGAGCGAAAAGCGATCACCATCCTACCCTACATTCAAGGTTTTACAGAACAAATAGGAAGAATTCTCAACAAACACAACACCCAAACATAAACAAAAAAAAAAAAAAACAATCAATAATACTTCCTCTATGAGAAAGAAAATTTGTTTGCTTAATAATCAGAATCAAGAAACAAAGTGCTCAGCAAATCAAAATCATACATATATACCTATGAATAAGAACAGAATGGAAATATTAAATTTGAAATTCACACATAGTTCTTTTTGTGCTTTTGAAAGAGAGTGGATGGGGATGTAAAGAAAGATCAAGGCTCATATAGGGGGTAATGTAACCTATACCTGAAAAAATCAGTTCCAAAACTAGAGCAACGAATGACTATCGGCGGGGCAACTTTTTTTTTTTCTTGGAAACTCAGATCCATACTCACTATAAATATGTTAGATTTTTAAAATTTTGCATTCCTGAAGCAACAGGAGAAAAAACAGAAAAAACTAAGAATAAAATTTGTTGCAGGAAATTTTGTAGAGCGATAAAGTTTTGTTCAGCCAACTTCGCGTCTTTCAAAATACATGTGTTCTTCATGGGAAAACGAAAGAAAGTTTAACCGATATTTGTGTAAAGTTTATCCTGTGAAGTTAATTTTTGTTGCAGAGAATCTTTCGTCGGAAATCGATGTAAAGTTTATCTTCCGCTTTTTCTGTGAACTAAACAACAGGCGCGATATTTAAAATAGAAAAATGATTTCAACATACGAAAAGGTGATAATTTTTATGGGGTTGTGATAAATTATTAAAAACCACCACAGATGTATCTTATTGAAGAAAAATATATTCTTATGAAAACACTAAAAGAAGGAAAAATACATTAAGAGTAAAATAATTACTCACAAAATTCGGAAATTGATAATATGCACCTAAATATGGATCTAAGCTTCCCAGAGGAAAAAAATTACCCCTGATGATCATTCGTTGTGCTATCATTTAAAATTGACATTTCAGGTGAGTTTTCTAAGTGATATTACCACCTACATGAGACTTAAGGCCTTGAGAACCATTATACATTTGCTCTTTATTGTTATTTCTAATTACAAGTTACTTGTGACTTTTCACTGAGAAATTCTAGTCTAGTTTCGTCCGCCTTATCAGAAAATTTCTTTGGATTGGGTGATTAGAACCTACTGGAATTTCATTTATTTCTGCGGACGTTAATATGGTGATAACGCCGTTTATCATGTTCGTTTTTGCCCGATTATATGTTTTCTTATGAGAAATATATATTCCTGCAAGAACGTAAGTAGTCTTCAATATTGCAAATACGTCACCACCGGATGTTGATATGACAATTTGCTCTTGGGTCGTCATAGGCCCAAACGTATTATCTGTTCTTCTTAATTTCAATAGTGTGTGGGCAGGAAAAGTGTATCTTCGAAATCCAAATGTCTGCTGGCGATTCTTGTGGGGAATAAGCTGAATGAATTTCATATGTTCAAGTGTACATCCTTTTTTTTTAGCAGAAGGTAGCCTGGTGGGTGGTACGATTCTAACGCAAGTAGGAGGACCGACAGCAGGAGAAGCTGGAGAGGAGACAGGAGAACAGGGTCTGTCAGGAGATAGTTCGGCAGGAGGATGCCTAGCAGAAGGAGACCTGGACCTCGACCTTGCAGGAGCAGAAGAAGAACTGACCGGAGAATGATTTAGGTCAATAGGTTCTCTATTATGTGAAGACTGAGAACTTACTTCTGCAACAAGAAAGAGAAAATAACCTTCTTATGAAGTCCGTGATGCAAGACAGAATTTGGATTTTGAGAAATGTAACGAATGTAGCAGTAACTATACAATTGTTATATTTTTTTTGTCACATTCAAAATGTATTCAATATGATTTTATATATGGCAATCAGTACATTCTACTGCTTTCCAACGATTTTTTTCATTTTCGTCGGATAGGAGTATGGAGATGTCCTAATTCATACTGAACAATTTTCTATGCTCAAATAACAGCAATGAACCATTCCAGAGAATTAGAATTTCGGGAAGGAAAACATTTTCAAACTTCCTGAACTGCATCAATTGTAACAGAAGTGACTGTAAAAAGTACGAATACACATTTTTCTAAGTCCTTGGAGAATATATGCAGAACTGGTGCAAATATTTTGAAATGTGGGGAAAGGACTATCTCCATAATAATCAGCGCGAACAGTGGTCTGTGCACCAAATGAGAGTAAGCTTGAGGTATAAAGGCTCATAGAATCGAGGTACGACTGTAATTTGAATAATTATTTTCCAGATATATTTTACAGTAGCAGTGCAGCGTGAGCATACCAAAAAATGGAGGGACAGAGTTCGAGGTCATTTTGAAATTACTCAGCTTAAAAGTATTCCGTTCTGCTCTTCATTATGATCTAAATGGTGTTTTCGTGAAAGTTTTCTAAATAAAATAATTTAAATAATGTATTATTCACTTGAAAAGTGAGAAATAACTGAGAATTGAAGCGTTTATCAGTTTTGTAATTTGAAAATGATTTCAGTGTTAAAAAGATGTAAAAAATCAAGATTTTAAGAGAAATGAAAAGAAAATTTTTTAAAGATATATATTTTGCAAGTTCAAAAAAAAAAGATTTCTCGGAAAATTTGTGGAAGATTTATATTTTCATTCACAATTTCGTTGCAACATTTCTTAATTCTGCTTGGCTGCTAACTTTGAAGAAAATTCCGATTAAGTTCAAAAGATATTCATAAGTTTAAAAAAAAATTCGAATATAATTTGAAGCTTCAAAATGTCTCAAATAATTTAAAGCAATATTTCGCTTTTTGAAAGATTTGAAAAAAATGAAAACATTTTCTTGAGTTTGCAAGAAAAATATAAAATGTTTATGATATTGAGAAATTAATTACAATAGAATATTTGGAGAAGTTTCGAAACATTTTAGAAGATTTACAAAGTGTTTAAAAAGAAACTGAGTTGAATTATTGATAAGAAAAGCAAGTAAGAGATAAAAATAGAAGCGAACGTTGAACAACAGTTAAGAATTTACATAGAATTTGAAATAACAGATCCTGAGAAACATAATACGTAATATTTTGAGCCACAAAGTATTTGATAGTATTTGAAAAATATTATTGATATTTGAATTAGAGCAATTTCGTTCGGTTCTATTTCCAATATACTAAAACATCAATAAGTATTTCAGTACAAAAAAATAAACCTTATAAATCGGGACACTTATGGATTTCTATCTTTATAAAACACATAATGTTTTTTTCTCGGAATAAATTCTTATTAAATTCGTAATCAGTAATCAGAATTCGGATTACGGAAAGCAAATTGTTATTTGTGAAACCTCGAAAATAGTCGTAAGAATAGAGATAAATTATTATACTATGATATTATTAAATAAAATTAACAGCCATGGCCAATGATAGGACAAATGTATAAACGATTTTTATTGTTTTGAGCTGATGAAGAATTAATTTCGTTGTTAATAAAGAATTCGGTGATTGATTATTCTGGTACTTTATCACGGTATATTATGTATGCTATATTTCTTATCAAATTATGCAAATAAACCTGAAGCTTGTCATTGTGCAGTATTTGTATTCCATTTATTAGTAGAACGGAAAAACGAACTTGGTTCTAAAGATTAAACGTTTTTTGAACATTTTCCACCGCAAATCGATTATCCTAAAGAAAATGATTTAAATTCAGGAATAAAACTTACAATTTGAACAAATTTTCAGTATTTTTTTGTCTTTTGCCGAAAATTGGTATTTTGGACCGATCTGCAACGATGTAGCTGTTTATATATTGTATACAAATGTTATATATTAATTCTCAAGTCAAGATACCATTTTCAATAATATTTTTCAACAATTTTGTTGAGGAACCAACTATTCCATTGAACGTTTGAAACGTGAACTAATTTATTGGAAGATGATATTTCTGGTTGGAGATGTATCTCTGTGGTTGAGAATTTAACTTTTTTGTAAAAACTTAGTTTTTCGTTAACAATTATTTGTTTGACTGTTTATTTAACTATTTCATTCTTGACAGGGAAATTTATCTTTATTAGCCAACAATTAAACTATTTTTTTCAGTTCATGTATTTTGTAGAGAGATTGTATTTTATGGTATAATATCGACCTTATTGGTAGAAATTAAATCTTTTTCGAAAAGAAATGTAACTGTTTGGTATCGATGAATAAACTTTGTTGAATATTTCGTAAAACAAGCAAATAAAATATGAAGTAAAGACTCACGTTGAGCAACAGCTAAGATTTTAAACAAAATTTAAAACAACTGTCTCTAAGCAATTAAAAATTTCAAGCCGATTGAAAAGATAAGAGATGAGATAGGTACAAAAGAAGGAAGAGAAGAGGGAAAGAGAGGTTGGTGGGACGAAGAATGCAGAGAGAGTAAGGAGAGAATGAAAGAGTCTGTAAGAAAATGGAGGAAAGGAGAAATAAAGAAGGCGAAGTACAACAGGAGGAAAAGAGAACATGAGAGGATGCTGGAAGGGAAAAAGCAAAAAGAAAAGGAGGAATACAAGGAAGAAGTAGAAAAAGCAATCAAAGAAGGTAGGGCTTGTGATGTGATAAACAGGGAAAGAGGAGGAAGGAGGGGCGTGAATGAAGAAATAGAAATGGATAAATGGACGGATTATTTTAAGGGTCTGCTAGGGGGAGAACAAAATAGGATCGAATGGGATAATAGAAAGACAGTCCAGGGAAAAAGAGAGGGAGCAAACGAAATAACGATAGAAGAAGTGGATGAGGCGATAAATAGACTAAAAAGAAGCAAGGCTATAGGAGAGGATGGTATGGAGAACGAAGCGATAAAGTATGGAGGAGAAGGGATTAGGGAAGGGATGTGGAAGATTTGCAACAAGGTCTGGAAAGGAGAAGGGTGGCCAAAGGAGTGGAGGACAGGGCTGGTGGTACCGCTTGTCAAGAAAGAGGAAAGTAAGAAGGTAGCAGAGTACAGAGGGATCACCCTTATGCCAGTTGGTTATAAAATATACGCGGAAATTCTAAGAAAAAGGTTGAAGAGTCAGATAGAAGAGAAACAAAGTATCCCACACAATCAGGCGGGATTTAGAAAAGGGATGGGAGCAATAGATAACATTTACGTACTCAACTACCTGGTTAACAGAAACTTAGGAAGAAAAAAAGGGAAATCAGTAGCCTTGTTCGTAGATTTTAAAGCAGCTTTTGCCTCAGTGAATAGAAAATTTCTGTGGCAGGCAATGAAAGAGAGGGGAATAGAGGAAGGGTTAGTAAAGACGATAAAGGAAATTTTTACTGAAACCAGGATTAGGGTGAAGATAGGGGGAAAAAAAGGGAGGTTCTCTGGACAGAAATAGGTCTTAGGCAAGGGTGCCCGTTGAGTCCGCTGCTCTTTAATATGCTGCTGGCAGACTTAGAGGAGAAGCTCAAGGAGCAAGGGAAAGGGGGGACGATTCTGGGTAATAGCAAACTATACTCTCTAGCAAACGCGGACGACGTAGTTCTATTAGCAGACGATGAGAAGGAGATGAACCTAATGATAAAAATTTTCGAAGAGTATGTGGGAGCAAAAGAACTGACTGAGAAAGACCAAAATGGGTGACGGTCGGAAGATGAACGGACAAACAGTGGAAAGTGTGGAGGAGTTCTGTTATTTAGGTTTCTGGTTTGAGGCAGGAGAAAAAAACGAGGTGCAGGTAAGGAAGAGAATCGTATGTGCGAGCAAAGTGATGGGCCATGTATGGGGGATAGGAAAGAGGAGGTTCAAGGACGATTGGAGAATGAGGGTTTGGTTGTTTGATGCGTTGGTATGGGCGGTATTGGGTTATGGGGCAGAAGTCTGGGGATGGAAGGAACATAGGAAAGTGGAAAGCATGCATGAGAGATTTCTGAGATGGGTAATGGGAGTTAGTTGGAGTTGCCCAGGATACATGTTGAGGGAAGAACTTAAGAGAGCCTTTTGGGAAACTCGAAATGGAAGGAAGAAATGACAGAAATGAGGAGGCTTTGTGAGATACAAGAAGGGGTTCTGGATTGGCAGAACATAGAATTAGAGCTATCAGTAAGACAAGAAGAAGAGAGATGAAGAAACATCATGGATTCTAGGTACAATAGATGGTATATGAAGGTCAAAGAGTGGACGGAACCAGAATATTTGCAAAAGATGAAAAAGGAAGACAAATGGAATAGGGTGGTTTGGTTCAAAATGGGGGAAGGAGTGAGAGCTTGTAGTTATTGGATGGATGAAGAGGACAATCTGTGCAGAGTATGTGGATACGAACTGGAGTCATGAGCACATGTGTTAGAGGTGTACAGGAGAGGAAGATGGACAGTTGAGTGTGGATGAGTGTGTGAGATGGATCTCTGGATGGTAATGGACAGGGAGTGATGTGGATGAAAAAACTGGAAGAATTAAGAGAAAGAAAGGGATCAGGGCAGAGCCAAACGGGTGATTCTCTTTAAAGGAAAGTAACAAGTACAAATTTTTAATTTTAAATAGGTGAAAATGCATTTGATGGTAAGAGAAAACGGAAGCCCTGGAAGATCGCTTATTTTAGAACTTCAAGAAGAATTGTATTAATATTATTGTTATTATGTAAGGCGAAGCATTAGAATATAAACAGCGGATAAGATAGACTAAGGATCAGGTGTAAATATATGTACAGGGAGCGGAGGCCCTCAAACCCGTAAAAGGGAGAGCTTAAATATACCTACATACATACATACACTACATGTTATAATTCGGATAAATTCCTTATCAATCGGGACACTTATTGAATTCTGTCTTGATAACACACACATTGTCGTTTTTTTGAAATAAATGAATATTAAATTCTTCATCAGTCCTCAGAAATCGGATTACGTCAAACAAATTGTGATTCGCAAAATCCAAAAAATATTCGTATAAATACAGATATATTATGATATTATATTTACCAATAAAATTAAGTATCATCGCCCATGATAGAGAAAGTGTAAGAACGATCTTCATTGTTTCGAACTGAGGAAAAACTAATTACTTTGATAATGAATAATTCAGTAAACGATTATTCTGGTTACTTATGACAGTATGTAATGTATTGTATAGTGCTTATCAAATTGATTAGATAAACCTAAAGACCTGTCCTCATGAGATATTTGTATTTCATCACTCATTTGAAGGAACAAACAAATGTTCTCGACAGCTTTCTGAAGATATATGGTAATTTTCAAGAAGAAATTGTATCAGAAACTCTCTTTTGATACGATATGTTCTTTCTGAATTTATTTCTGATTAGCAAACATATTTCCTTTCTCATAGAAGGAGCATCAATGAGTTCTTTTAACATTTAGGAATATTGATCTTAATATTAGGTTAGTATATGAATTGCCGTCAATGAAAAAACATAAATTCATATAGGTCAGTGAATTTGTCAGTGAAAGAGTATTTTTTCTTCTAGTATCAAATTTGAATTATACGGAAAGAAAATTAAAACATCATTGGTTTTTAATGATTAATACGAATACTGAAAGGATTTATCAAATGTTTTTCAGCGCTGACATTGATCATGACAGGGAACATATAGTTGAAGTTCAAAATGAATTTGTCAGAAAATTATCTAAACAATTTTGAAACTCTAGTTTTCTCTGCGCTCGAGAAAATATGTTACGGGAAATATTATTAAATGTTTATAATAATTCACCTGGTTTGATTTTGCCATTAGAAAAACCGCAAGACAGTAGGATGGATCTGGGATTTACTGTTCAAAGTAGTCTACTGGCCCCAATTCATAACGGTTCTGGAAGTTTTCATTGAAAAAATCACAACTAAATTTCCAAGAAAATTAAGAAAGCCAATCAGTAAGTTTATATTTATTTATAATTCACTTTTAACGCAAAGTGTGGCAAAAATGGCCATTTCGCAGATTAGATTTTCTAAAATAATTAAATAGGCACACTGTGTATCATACATTCTTAATGCTGACATACTTACAGAAAGTGAATAATTTATCTTCTTTCGAAGTTAATTTCTACAAACAATTGATGTGCACAAATTACCAACTATGTCATATTCAGTGTGGCTATTCGAACGAAACAGGAAATTTTTATTTTCCACCAAACCTTAGTGGAATTGTTTAAAAACTGATTTGCGATAATAAAAATGAAACATTTCGATTCTTAGTGACAAATTGTTGCCAATAAGTTGCCATTGCTCATAACTTAATTTTTTCAGTACTAATATTATCAAAAGCAACTTCTAGTGATTACAATAGTTATAAATAAAAAATATGAATGAAAAATTCTCGATGATAACAATTAATTAAGTAATAATTGTTAATTATGATGAATTGTTGGACACCAATTATATTTTATAAATATATCTAAGTAATTCTAGTTCAAGAAAATTTCTTTCTCATAGAAAACAACATAGTTAACTGTTTTTTCTACAAATTGTTTAAACAAATTAACATCAGTATCAAGGATGTACTAGAGTGGTCGCAATATCAAAAATAAGTATTGTTAGAAATAATTTTGTACGTTAACTATGTTCGCTGTCATGATCGATGTCAAAGCTGAAAAACAATTGCTAATCCCTTTCAATATTCGTATTGCTCTATACTAACCAATTGTGGTGCATGTTTGTTCCAGTATCATTCGAAGTTGATGCGAGAAGAAGAAAGATTCTTTAATTGCAAAATTCATTTGCCCATTATTACTCGGTGTTAGTTGTTGATTCACTGATCCTGCAGTTTATTTTAAACGAGCTTTTGCTCGATAGCCCCAATTTTGAAGACATTTGTATACAATTTTTGGAAAACATTGTTGGTTGATAAAATAAGACTATGGTAGAATTAACTAAGGTATTCTACACCCGACCTCTTATCAAGAGAATTAGTATTCTTCATAATGTAAAACATCTCTTTAAAAATTCTTTTTTCATACTGGCTTTCATGACTTGAGATCTTAATTTTAGAAAATAAAAATTGATGATCATGAATATGCGAGTAATAAACCAATGCAGTAATTGCTTGCAAGTTATTAATCTGAATCTGTATATTTAATGTTGTTGATCTTTGCAACTCTTTTATAAGTGTATTTCTGTGTGAATTTGATAGAATAATCATTCTGTTTCAGAATTTCTATAATTTTTGAAATATTATGATATCTAACTTTCGGATCAAATAATTCAATCGCCTTATCAGTAAGACTATAAATGACCAAGATTTCATCTTTGATCGAAAGATTAGGTTTAAAATTTATATATCTACCTGAATTAGTGCCCTGGAATCAATTAGTAATCAGTTTCTTGTTTTCTCGAATGATGGTAACGTCCAAAAAATTGAGTTTTGAATCATTTTCAATTTCAATAGTAAACTAGATTCTGAGGCGGTATGCATTAGAAGCCTCTAATAGTTGATGAATATTTTCTCATGCACGCATGTGAATACAAGATCCACATACCTGTAGAAGAAAACGTCATCAAAAGAAAGACTTCTGTTTAAAAAATTTATCCTGAAAACTGCAATCGGAATTATCCATACAAAATTCAACGAATTCTGAATATTTTTTGACAGGTAATTTTGTCAGTTTTCTCAATTTTACCAACTTATTTCAATATTTTTCAAATCCAAATCTTTAGGAATATTAAAAAAAAGAGATTTCACATCCAGCGAAACCAATTTATTGTTATTTGGTATGTTGAAAGTTCTGGGTTTATCAATAAGATCCAAGCTGTTATCAATAAAATTGTTACTTTATCCAAATGTTTTATGGGTAGACAAGCGAATTCAGATAATGAAATTAATAGAGTTCCAGAAAAATAAGTGACTTGTTTTATAGGATTTTCCGGTTCATGCACCTTAGGCAATCCTTGGAATTTTGGAGCAACTGAATTGTAGCTTTTTAAACAACTAGCTGTGTTTTTCTTGATATAACCACTTTTTTGAAACTTGCCAATCATTAAATTAAGATCATTTTTCATTCCTTCATCTGCTCTAGTAATTATGATATTCTGATTTTCTGCTATAAATGGTTTTTATTTACTGCCAAGATTTTCAATTTCTGATACAACATTATTGTTATAGTTACTATTCAAACACAACGAAAGTCTATTAGAAATATTAGATCTAAATTTAGATGTTTTTTTCACTAGAAATAAGATTAATTTTTTCTTTTACATTTGCTCAAACTTTTTCAATGATTTTACCTTTGTGTGTGTTACTAATGCAAAATTTGTTACCTAAACTGAAGGAGTATCCTACATCGCTCATGTTTCCTTCATCAGAAGAATTTGAAAGCCATGTTTCATTTGTTTTTTTGGTACATTGAATGTTATAATAGGTTTCTTCTAATCACTCAAACTTGGAGATAGACTGCTCCGTCATGTGTTTCGCCACATTATCTATATTGCTTTTCTGACATGCAAAAAATTATTCAATCTGGTCATCTATAGGATGATGATTTAACTTTTTTCCAGGAAAAACTTCATTATCAAGTTTATTTGGTTCATGATTAATATCAGTAATCTCATTCTCCAAGGTTTTTATTTTAAAATCCATACATAGCATTGACCTATTCGGATATTTGATTTCGCCTATGCATCGTATAGATTTGGCCTATTCAGATTCATTCACCTGTTTGAATTTTTGTTACTTTATTGACAGCAATCCATAATATTCCAATATTCAAACTCATATTTTAAAATGTTAAAAATAACTCATCAATACTTATTCTCTGAGAAAGAGAATTTATTTGCTAATCAATCAGAAAAAAAAATCACAAAAAAGAGGATGGGGATTTGAAGGAAGATTGAAGCCTTGAAAACCATTATACATTTGCTCTTCATTATTCTTTCTAATTACAAGTTAGTTGTAACACCTCGCCCGCATTCTGGATAGAAAACAATATATCAAATATTTACTTTCCTGAATAGAATTAATTTCGGGACAGGAAGTACACTGATACACTTTTTTTTGTAAATTGATTTTGCATAATTTGAACTTTGATGAGCTAACCTATACCTTAATAAGTATAGGTCATCGTCTTGGTCTAGAACTAGACCTGGTCATATGGTTGTAATTTCCTCTCCATGTAGCAACTTTACAGATATCAGTAGATATATTATACCTGCTGAAGTTCCACTCTACATATGCAATTATGATTAACTAACAACCGCATTCTTGTAAATTGTTTTAAATTATTCTTAATCATTTGAATTGATTTAAAAGAGTATAAAACTAGAATAGAATTAGAATTAGGATTAGAATTATTGTTAAAAATTATGAAAACGATTTCTAATTACTTAAACAATATTTTCTGCTGTAAATCTTGAAAATTACTATTTCACGAAATTAATGATGCAATTAATTGATGTTGAGAGCGATATTCATTGTTCAAAACAGGTTTGGAGCTATTTAAACGAATAATAATCGTAATCATTGACATGCGCCTTTTGAAAGGTGGAGGACAAGTTATATCATGGTTTGAACAATTGCGAACTGCTTTTCACAAAATGTATTATTCTTATCATTCATTACCTGCGACATTCATTTGAGAAAAAATAACTTTTCTCGAATGATGCAAGAATAGTTTAAACAAATGAAAATTATTGAAATAATGTCCAAACATCCCGAACAAAAAAATATTACTTTTTGGATTCGTTAACTGTATCATTAATTCCAGGAAAAACTTCATACGATTCTCCAGATGAAAAATTGGTAAGGTCATTACCAAATATGCTAAGTAAAAAATATCATTCTTGAAATTTGTCGACTGCTTGATTTATCACAAAAAATAATAACTTTTGATATTTTACCCCGAAAAATTAAAGTCATGTTGAATTTTTGCTACTTGCATATTGTGCAATGCAATTAAGATATTCAAATTCACAAAATGTGGAGTTTTAGAAAAATGCATACCATTCTGTTCTTTCCTAAAATTTTCTTCTTCAGAATAATGTAACATTCGAACAATTTAAGACTGATGATGCTATTCTTCTCAATATTTTTACCAATCGATTGAAACAATTGCATCTTATTTAACACAATTTACAAAAATGTAATTTGAACTAAATCATTACTGTAGACGCAAATTAAAATTTTAGCATGTATTGGACAGGCGTCACACTTTTTTCTGTACACTATTGTCTAACAAGGCTTTAGCATAGCTCATCAAAGTCTTGATTCTTCTTTATTATCTCCATTCAAACCGGAGATGAGTTTTTCTTGCGTTAACAATTCTGGTGATCAACATTTTCAATAGTGATTTTCTCCAGACTTGTTTTTCTCATGAAAACAGAAAAGTTTTCACCGAGATAGGAGAAACGTCATTTCCAGGTGAAAAGATTTCGCATCAGTCTTGCTGAGTGCATTTTACCCGTCTAATCAAAAAATTCCTTTGGATTGGGTGAAAAGGACCTACTGGAATTTCGTTGATTTCTGCTGAAGTCAATACGGTAATAACTCCGTTTACCATGTTTATTTTTGCCCGCTTATATTGTGTATCATGCTTAATATATATTCCTGCAAGAACGTAAGTAGCTTCCAATATTGCAAAGACATCACCATCGGATGTTGATATAACAATTTGCTCTCGGGTCGTCATAGGCCCATATGTACCATCTCTTCTTCTCAATTTCAATGGTGTAGGGGCAGGAAAATTGTATCTTCGAAATTCAAAAATCAGGCGCGGATTTTTGTGGGGAATAAGCTGGATAAATTCCATATGTTCAAGGCCATATCCTTGTTTGCGAGAAGAAGGTAGCCTGGTAGGTGGCACGATCCTAATAGAAGGTTCAACGGCAGCAGGAGCTGAGGCGGAGGCAGGAGCACAAGGTCTGTCAGGAGGAAGTTCGGCAGGAAGATACCTAGCAGAAGGAGATCTGGACCTCGACCTCGCAGGAGGAGATCTGGACCTCGACCTTGCAGGAGGAGAAGAAGACCTGGCCGGAGATCGATTTAGGTCAATAGGTACTCTATGAGGTGAAGACTGAAAGCTTATTCCTGCAACAAAAAGGAGAATATAAACTGCTTATAAAGACCGTGCTGCTAAACAGAATCTGGATTCCGGGAAATTTGTTGGGAGTAACGGATTGGTAACTAGTTACACTTTTCCAGTACCAGTAACTATACGCATGGTTAATTTTTTTGTTATGTTCGGAGTGTAGCTAACAAGACTTCTGTTACGACAATCAATCAATTTCACTTCCTTTCAACGATTTCTTCGTTTTCATCGAATCAACGTATAAAAAGTCATCATTCATACTAAACAATTTTCCAAGCCTAAATAACAGCAACTAACCATCTCAGATAATGAGAGCTTAGAAAAGGAAAACATTTTCAAACTGCCTAAACTACATATTTTTCATTTTCGCAGGACATCCGACTATAATAATAAGATAGCATTTTTTCAAATACTTGAAAAGTACATGAAGAGCCGATGAAACAATTTGGAAATGTGGGAAAATGACAATCTTAAAAACAATCAGGGCGACTAGTGGATGGGCACCAGATGAGGACTAGTTTCAGACACCGAGGTTCAGAGAATCAAGTTCTGACTGTAGTTTCAATAATTATGTTTGAGTTATATCCTAAAGTAGCAATGCAGCGTGACCAGACAGTGATGTTTAGGGACAGACATGTTTTTTACAAAGATAATTACAATGAAGTATTATTCACTTGAACAGTGGCAAGTAAATTTGAATCGAAGCTATCAGCCGTTTGGTAAATTGAAAATAATTCGAGTGTTAAAAAGATGCAAAAAATCTAACTCTTGAGAAAATTTTGAAACACTCAACATTGATATACATTTTTTTAAGATTTCGAAAATATAAGCTTTCTCCGAATTTTGAAATGTTTTATGACATATGAAAGTCCGGTCTGAACTTTATAGTAATAACTCAATTGAATTTTTTATTCAAAGAAAGAATCTCAAGAGAAAATTGGAAAATATTGCAGAATATTCTTAATTATTTCCTGAAATTTCAGAAATTTGAATAGAAAAAGCTTTCAAGTCTTCATCGTTCTTTTGAGATAAGCAAATGAAAGATAAGGTAGAGGCAAACGTTGAACAGCAGATAAGACTTTAGATAAAATTCCAAATAACAGTCCCTGAGTAACATATGTAAAATTTCAAGTCGTAGAGTACTGAATAAAATATTAGAAATATTATTGATTTTTGAATCAAAGAAATTTTATTTGGTTGCATCCTCAATATACTAAGGAATCACATGTATTTTGATTTGGATAAATTCCTAATGAATAGGGACACTAATCGATTTTCATTTTGATAACACACACATTGTGGTTAGCCCGGAATAAATCCATGTTAAATTCGTCATCAGTCATAAAAAAGCGGATTACGTCAAACCAATTGTTATATTTGCGAAATCCTTAAAAATATTCGCGAAATATAAATATGTTATTATATTGTAATATTTACCAATAAAATTAAGTATCATGGCCAATGATAGACATAGTGTAAGATCGATCCTCATTGTTTCAAACTGAGAAAAAACTAATTACTTTGCTAATAAAGAATGTAGTAAATTATTAATCTGGTCACTCATTACCGCATATAATGTATGCTGTATTTCTTATCGAATTGATTAGATAAACCTGAAGCTTATCCTTCTGAGATATTTGTATTCCATCAACCAGTACAAAGAACAAATGAATGTTCTCGAATGCTTCTTAATGATACATGGTAAGTTTTAAGAAGAAATTGTTCCAGAAACTCTTAATTTTTATGGTTATTACCTTCTGCCTTCCTCTCTCAGACGCACGGACCGTTCAGGCGGGGAGCTTAATCAGGTTTTGAGATGAACATTTGTTTAATTCCTTAAATTGAAATGAATTGAACAAACTCTTTCCGGACGAAAATAATAATATTCAACATCCGATTAATGTACGTATACACATTTTCTCATGTTACACGTACATCAATCAAGCAGCTGAATTCAATTAAGTTACAGGGCCTGTTCATTTTAGGATAGAATAAGAATAACTCCTTATCAGTAGTTATATTCAAGTTTAAGTACTCTTGAAATACGAAGTACAATGGTCGTTTGGATTTTCGTGTTAATATTAAGGATTCTTAAATAATAATTAGTATCGTTGAATTTGAATAATTTTAAGTTAGTGCAGCGTCGCCGCGCGGATGCTGAGGCAGCGGGGTCTGGCTGGCAGTCCCCACCGCTCGGCTGCGACTTTGTTTTTGATCTCTCAGCCGATCAACGGGCTCGTCACCGTCCCTCGCCGGCACAGGCAACTCCATGCGGAGGCTAGCGAGAGCCGAGAGCAGCGATCAGAGTCAGTTCCTTCACGAATATTCCCAGGGACAGTCGCATCAGATCTGTTCTCTCTCTGGTGTGTTCACAAGAAGCCAAATGAATTCATGTATCATCATTTTTAAATGATCGGAGTTTTATTCTCTTAACTTCCTTTTCTACTAGTTTTTCCGTGTTGGCGTTTCTTCTATAGGGAGTCCAGTGTCGAAGATCTTCAACTTTTGTTATTATTCATCTATCGTTCCAGTGGTCGCGGAGTTCGTTCTCATCGCCTAGGAGGACAGTTCGCTTTATTTTCGCGTTGTGTTTTCAGTGGTACCCCACAGGAGTGATGGGTCCCTGACACCGTGAAGTGTTCATCGAACCAGCTAGAGTTCGCAAAGTGATAGGTGTCAGTGTTCATCTTCTATGACGGAGGTACTTTAGAAGTGTTGGGTCCCCGACAACCAGCGAAGGAGTTATCGACAGCGAGAGTCAGCGATAGGCGAGTGATAGGAGCCGAATGGTGAGAAGCAAGTGGAGCTTCACGCTTCCCACTTGCTCCCTGCCATTTTGTCACGTTCGAGGCGTCGTGTATCCAGACACAACACCCTTGATGACAATAAGTTCGCGGCGCGAATTCAACGAGCCGCCGAAGTTTGAGCGACGCGAATTCAAGGGGCAACAGCCGCTCAAGGTGCTGCCCATTAAGTAGCAGCACGTACCGCGGCTGCGCCACACCTCAGGCTTGCGGTCCTGAGGCCCCGACTTCATTCCGAGAGGGCGAGTGACAGTTGCTGGCGATACGGCAAAGCCGACCAGGAACTAGAGGCCCACGTCAGCGTCACCCTATTTCCAGACGGGAGGTGCCTCTCACTTTGTGGGCCCCCGTTTCATACAGGAACCCTGGCACGTCTTTCCGCTGGGCCGAACACTCCAATTCAACCGGTCGTTAGTGGATTATTTCGACTCACCCCCACGTCCGGGGGGCTGCGTGTCCCACCGAATTTGACTTCACCATCGCCGGGCAGTTTCATCCGCATCCGGGTCCCAGCTACTCCTGTGTTACCCCGCGCAGCGGAGGAAGCTCGAGTTTGCTTGATGGCTCGGTCCGAGCCGATGATATCGCCACCCACTACGCCAAGAAGGCCACGGGAGACCCATCCTGCCCAGCTAGAGGAGATAGCGGAAGGAAGTCTAGACGCGGACGTATAGACGTATAGATCTCTAGATTACCCTGCTTTATCAAGCTCCGCTTACTTTCTTCCTCCCCCTCTCGAAAAACAACATAACGCTAAAAAAGGTGCCCTTACCTCCCACATTTCACCCTCTGTCTCTGGCTCCATGGACGGACTGGCAGCGTGGTATCTCCTGAAGGAAGACATTAAACGAATGTCCCTCCCAGCGCCCGCCAGTCAACGCAACGTCCCCGAGGACATGAGCAGGTTGGACGCTTGGTTTGCTGCCTGCGCACGTGAAAGTGCCGCCCGCCAACCCCAAAGGCCCGCCTTAACCTGCCTCTCACTCTCTCTCTCTTCGGAGAGCCCTCTCAGCTTGTGCAAACGTACACCGTTTGAAAGCCCCCCCCCCCCAACTAACTCTACACGCTGTAATCCCCCCCACAAGCTTACATAGCGGGGTAGATTACATACTCCTTATTTTGCGTCATTTGGCTGAAAACTTGAATTTTCTATTTTTTTCATAATATTTTCAAAAAATGAAACCAAAATACCAACTCTTATCAAATAATGTTTGAGGGCAAAAGTATGGGTCTTCTCAAAAACGGCGCGTCTCGAAAAAAAAATAGGTGGAACACGAATTGTCGATATTTTGAAGGACTTCAATTCTACTTCTATCCTCTCGCTACTATCCTTTCAATGTTATTTTTTATGATTCAAAGCAAAACTACGCGTCCTATGGTAAAATTAATTCATCAGAAATTTGTAGATGTGTTTTAGGTACATAATTAAAGTACTCTTATTGATTTAAGTATCCAAACTGAATATGACATTGTTGAGCATTTGTATATATCAATCATTCAGACAAGTTGACTTCAATATTAAATGAATTATCATTTGTGTTCTATATGTATATCAGCATTGAAGACGTATGAAACGTAGTGAACTTATTTATTCATTTATGTATTTATTTATTAATTCATTTATTCAAGAAATCAAATCTTTGAAGAATAATTTGAACAGTAAATACCAGATCCATCCTACTGTGTAGTGGTATCTTCTGTAGCAACATAAAAACAGGTGAATTATTATAGCTTTAAAATAATTTGTCTACCTCTAATATTGTTTTCGGCACATGAAAAACTGAGGTTTCGAATTTTTTCATATCATTTTCTTAAAAATTTATTTTCAACGTTAACTATGTTCGCTGTCATGATCGATGCCAAAGCTGGAAAAATCTCTAATTCCTTTCAATATTTGTATTTCTCCATACGAATCAAATGTGGTACATGTTTATTCCAGTGTGATTCTAAGTTGATGCAAGGAGAGAAAAGACTCTTCAATTGAAAAATTCATTGAAGTATTTTCATTTTCGTTTTTTCATTGACGGCCATCGATAATATTTTTATTATTTAAACTAATATTTTAAAATTTTAAAAGAAACTCATTAATACTCCCTATATAGGAAAGGGAATTTGTTTGCTAACCAATCAGAATGGTTCAACAAAGTTCTGATCAAATCAGCATTATGTATACCTACAAATGCAAACAGAATGGAAATATCCCATTTAATTGTCACAGCTAATTTTTTTTTCTTTGCTTTTAGAAAAAACTGGATGGAGTTGGAAGAAAAATTGAAGCCTTGGAAACCATTATATATTTGCTCTTTATTATTCTTTCTAATAACGAGTTACTTGTAAGATCTCGCTCGCACTCTGGATGGAAGACAATATATTACATATTCACTTTCCAAAATAGAATTAATTTCAGGACAGGAAGTGCCGAAGTTGAAGACCAACCTTGAAAATAAAATTTTTTGAAAAATTGTGGTCACCAGAGTTGTTAATGCAAGAAAAAGTTATCTCCGACTTGAATAGAAATATCAAGACAAATCGAGCTTGAAAAGAGAAAGTTCAGTACACTGATAAAGCTCGGACAAATAAAAAGTGGATAAAATTGTACATTTTTTAGTAAATTGATTTTGCATAATTTGGACTTTGATGAGCTAACCTAAACCAGAGTTTTGGTCTACAATTCCATTCTACGTTTAAAATTGTGATGAACTTACAATTACATTATTGTGAATTGTTTCAAATAATGCGTGATTATTTCAATTAATTGAAAAAAGTATCAGAGTAAAATGGAATAGCATAATTATTCCTTTGCGAGTTAATACAACTCAAGTCATATAAAGTGCAATTACACATAACTGTTTCTAATAAGCATCATGGAAAAATAACACTTACTAGTAATAATATGTATCATTTGTTCAACAATAACTGTACTGATGCATCAATAATAAGCGTGTTATAATATTTTTAAATTGGAAAAATGATATTGAATTATATATGCAAGTTAGAAGCAATTGCAAGACAATTGGAGTGATTTTTTGTGTGGAAGACAGTTTGAAATTATTGAATGAATTTTCAATTACTGAAACAATATTTTCTTTTGTAAATCTTGAAAATGAATATTCTGTGGGAATAATTATGCAGTTAATTAATTTTGAGAACGATATTTATTGCTCAATACAGTTCTGGAACTATTTAAGCGAATAATAACCGTGATCATTGACATGCGCCTTTTGAAAGGTGGAGGACAAGTTATGTCATAGTTTGAACAAGTACGAACTGCCTTTCACAAAATGTATCCCTCTTATCATTCATTACCTGCGGCATTAATTTAAGAAAAAAATAACTCTTCTCGAATGATGAAAAAATAGTTTAAACAAATGAAAATTATTGAAACAATCTCCAAACATCCCGAACAGAAAAATATTACTTTTTGGATTCGTTAATTGTATCATTAATTTCAGGAAGAACTTCATACGATTCTCCAGATGAAAAATTGGTAAAGTGATTACCAAATGTGCTAAGTAAAGAAGATCATCCTTGAACTTCATCGACTGCATGATTTATTACGAAAAATAATAACTTTTGATATTTTACCCCGACAAATTCAAGACGACTTTTAAAGGACATAGAATCTTGTCACTTATCGAATACGAATAATACCCTGAGTGAAAATTTAAAAAATATCGCCACTAGCATGAATTTCACATGGAACAGATGTTTTGCATCTTCGGAATTTCCGAAATTTCCCCATTTAAAATCCCATCGCAATTTCGACAGCCTGGGGGAACGGGTTAATGTTGATCGATTTGAAAAAAAAAATAATTTTCAGGGAACGGAAACCCTAATTGCACTGTCATTTTGAATTTTTGCTACTTGCATATTGTGCAATGCAATTAAGATATTGAAATTCACAAAATGTGATGTTTTGGAAGTATGCATAACATTCTGTTGTTTTCTAAAATTTTCTTCTACAGAATAAAGTAACATTCGAACAATTTAAGACTGAGGATGCCATTCTTTTCAATATTTTTACCAATCGATTGAAAAAATTGCACCTTATTTAACACAATTTACAAAAATGTAATTTGAACTAAATCATTACTGTAGACGCAAATTAAAATTTTAGCATGTATTGGACATGCGTCACACTTTTTTCTGTACACTATTGTCTAACAAGGCTTTAGCATAGCTCATCAAAGTCTTGATTCATCTTGATTATCTCCATTCAAACCGGAGATAAGTTTTTCTTGCGTTAACAATTCTGGTGATTAACATTTTCAATACTGATTTTCTCCAGACTTGTTGCTCTCACGGAAACAGAAAAGTTTTCACCGATATAGAAGAAACGTCATTCACTGGTGAAAAGATTTCTCATCAGTCTTGCTGAGTGCGAATTCATTGCGATTTTTTTTTGACTGACATAGAGCTACTTTGTTCCAAGTGTCAGGTCTTTCTATCCCAATGTTAGTAGTGAGGAGGATTGCAATTTACAAGTTTTTTTTTACCCGTCTAATCAAAAAATTCCTCTGGATTGGGTAAAAAGGACCTACTGGAATTTCATTGACTTCTGCTGAAGTCAATACGGTAATAACGCCGTTTACCATGTTTATTTTTGCCCGTTTATATTGTACATCATGCTTAATATATATACCTGCAAGAACGTAAGTAGTGTCCAATATTGCAAAAACATCACCATCGGATGTTGATATAACAATTTGCTCTCGGGTCGTCATAGGCCCATATGTACTATCTCGTCTTCTCAATTTCAATAGTGTAGGGGCAGGAAAATTGTATCTTCGAAATTCAAAAATCAGGCGCGGATTTTTGTGGGGAATAAGCTGAATAAATTCCATCTGTTCAAGACCATATCCTTTTTTGTTAGAAGAAGATAGCCTGGTAGGTGGCACGATTCTAATAGAAGGTTCAATGGCAGCAGGAGCGGAGGCGGAGGCAGGAGAACAAGGTTTGTCAGGAGGAAGTTCGGCAGGAAGATGCCTAGCAGAAGGAGATCTGGATCTCGAGCTCGCAGGAGGAGATCTGGACCTCGACCTCGTAGGAGGAGAAGAAGACCTGGCCGGAGAACGATTTAGGTCAATAGGTACTCTATGAGGTGAAGACTGAAAACTTATTCCTGCAACAAAAAGGAGAACATAAAATTCTTATAAAGACCGTGATGCAAAACAGAATCTAGATTTCGGGAAATTTTTAGGGAGTAACAGATTGGTAACTAGTTACACTTTTCCAGTACCAGTAACTATGGAATGGAATGGAAGCTTATAATGTGGCCCGTAAGGGTTTACGTTTTCCTTGTATCTCTTCCTATTCC
This sequence comes from Andricus quercusramuli, assembly GCA_932178445.1. Classification (NCBI taxonomy): domain Eukaryota; kingdom Metazoa; phylum Arthropoda; class Insecta; order Hymenoptera; family Cynipidae; genus Andricus; species Andricus quercusramuli. The sequence goes on from CAKNXH010001721.1 coordinate 166,058, forward strand.
TTTACACACCCCCACCCACTTACTTGGTGGTGGGAGGGGGATCTACAGTTTAAGGTGAGTTTCGAACCACCAAGAGCGACAGCCTTAAGTACTTGAAGAACCTTTTTCTCTAGAGGTACCCGTCCCACGACTCTCTGGAGATGAACAACTCCCTTCCTAGGCAAGTGTTCACCGCATGGGCCACCGAGGCTCTTCCAGAGAGCGAGGCGGGAATCGAACCCGCAAGCCGAAAGAGTGGGTCCAAAGCCTACGCCTTAACCCCCACGGCCATCCTCCCACTACCAGTAACTATACGCATGGTTAGATTTTTTTTTTAATGTTGGAAGTGTAGCTAAGAAGACTTCTTTTACGACAATCAATCAATTTCACTTCCTTTCAACGATTTCTTCATTTTCTTCGAATCAACGGATAAAAGGTCCTTATTTATACTAAAAAATTTTCTGTGCCTAAATAACAGCAATTAACCATTTCAGATAATGAGAATTTCGAAAAGGAAAACATTTTCAAACTGTCTAAACCACATATTTTCCATTTTGGCAGGACATGCGTCTATAATAATAAGATAGCATTTTTTCAAATACTTGAAAAATATATGAAGAACCGATCAAACAATTTGTAAATGTGGGAAAATGACAATCTCAAAAACAATCAGGGCGCCTAGTGGTGGGGGCGCCAGATGAGGATTAGTTTAATACAGCGAGGTTCAGAGAATCAAGCTCCGACTGTAGTTTCAATATTTATTTTCGAGTTATATTCTAAAGTAGCAATGCAGCGTGACCAGACAGAGAACTTGAGGGAGACATGTTTTTTACAAAGATAATTAAAATAAAGTATCATGCACTTGAAAAGTGGCAAGTACCTGTGAATTGTAGCTATCAGCTGTTTGGTAATTTGAAAATAACTTGAGTGTTAGAAAGATGCACAAAATATAACTCTTGAGAAAATTCTGAAACACATAACTTTGAAATAATTAAAATAATTTGGAACAATACCTTGATCATTAAAAGCTTTCAACACATTCAAACATTTTCTTGAGTGTACAGGGAGAATTTAAAGTAAATATTGATATTGAGAAGTTAGTTTTAAGAGAATATTTGAGATGCTCTCAAAACATTTCAAGAGATTTACAAAATTTTCGGAAAGAAACTAACTTGAATTTTTTGTAAGATAAGCAAATGAAAGATAAAGTAGAAAAAACGTTGAACAACAGATAAGAATTCAGATGAAATTTAAAATAACAGTCCCTAAGCAACATATGGGAAATTTCAAGTTGCAGAGTACTGAATAGAATATTGAAAATATTATTAATTTCTGAATCAAAGAAACTTTATTTAGTTGCATCCTCAATATATTAAAAAATCACTATATGTATTTTGATTCGGATAAATTCCTTATCATCAATCCATATTAAATTCGTTATCAGTCATCAGAAATCGCATTACGTCGAACAAATTGTTATTTGCGAATTCCTTGAGAATATGCGTAAAGAACAGATATATTATTATATTATGATATTTACCAATAAAATTAAATATCACCGTCAATGACAGAAACAGTGTAAGATCGATCCTCATTATCCTGAACTGAGAAAAAAATAATTACTTTGATAATTAAGAATTCGGTAAATGATTATTCTGGTTACTTATTACGGTATGTGATGTATGCTGTGTTTCTCATCAAATTGATCAGATAAACCTGAAGCTTGTCCTCCTGAGATATTTGCATTTCATTAACCAGTACAAGGAACAAATGAAAAATTATTATACGTTTATAATTATATACCTGGTACAATTTCACAGTAGAGTATAACGCCACACTGTAGGATTGATGTGGCATTTACTGTTCAAAATAGTCTAATGGTCCTAATTCAGAATGTCTTCGGGAGTTTTTTGTTATAAAAGATCACCGACAAATTTTCAAGAGAATGTAAGAAGCCAATTTATAAGTTTATATTTTTTATAATCATTCAATTTTAACGCAAAGTGTGGCAAAGATGGAAATTTCGCAGATTTGATTTTTTCTAAATAATTAAATAAGCCCACTATGTATCATAATTTTCTAATGCTGATATACCTACAAACAATCAATAATTTATTTAACATTGAAGTCAGTTTGAATAAAAGATTGATTCAAACAAAGGATCATCAATGTCATATTCAGTTTGAATATTTGAAATAAACAGGGAATTTATATTCTCCACCAAACCTTAGTAGCATCGTTTAAAAGCTGATTTGCGATAATAAAAATGGAATGTTTCAATTCTCAGTGACAAATTGTTGCCATTAAGTTGTTATTGTTTTTTCAGTATTTATAATTTCAGAATTAGAATCTTTCATAAACAGGCATTATCTTATCTCTTTGAATATTATCAGAAGCAAGCTCTAGTGATTACAATACATATGAATAATTCCATCAATGAATATATCAGATGCAAGAAAAGTTCTTGACAACGATCGGAACTGTCTACTATTCAGGATATTCTTCAATGAAAAAAATCAGAACTTGATTCTTTTTATACTGAGAACTAAAAGCTTTTTGTTGATTTACTTCTTGCAAAATTATCAATTAAAGTTTTATCAAACTTGTTGCCATCAAAGACCAAATGTCAAATAATGTGGAGAAAATGAATTGTCTACACAAAAATACATGGTAGTTGAAGAAAATTTCTTTCTTACAGAAAACAACGTAGTTGACTGTTTTTTCATACCAATTATTTATAGAAATTATCTTCAGTATTAGTTCATTTCTGTTCAAAATAATCGATTTTCTGTGAAAAATTTCAACATAACCCAAAATTTTTGGAAAATTGTGAATCTATTTTTAAATCTACACCAGACACCTTTCTGAACTTTTTTCCTCATATCGCGCCGTTTGCTTCAAAATTTATATTTGGGATTCTTCCATCATATCTTCAATGAAGAAGACCAGAATAAAGAGTACTATCAATAAATGGTTATATGAAGAAATAGCCTGTATAATAACCGCTCCGATGTTGTATAAATGCATTCATATTTTGAAATTATATTTCTATTTTCTAAATACTGAAATACTTCCGTCGTTCAGGTTTTAGCCTTCAACCAAGTTTCAAATTTTGAAGTGGGTTATTCCAAAAACCATAAAATGTCCCTTCCAAATCTAGGTAATAGAAATTCAGGAAGAAAGAAGTTTGCACGAAGGACTAATTGCTTCCCAGTGAATCCTCCGATGTAACCGCCTTCAAAATAGCATCAGTGAAGCTCCTCAGGTTTAGAAGTTTCTCAAAATTTTAATCTGTCTCTTGACCATTATGTAGCGGCGTTGCCAGTTTTACAATTTCGATGTCTGTCAAAATTCTATCTTCGAAAGAGTCAGTTGGCTCAGAGTTGCGAATCGAACCGAACGAACTTTATTGTTGCTCTGTTGATCTTCAATTACGAATTTGTACAAGTCCAACTTTGAATATCTACCTTTTCATCATTGTGCTTTTAGATGTCCTTTATAATAAATGTATCTAGGCATCTCTAACTTTTATTGACTACACTCAAACTTTATATATTTTCACGCATTTTCTAGACTTTTTAACTTTATGAACTTAGGACGCGCTAAATTAATTCTGCATGCAAACAATCACATAGGACTTTTAAAAAGCTTCATTCACTTGATATATGTCGAACAAACAAATTGCGAACTCAGAGGATCCAAGCAATTGTCTACGTGATCTTTCAGTCAAGTTTTCATAAGAAAACCTAAGTAAAGGTCCTACGTGACAAATTGCCGATTTTTGGGACTCACAACGACGAGCTGGCTCACCGTGAGTGAGACATCGCTCTGTACCAACCCTCCCGTCTCGCCCCTTAATGGGCCTGTTCATTTTCGAAGATCTACAACTTTTGTTATTATTCATCTATCGTTCTGGCGGTCGCAGAGTTCGTTCTTATCACCCTGAAGGGCAGTTTACTTTCTTTTTGCTTTGTGTCGTAAGTGGTGCCCCAAAGGAATGACGGGTCCCTGACACCGTGAAGTGTTCATTGAAGCAGCTGGATTCGCAAAGTGACAGGTGTCGGTGTTCATCTTCTATGACGGAGGTACCCCAGAAGTGTTGGATCTTCTGCAACCAGCGAAGGAGCCATCGACAGCGAGATTCATCATGTGACAAGTGCGGTTATAATCTTTTTTTTTTCGCCGGAGGTACCTCAAGAGTGCCGGGTCCCCGGCATCCAGCGAGGGAGTTGTCAGCTGCCAGCGATAGGCGAGTGATAGGTGTCGAATGGTGAGAAGCGAACGGAGCTTCATGCTCCCTTTCACTTGTTCACGTTCAGGGCTTCGTGTAACCGGACACAACACCGCCGCTCAAGGTGCTGCCGAGGAAATAGCAGCACGTGTCGCCGCCTTGGCCACCCCTCAGGCTTACCACCCTGAGGCCCCGGCTTCATTCCGGGAGGGCGAGTGGCAGTTGCTGGCGATACGGCTAGGCCGGCCAGGAACTGGGGGCCCACGTCAGCGTCGCCCTATTCCCAAGCGGGAGGTGCTTCTCACTTTGAAGGTCAAGCGTTTCATAGAGGAACTCCAGCACGTCTTTTCGCCGGTAGAGTTGATACGACGAAGCCCATCCGGGCTGACCACCCCGAGGCAACCGGTCGTAGTGGATTGCTACGACTCGCCCTCACGTCCGGGTCCGTGGGGACTGCGAGGCCAACCGATCTTGACGTTACCATCGTTGAGCACTTTCATCCGCTTCCGGGTCCCAGCTACTCCCGGGTTACCCCGCGCAGCGGAAAAAGCTTGAGCTTGCTCGACGGCTCAGCCCGAGCGGATGATATCGCCACTCACTACGACAAGGGAGCCACGGGAGACCCATCCTTCCCAGCTAGAGGAGTTAGCGGAAGGAAGTCTAGACGCGAACGTAATTTTCCTATCCTCGGATCAAACGCCGGAGACGTTCTCTCCATCTCTCTCAAGCTCGCCACCTAGGGTTCTCTTGACCTTTCTCGTATAAATCTCTGGATTACCTTCGTCTAAAAACTACCTTTCCTACCCCCCTCCCCCTCCCAACACAACAAACACTAAAAAAAGGTGCGCTCATCGCCCATATTCCACTCTCTGTCTCTGGCTTAATGGACGGACTGACAGCGTGGCGGCGACTCCTAAAGGGAGACATCAAACTAATGTCCCTCTAACCGTCTGCCACTCAATTCAACGTCCCCCAGGACATGAGCAGGTTGGACGCTTGGTTTGCCGCCCGCCAACCACAAAGGCTCGCCTTAGCGTGCCTCTCTCTCTCTCTCTCTCTCTCTTGCCCTAGCAGCGTGCCCAAACAATCACCGTTTGACAGCTTCTCTTCCCCCACCACCACTGACGCTACGCACTGTAATCCCCCCTCCCCCACAAGCGCATATAGCGGGTTAGATTGCATGCTCCTTATTTTGCGTCATTTGGCTGAAAACTTGAATTTTCTATTTTTTCAATGGTATTTTCGAAAAATGAAACGAAAATGCCCACTCTTATTATATAATGCTCGAGGGAAAACGTATGGATCTTTTCAAAAACCACTCCTATCTAAAAAAATATTTGGAACAAGAATTTTCGATATTTTGAAGGACTGCAATTCTACTTCCTATTCTTTTGCCACTATCCTTTCAATGATATTTTTTACGATTCAAACCAAAAGTACGCGTCCTATAGAAAAATTAATTCATGAAAAATGTGTAGATGTGTTTCAGGTACATTATCAAAGTACTGTTATTGATTCAAGTATCCAAACTGAATATGACATTGTTGAGCATTTGTATATATCAATCATTCATACAAGTTGACTTCAACATTAAATTAATTATTATTTGTGTTCTACAAGTATATCAGCATTGAAAATGTATGATACGTCGTGAACTTATTTATTCATTTATATATTCATTCATTCATTTATTTATTTAAGAAATCGAATCTGCGGAATTTCTGTTACAGCCACACTTTGCATTGAAATGAAATAATCATCACCAAATGAAAACTAATAAATCGGCTCTCATAATCTTTTTAAGAGCTTAACTGTTATCTTAAAAAAAAACTTTCAAAGCCGTTGCGAATTGGGGCTTGCAGACTAATTTGAACAATAAATACCAGATCCATCCTACTGTGTAGCGGTATCTTCGGTAGCGAAATAAAAACAGGTGAATTATTATAGCTGTATGATAATTTTTCACCCTATAATATTTTTTTAGGCATAGGAAAAACTAGGGTTCTGAATTTTTTCAGATCATTTTCTTATAAATTTATTTTTGACGTCCACTATGTTCGCTGTCATGATCGATGTCAAAGCGGAAAAAATTTATAATTCCTTTCAATATTCGTATTGGTCCATATTCAAACTAATATTTTGAAATGTTGAAAGAAACTCATTGATACTTCCTATATGAGAAAGGGAATTTGTTTGCTAATCAATCAGAATGAAGAAACAAAGTTCTCATAAATTCAGCATTATATATAACTGCAAATACAAACAGAATAGAAATATCCAATGTAATTGTCACAGCTGATTTTTTCTGCTCTTAGAAAAAACTGGATGGGAATGAGAAGAAAAATTGAAGCCTTGAAACCCATTATACATTCGCTCTTTATTATTCTCTCTAATTACGAGTTACTTGTAACATCTCACTCGCACTTTGTACGGAAAGCAATATATGGAATATTTACTTTCCTGAATAGAATTAATTAGGGTACAGTACGTCCCGAGGTTGAAGCCCAACCTTAAAAATGGAAATTTTTCAAAAATGGTGGTCACCAGAGTTGTTAATGCAAGAAAAAGTTATCTCCGACCTTAATAGAAATATCGAGACAAATAAAACTTCAAAAGAGAAAGCTCGGTACACCGATAAAGCTCGGACCAATAAGAAGTGGTTAAAATTGTACATTTTTTTTTTGTAAATTGATTTTGCATAATTTGAACTTTGATGAGCTAACCTGTACTTCAATAAGTATAGGTCAGAGTCTGGGTCTAGAACTAGACCTAGCTATGGTTGTAATTTCCTTTTCATGTAACAACTTTAATGATATCAGTATATTATACCTTCTGAAATTCCATTCTACGTCTACAATTATTATTACCCTATAATTAAATTCTTTCAAATTGTTTTTAATGATGCGTAATTATATCAGTTATTCAAAAAATGTAATAAAGCAGAATAGAGTAGAATCAGAATTAGAATTAGAATTAGAATTATTGTTCAAAATTATTGAAACAATTTTCAGTTACTAAAACAATATTATCATATGTAAATCTTTAAAATTACTATCCCACAGAATCAGTGATACAGATAATTGATGTTAAGAGCGATATTTATTGCTCAATATAGTTTTGCAACTATTCAAACAAATAATAATCGTAATTATTGACATCCGCCATTTGAAAGGTGGAGGACACGTTATATCATGGTTTGAACAAGTGCTAACTGCCTTTCACAAATTTTCACTTTTATCATTCATTACCTGCGACATTATTTTGAGAAAAAAATAATTCTTCTCGAATGATGATTCTTCTCGAAAATTATGGAAACTTTGTCCAAACATCCAGAACAAAAAAATATTACTTTTTTGATCCGCTAATTGTGTTATTAATTCCAGGGAAACTTTATACGATTCTCCAGAGAAAAAATTATTTAAGTGATAACCAAATATGCTAGGTAAAAAATAGCATCCTTGAAATTCATCAACTGCATGATTTATCACGAAAAATAATAACTTTTGATATTTTCTTCCGAAAAATTTTAGACGAGTTTCAAAGGACTGAGAATCTCGTCACTTATCGAATAGGAATAATTAGTGACAATTTAAAAAATACCGTCACTAGCATGAATTTCACATGAAACAGATGTTTTGCATCTTCGAAATTTCCGAAATTCTCCCATTTAAAATCCCATCCTAATTTCAACAGCTCACGGGCACAGGTTAATGTTGATTGATTTGAAAAAAATTTGGAAATTTCTTTTCCCGGGAACGGAAACCCTAATTGCACTGTCATTTTGAATTTTCGCTACTTGCATATTGTGCAATGCAATTAAGATATTGAAATTCACAGAATGTAATGTTTTTAAAGTATGAAAAAAAAATTGCGTCTTATTTACAAGAATGTAATTTGAAGTTAATCATTACTGTAGACACAGATTCGAATTTTAGCATGTATAATATATCTGGAAAGTTGCTAAGTGAACAGGACATGATTACCATATTCTAGGTCTAGGCCTAGAACATGATTTTGACCTATACTCTGTAGGGAACAGTACAGAAGCAGACACTTTTTTTTCAAATCTTTGCCGTTGGGGGCCACTTGGTATTGGACAGGCGTCACACTTTTTTATGTACACTATTCCCTAACAAGACTTGAGCATAGCTCATCAAAGTCTTAATTCATCTTGATCATCTCCATTCAAGCTGGAGATCATTTTTTCTTGCATTAACAATTCTGGTAATCAAAATTTGTATTAGTGATTCTCTCCAGAAATTTCGCTCTTATAGGAACAGGAAAGTTTCCACCGAGATAAGAGAAACGTCATTCACAGGCGAAAAGATTGCGAATCAGTCTTGCTGTGTGAGAATTCCTTGCGACTTTTTTTGCACTGACATAGAGATACTTTTTTCCAAGTGTCATGTCTTTCTGTCCCAATGTTAGAAGTGAGGAGGATTGCAATTTACAAGTTTTTTTTTACACGTCTTATTGAAAAGTTTCTCTGGATTGGGTGAAAAGAACCTACTGGAATTGCATTGATTTCTGGTGAGGTCAATACAGTAATAACGCCGTTTTCCATGTTTATTTTTGCCCGTTTATATGTTTTATTATGCTTGATATATATTCCCGCAAGAACGTAAGTAGTGTCCAATATTGCAAATACATCACCATCGGATGTTGATATAACAATTTGCTCTTGGTTCGTCATAGGCCCATATGTATTATCTCTTCTTCTCAATTTCAATAGGGTATGAGCAGGAAAATCGTATCTTCGAAATTCGAGAATAACGCGCCGATTTTTGTGGGGAATAAGCTGAATAAATTCCATATGTTCAAGTCCATATCCTTTTTTGTTAGAAGAAGGTAGCCTGGTAGGTGGCACGATTCTAATAGAAGGTTCAATGGCAGCAGGAGCTGAGGCGGAGGCAGGAGAACAAGGTCTGTCAGGAGGAATTTCGGCAGGAAGATGCCTAGCAGAAGGAGATCTGGACCTCAACCTCGCAGGAGGAGAAGAAGACCTGGCTGGAGAATGATTCAGGTCAATAGGTACTCTATGAGGTGAAGACTGAAAACTTATTCCTGCAACAAAAAGAAGAATATAAACTTCTTATATAGACCTTGATGCAAAACAGAATCTGGATTATGGGAAATTTTTCGGAAGTATCGGATTGGTAAATAGTCACACTTTTCCAGTACCAGTTATTATACGCATGGTAACATTTTTTTCTTTATATTCGAGGTATAGTTAAAAAGACTTCTTTTACGACGATCAATGAATTCCATTGTCTTTCAACGATTTCTTCATTCTCATCGAATCAAGGATGAAAAAGTCCTTATTCATACTGAATAATTTTCTATGCCTAAATAAAAGCAATTAACCATTTCAGATAATGACAATTTCGACAAGGGAAACATTTTCAAACTACCTAAACTACATATTTCCAATTTTGGCAACACATGCGACTATAATAATAAGATAGAATTTTTTCAAATCCTTTAAAAATATAGCAGAACCGATAAAACAATTTGGAAATGTGGGAAAATGACAATCTCAAAAACAATCAGGGCGACTAGTGGTGGGGTCATCAGATGAGGACTAGTTTAAGACATCAAGGTTGATGAGACAGTGAAGGACAGAGAAGTTGAAGGAGAGAAATGTTTTTCACAAAGATAATTAAAATAAAGTAATAATAATTTGAAAAGTAGCAAGTAACTGTGAATTGAAGCCATCAGCCGTTTGGTAATTTCGAAATAATTCGAGTCTTAAGAAGATGCAAAAAATACAACTCTTGAGATAATTTTGAAACACTTAAGAATAATACAGATTCTTGTAATGTTTTGAAAATATAAGCTTCCTCAGAATTTTGAAATGTTTTAGGAGACATAAACATCAATTCTGAATCCCCTATTCAAACTTTAATTGGATTGCCAATTCAAAAAATGAATCTCAAGAGAAAATTAAGAAATATTGCAGAATTTTCTTAATTATTTCCTAAAATTTCAAAAATTTGAGAGAAAAAGTTTTCAAGTCTTTATGGTTTTTATCGATTTCCATTTTGATAACACACACATCGGTGTTTTCCGGAATAAATCCATATTAAATTTGTCATCAGTCACCAGAAATCAGACTACATCAAGCAAATCGTTATTTACGAAATCCTCAAATTAATTCATAAAAATACAAATATGTTGTTATGTTATGATATTTACCAATAAAATTAAGTATCGTCGCCAATAATAGAAACAGGGTAAGAACGATCATCACTGTTTCGAACTGAGGAAAAACTAATCACTTCAATAATAAATAATTCGGTGAATGATTATTCTGGTTACTTATCACAGTACATAATGTGTGTAATATTTCTTATCGAACTGATTAGATAAACCTGAAGCTTGTCTTATTGAGATATTTGTATTTCCTCAATCAATATAAGGAACAAACCCATGTTCTCGACAGCTTCATGGTGATATGTGATAAGATTCAAGAATGAATTGTTTCAGAAACTTCCAATTGTTATAGTTACTTAATTTTCCCGAATTCACGAGCTATGGGCACAAGAAGTTTTTTCTTGGGGGTCTATTTACCAACGTCCATACTTGATTTGTGTTCGTGGAATTCAGCTCGTCCTCTATTGCTTCTTTTCATTGTCGTCTTTTTGTTGTCTGCATAGCTTCTTGGTAGGAGTTTGGTTCCTTCTGGACAGCAGCTACGAACGCACAGATTTCCTCTTCCTCTAGCATATTGAGGTTTGATTCAATCTGGTTCTCCTCTGCTTTCTTCTCTTCAACACGAGCTTTTTTTTCGGTCATCCTCTTTTTCGTTCTCGTCCTCTCTCCGTTTTGTTTGAATTTTGGGTTCCCAACTCATCATCGATCTGAATCTCTGCTCCTTTTGTTCTCAAAGAAGTTGTTCCAGTTTGTGTCTCAACACTTGCGTCGAAATTAACAAACCAATCAGCTTGGTTTGCTTCTTCAAGTGGATTGTGCCACTCCTTGATACTTTTCTTATTGTATTTATTTTGAAATACTACCTTTTCATCAAACCTTGAATCTCTTCTTTATAGTATTTGCCTTCTTCAGGTTTCAGGAACAAGAAACCATTCGGAGTGTAGCCTATTAGGATTACTCTGATTCCTGTCTGATCAAACCTAGGATCAGGTTTCCTTGGTCTTCTTTTTTTATAATGTTGATTAAATTGAAATTAATTTAATAGAATATTATAATTGGGTTTGAACTTTAGCAAAGGTGGAATCATATCAATCGAGCTGTGAGGTGATCGATTATACATTAACACTGCTGCACTGAGAGCTAGGTCCCACATGTTCAGTGGCAATCTCGTATCGCAAATTAAAGCTCCAACCCTATTTTGCATCGTCTGATTGAATCTCTCTGCAACACCGTTGTGTTGTGGAGTATTAGGGTTTGCTAACTACAATTCAGCTCCACACTTCTGTAAAACTTCTAATGTACTACCAAAAGTGAACTCTGTTCCTTGGTCACATCGTAGATAGCAGAATTTCTCATCTGTTCCAAGTATATTCCTTGCACTCATTATACAGGAATCTAGACATTTTCCTGTTTCATCTTTATGTTTCATTGGATAAGCTGAAGATATTCTCGAGATACCATCGACAAAAACATATATAAATCTGTATTTCTTAGGATGTGAAGAAGGACTAATAGGGCCCATAGTACCAGCATATATAATCTGTAGAGGTTTACTTGCTTTATCTCGAATTTTATTGAATGGGAATCTATCAAACTTCGATACGATTCATATTTCACAATCGAGGATTTTCTCATCGAACTTAACTTCCTTCAAACCCTTGACATTTGGATTTTCTTTTCGTAACTCTTTCAAGTATTTGAGTGAAACGTGTCCCAATCGAGCATGCCAGAATGAGGCTTTATTTTCAGAATATATTTTTGACAAGTCGTTAGTTTCCAGATTACTGTCTATCTGAATATCATTCTCAACTTCCATTTTGTCATTAAAATGTCTGTCGCAAAGTGTCACTTCCAAGCTTGGAAGTCGCGAGTTTGATAGACCATCGTTTGACTTTATTGTTTCTGTATCATTTCGTCCAGCTATTTCATCTTTGTTTCTCTCTAATTGATTGTCCTTTTCTAACTTTTCAGATTCGTCAGTCTGTTTTTGTTCATCAATAATTTTTTGGTTTTCAGTCATTCTCTTTCTTGTGTTTCTTGTCATATATCTCGGTTCTTTTGTTCGACATATGCTACAAAGTTTTTTTTATTATAATTATTTGCATCCACTTCGAACTCTACTACCCAGTAGGGGTTTTCATAAATGCCAGACACGAAAAGTTCCTTGGAAGAAGGTTCAAAGATATTCATTTTTTTGATATCTAAATAAGTTCCAAGTCCCTGATCTACAAATTTACGCAATGATAACAAGTTTTCGGAAAAGGATTCTGCACATTTTACATTATCTAATGTTACTTTTTTTCCCACATTACTTGAATATAAAACTGCTTGTCCTACTCCCTCCGATTCAATTGTCGCTGATTCATCTTTATTTGCACACCGAATTCTTATTTGTTTAGACTCATCAAGCTTACTAAAGATGAGTTTAGAATAGGACATGTGCTCTGTTCCTCCAGAGTCTGCTAAAAATTTTGTCATCCTATTACAATTTAAGATCTCATACGAGGTATCTATCTTTTCTATACTAGCTTTTTGTGCATTATACTCACCAGGGTTTCCTGGTTTTTCCTTACTAGAGTTGTAAGTAGGATTAGAATTTCCTCTGAAGTTTCCTCTTCCATATCCACGTCCACAGCCTCGGCCTCTGTCAGTTTTTGGCCAATGGTTTCCATGATCATTTTGACGGTCAGACTCATTTTGTTCAGGGCAATTCTGGCTGAGGTGACCTGCATGCCGTCTGTAGTTATAGCAAATCTGTCCACTTCTCGTACAGTCCTTCGCATGATGACCCTTATAACCGCAATGGAAACACAGTTCACCAGGCCTAGTGACAGCATAGTTTGCAAAGACTGGGTTTCTTTCTTATCGAGCTGACTGTCCCTCTTGTCGAGCTTGGTTTCTCTCTTGTTGAGCTAGTTCATTTGCAGCTTTCTGTTGGATGATACATGTTTTTAGCTGATCTATATTTGAAACATTGGCCGTGGAGTTTTTAGTCAGAGAATCAGTTCTACTTATTTCAGGCACGTTCGTAGCTATGGCATCAAAGAATGCATCTCTAACCTCTATTTCAGTTAGATTCGGAACACTATTAAAACTATTGTATTGTCTAACTATTTCATCAAATCTGTCCCAGAATGTAGAGACTTTTTCATGTTTAGGATTGTATTTAATTGTATGCAGCTTCTTACGAATGGAGCTTGTGGCGATATTCAATTCACTTGATTTTAGTTCTTTGATTTTGCATAGAAACTCTACAGGGTTTTTGATATGGATCATTTTTGCATGATAGGTTTCATCGATTCTATTTATTGAGACATTTCTAACTAAAAGTTTGACCCTTTTTAATTACTGAATATCAATTTCAGTAAGTTTTATGGGCAACTATACATAATATAAGTTGAGAACCTTCAATTCGAATTCTAAAAGATCACTAAACGCTTTTAGACTCATTCCGTTAGTTGAATTATAGTCTTCTTTAATAAAGCTTTGTAACATCTGAGTTACAGTTAACTGATTTCTCTTTTTATTCGAGCTAGTCTTTTCGAAACAAGCTACAGAAGTTTCCAGATTAGCTATTCTATTTGCAAATGCTCTTCTGTTCGCAACATCGATCTCAACCTGCGTATCAGTCAAACTGCCCAGATGTCTATCACCAGCAAGTTGACTCTCCTTATACTGGTTCAGTAGAATGTTAGCTTTTTCCAACTCTTTAGTCGTATCAGCCAGTTTCTGCTTCAGTATATCAGTTTCCACTTTTTTTCCTCTATTAGTCAATTTCTCATCATTATTGGCATCCACATTTGTTTGATTCTTTATCAGGGTTTGTTTACTCAAACATTTTGAATTGTAATTTTCAATTTTTCTTGGATCAGACTTTGGGTTTTCAATTTTTCTAACAATAGGAGTACTCGTATTTTTTCTTGATTGTAACTCTTCCAATCTGTTTAACTCCACTTTTATTTCTGTGACACTAGACATGATAATGACAAGATAAACTTCAGCATCGTCATCATGGTTTTCTAACGAGCTGTATTCTCCAACCAACTGATGAGCATAATTTGCAGCATTTCCTTCGAGCTTATCATTTTGCCTTTGAGGTAGAATTTCATCAGGCTGAACAAACTTTTGGGAACTTGTACTGGCGTGGTGAAATTCACCATCGACTTTGACTGCTGCCATCAGAAAAACTTTTCTGGTCTCAGGACTCAATGAATCCATGTTCAGATTCATCATTCTTATCAGTCGGACCTACTAGCGTAAGAACTTGACCTGATCTTATAATCAGGCAGATGTCAGGAGCAGGAGAAATCATGTTTATGCCTAGTTCTTCAGCCATGGTCTTGAGAAGTATTGTCAGTGTATTTAAGGCTCTCAAATTGAACACCTTCGGAATTGAATTGCCTGTTGGCTCTCCCCACGTGGAAACTGCTTCCGCCATCCTATCAGCAAGAAAAACCCATTTCGAGTTTTCACGGGAAAATCCCGCACCTCCTTTCAGCACACTTTCGAACTGCTCCTTTCAAAAATCACGAACCGAAGAACACTTTTCTTTTTTCACATACGAACTTCCGAACATGTCACAAACTTTCAGAACTTCCGTAGATTAGCAAGAAAAGAAAGACTCCTCAAAACCTCCCACTCCGTTGCGCAGTGGAAGCATGCTGGGTTCATGACCTGCAAGTGATCTTGCAAATCATACCACCCTTTTCAAATTTATCTAAAGGATCTTCACCAAAAGTTAATATTGAATCTATTTCAAATTGTATACGGAAAGTAGTATGAATATTATATTTTTCTAACATAAATTGAATAGTTTTTGAAATTTGACCAAAAAAAGGAAGAACAAAATTATTAAAAGAATTATATTCTCTCAATTCATTCTGATTATCTGTAGATGAAATGTTACTGTGTTTGTTCTTGATATGTTGAATTCTAATTGTGATATGTCGCTCAATCAAGTTTTGTTGGTAATGATTAGGAAAAAGGATATTCCTAACAATATTCGAATTCTCTTTGTGAAATGAAACGTGGGACAAACTTAGAGCTCTGTCAACTAAGTGTCTTCATATTGTCCCATCAAGTATACACAAAGTTCCAATATTGAATCAACGAGGCTTCCGAAACAAGGTTTTACATTTCTCAAAGAGCATTGTTGATAAGAATTGTTTGCACATTAGTATCATTTTTTAATCGTGAAATTTCTGAAGGTTTTAAAAGATTTTTAAAAGATTTCCTCAAGAATAACCCTGATATAATTTACATGAATACTGATAAAGATAATATGACAGTTTGTATGAAGAAATCAGATTATATCAGGGATATGGAGAATTTGATTTTCAATCATCATGCTGGTAAATTGGAGATAGAAAGGACTTTTGGTAAAGGATATAAGGTGGACTGATATGAATACCAAGGACACAGTTCTTGCAAGATGTTATGGTTTGAGAAAGATCAATAAAGAAGGCTATCCTTTGAAAATTGTTGTTTCAACTATTAACACTCCCACGTAATTTTTAGAACAAAATTTCAATTTCAATCTGAAAGACTCAATTACAACTCCTAAATACAATATTAATGTAGCTAGGGATTTAAAAAAAATATTATTAAAAAAACTGTCCCTGATGACCATTTAATGATTTCTTTGGATGTTGTCGTAATGTTTCTAAGTATACCCCTTGAATTAGTTAAACAGGCAATTTTAAATAGATGGGACAATATAAGACACGTACTCGATTAATTCAAACAGATTTTATTGAAGGGATAGTTTACATTTTGAATTCAATTTATTTCAAATTTAATGGATATTTTTATGGGCAAAAGTTTAGTACTCCCATAGGTTCAGTCATTTCCCAGATTTTTGCAGAAATAGTTATGGAAGATTAGGAGGTCTTAGCTTTCAAGAACCTGTATTTTTTTTGCCCTTTTACTTTCGGTTTGTTGATGAAACCTTGTTATGTGTTCCTCTAGCAAAGTTACAAGCACTTTTTGATGCTTCTAACAGTTTTCATCCAAAACTTCAATTTACCCATGAAATAGAGAAAAATTATAAAATCATTTTTTTTTTTGCGTAGAAGTAATTAAAGGTCAGGATGGTAATATTATTACCAATTGGTATAGGAAGAATACATGTTCAGGTAGAATTTAAAATTTCTTTTCGGCTCATCATTTTTAAACCAAAATTGCAGTAATCAAATACTTAGTCGACAGAGCTCTAGGTTTGTCCCACGTTTCATTTCACAAAGAGAATTCGAATATTTTTAGGAATATCCTTTTTTTTAATCATTACCCACAAAACTTGATTCAGCAACATATCACAATTAGAATTCAACAAATCATTAATTTGTTAATGACATTCGTCATTCTTTTTGGATGTAGATTATTTCTTCAGCATAAATATTACACATAAATTGCTTAGCTGCAATTTTTATTGGATGAACGAGCCCGTTAGCAAGAAAAATCTCAAAATATATATTTTCCCTATTAAATTTGTTCATGAGAATTAGAATGTTTCATTTTTATAATGGCAAATCACTTTTTAAACGATGTTACTGAGGTTTGATGGGAAATAAAAATGATGTGTTCAATTCAAGTAGCCAAACTGAATATGACATTTTCGACGATTTTTGTATATTGATCGCTTACATCAATTAACCATATGTAGAAAAATTTTCACTGGTTAATCATTATAGTGATATGATAATTGTTTCTCTAAAATATTTTCATAAGCACAGAAAAAAATGGGTTTTCATTTTTTTTTCCTTTTAGATCATTCTCTTACAAATAAATTTTGAACTTCAACTGTATTCGCTGCTATGATCAATGCCAACCAAGATTGAAAAACAATTGAGAATTGCTTTCAATGTTCCTAATGTTTAATATGAACCAATAATAGCTGAATTTCATTTCAGTATAATCCAAAGTTGATGCAAGAAGAGAAAGGACTCCTTTGAGGAACATCTTATTCACGTATTTACATTTCTGTTTTTTTCTTCCAGGCAATCCTATAATATTTAAAAATATTTCAACAAATATTTTATAATGTTAAAAATAAATCATTATTGCTTCCTGTATGGAAAAGAAAATTTATTTGCTAATTAATCACAATAGAGAAACAGACCCGAGTCGAAGTTTCGTCGTCAGTTTCAACTTCTTTCAGCATCAGCGTTATCCAATGGAAGGTGAAAATATTGAAAACCGCAGTTTCGACTTCTTTCGCCTTCAACGTCAAAAATTGGCATAAGTTCTTCTTACTGATTTAACCTTCATTTCAACTTCAAACTATGTTGTGCAGTTTCACCTTCTCTTTCCACGTGATGATTGTTTTCAGGAGAGGTATTCAATCGTAATCAATTTAATTTTTAACACACCCTCCACCCACCTGGGAAGAGGGCGGAGGTGGAGTAGAAAAATTAGAAAGCCCAATTTTATTCTTGAAACGCAGGCTTCTCATTTTAACTCTAGGTATGTAAGCAGTCAATAAATTAACTACGAATCGAAAAAATGATAACTACGAATCAAAAAAATTTTGTCGAATGGAACTTACGTATTTTTTCATTGAGATTCTGAATCTGCTATGAAAAATATAGGTTCCCATTTTGAATTTTAAAGTTAAACTTATTTTTAAACTTGCAAAAAAGTATATTAAATAAAAGATAATATTTTTTTAAATTATCAGCACATATATTAAATTCGCTTTTAATAATGAAGCATTGACGCGTTTCAAACTAGTCTTCAGTTCCTTTTCAAGATGCGAAAAATAAAAAAAATTTCGAAGATTTTAAGGGATGAGTGAAAAGTGAAGAAAGATAAAATTCCCGAAACTGTAAAATTTCCAAATTGGAAAATTTCCGAATAATAATACTGTGCACATTTTCAAATAAAATTGTTTATCAAGAAAAACATTTTTTCAAGTATTTTTTTTTTTTTTAAGTTGAAAGAATAATTTCATTAACTTCAAACATTAAAAAAATTTGTTTCCTTGATAACAATATTTGATTCTTCCATTTTTAACAAGGGAATAATATTCATTAAAATACAATTTTTCAATTGTTAAAATTTGGAAATTTTATAATTTCAAGAAATTGATCATTCGGAAATGTTCCAATTCGGGAATTTTACAGTGTAGAAAATTTTACTTTTCCGGATTTTTCAGTCGTTGCGATTTCAAAAAATCTGAAAAATAATAAATATTCTAATGCTATCTAAATTAAATTAATCAAATAAATCAATTAATTTACTTAATTTGATTAGTTCGTTGAATTTCATTAATTTATTATGTTAATTAAATAAATCAGATAATAATAGAATATCAATTTTTTCAGATATAAAATAAATTCGACTGAGTTTCTATTCAATATTTAACTTTCATAAAATTTGAGTTACATTATCTCGATAAATAAAATGTAAATATTTCAAAATGTACCTGTGATAAAATTTGCATATCTATTTTAATCAATATACGGAATTTCAAAAGCATAAATTAGTATAAATAATTTGAGAAATGAAAAAAAGATTACATTAAAGAACATGATATTTTTTATCTACTGAATACTCATTTTATTTCTTAACCTAATGCTCAGAATATGTTGAAAACCATCCACGTACGACTTGCACATGCTCAATTATAATTATTTTTAATCATTAATAATACATCAAAAACTGTATTTTTTAACGTTTTAAATGAGCGCACGAACGGCAGCCAGTGAAGCGCCATATGCATCGCATGCGCAGTTGTGCAAGGTGGCCACGTTGGGAGCATTGCCTGGATTCCGTGACAATTTCGTGAAATAGGCGCGCGTTTCTGGTCGTTAGTTGTTGCTAAATAATTATGCCAGTGATCATGGAAAAACCAGCGCGAAGATGAAGGGAAAAATCTTGGGCCCTCATCTCGTGGGCGGATTTGGCACAGAAGGATGTAACTGCTACGACGACTCTTCTAGAAGGAAGCAGACAACCAGGTTTAACGACAACCTTCACGCAGAAGAACAACATAACCAACAAAAAAACAAAGCATCCAGCGAAAATAATTGCTATTAGCAGTAAGTCACAATTTTTTTCAAACATATCAATTGTGCCATATCATAATGATATAATGATTTTAAAGTGTCAGAATCAAAGAATATAATGACTTTGAAGTTATAGATTTTTTAATTCTTTAAAAAAAGTCAACAATTCCTTTCAAACTAAAAAATTCTTTGTACGGTTATTAGTAAAACACAAAAAGACGAACAATTTATTATAATTACTTTTTTTGATGAAAAAAAAATAACTGAAGTTATAGCGTTTACAAGATTCCAAAAAACAAACAACAATGAACATTTCAAGCCAAACAACGCATAATATGAAAAAATGTCGGTAAGAGAAAATCTTTGCTTTTTGAACAAGCTACAAGATTTTCACGAGAACTTTCCGAATTTTCATGGAAAATCACAAATTTAAATTTTCATCGCACAAAAAAATAATGGAAAATAAAAAATTCCCATTTTACGATCAAACGATGAAAGGTACAAAAAAAGATGAATCAACAAAAATTGTGCATCCAAAAAAGATTCACAAATTTGTTATAAATCACATTTTGATAGGAAACGTAGTTTTTGCTTTATTCGTGAGAAACAGCATTTTAATTAAAGAATTACATTTTTAGTCAACTGAAACAAGCTACGAAAAAAATAAATAAACCAAATTTGTTCACCCTAAAAAGCACTACCAATTTGTACTAATTCGTTTTTTTTAAGGATCCGTACTTTTTATTTCAATCGTGAAAAATATCATTTACAATAAAAAAATTACATTTTCGGAAAGACGACGCAAGCTACGGAAAAAATTCATCCACACAAGTTGCTCACCCAAAAATTATCCACAAATTTGTAGAAATATTATTATTTTACAGTTAACAGAGATGAGTTGGACCATTCTCTTCTTACTAGCTCGGGAATAGTACTCGATGAGCTTGATAAGATTTTTTCTCAAAAATCGTTGACCGAAAAAAACAACAAATTTATCAAAAAGACAAAAACTTAACAATAAGAAAATTGAAGGTTTTAAGATATTAAACATCTAGAAAATAAATACGACTATAAAAAAGATCGATATATATTTGAAAATATCAAGTTTTCGAAGAGATTGGCGAACAATAGGGCAACAGTCACAAAAATGACTTGCTGGTTTGTTTGATGATTTATACCAAATTAAGATATTTGGCGATAGACTTAACTAGGAATATATGGAATTCAAAAAATATTGAACCTAATTTTTAAAATTATTTTTTCTTGTGCGAAAATAGCAAATTTAATTTCTTTCGTGAGTGACAGAGTTATTTTGTCGACTCTCAGGGAAAATACTGGTGAATCACTCAAATTACTCATCCAAAAATTATTTTCTGTAAACAAGGATCAAGTTATATTTGTACAACTTCTATAACAAAAAAGTGACGATGAAACCAGTGAAATTATGCAAGAATTGTTTGATTTTTCAGGAACGAAAACCAATTGATCTGCAGCTGTTAACAAAAAATGCACGACTTACCAAAACAAAACATTTTTGGCGCTCAATCCTCGCAATGGCAAAGTCGGAGAACTGAATGATTTGACCAAGAGAACAGTGATTTTCAAGAAGACCATTTTTCGAAAGATAATGCTCGGTAGTTGCATGGAAACGACGAAGCCTATAAAATTGCTATGACAAAAATTAAGTCATGTTTGAGTTGATAAATTACTTATAATACCAAAAAATTATATTTAACCACGAGAAACAATGTGAAATTTTCACTTAATAAATAAGCACTCAACATTTATAAAATATGTATCGTTTATTTCACAACTAGAATTTTCCGCACCTTTTGCAATTTTTTGGTTTTAATCTTTCGGTTTTTCGCTGTTTCTGCTGACAAAATTTCGCGAATACAATACTTAACAATTTAGAAAAGTATAGATATTCTCATGATTGCAATACTTTTATACAAATTTTGACTCAACATATAAGCTTTAGGACCTAAATTTAATTTCCACCGAAAGTTTAGGTGACAATTACAGGCTTAGAATTCAATAGGCAATACCATGGAATATACATGTATAGGGTATTTTTTTTATCTTGAGACATCGAAATATCTTAAGAAATACGCATCCAACAAAAAAATCTTCGTGATAAAAACTTTTTATTTTCGAGGGGGAAAAGAAACTCCGCAAACATTTACCCCATACCCCACCCTCTTGGGACGGGGGGCAGGGGTAACTTTAGAATTTCAAATGGGAACCTATAGTTTTTATTGCAGATTTAGATACTCCATTAAAGAATCCCTGAGTTCTATTTGAAAAAATGTTTTAGATTCGCGCCAGACGGCGATGCATTTGCAAATTCCGCGAATAGATACAAATTTGCGAATATGACTTATGAACTTTGCAATGGAGAATCTGAATCTGCAATAAAAAATATAGGTTTCCATTGCAAATTTTATAGTCACCCTTCCTACCGACCCCAGGGGGTGGGGTGTGGGGTAAATTTTTGGGGAGTCGTTTTTCTTCCTCAAAAATAAAAAGTTTTTATGACGGATAATTTTTCCATTGGATGCGTATTTCTTTATATGTATATATTACGTTAATGATTGTGAAAAACGCTCAAATGAAGGTGAGATCAAAATATCGTTTCAACTTCATTTCGACTGCAAAACTTGTAAAAGCGGTAATAACTACAAGTTTTGCAGTCGAAATGAAGGCGAAAATACATTAGCTGACATTGAGATTTCAACTTCATTTCGTCTTCATTGATGAAAGTGAAAGAAGTTGAAACTGACGACGAAACTTCGACTCGGGCGAGTTCTCAGCAAATGAGCATCATGTACCCATAAATACAGAGTGAAAATATTCTATTTGAAATTGACAGTTAGTTTTTAATTTCTTTCAAGAAAGTCTGGATAGGGTAATGGAGGAAGACTAAAACATTTAGAACCATCATACATTTGTTCTTAATTATGATTTATAACTACAAGTTACTGTAACATTTCGATCCAACTTTGGATCACAAACAACATATCATATTTTTTAATCTGTTCAATGGTATTAGTTCAGCGAAGGATTGCGTTTCACTCGAAAATATTTTCGGATTGGGCGACCGGAACCTACTGGAATTTCAATGACTTCTGCTGAGGTCAGAAGGGTAACAATGCCGCTATGCATGTTTATTTTGACCCGTCTTTTAACGTCTTCATGTTGGATATAGATTCCCGCAAGAAAATAAGTAGTCTCCAATATTGCGAAAACGTCACCATCGGGAGTTGTGATAACGATTTGTTCTTGGGTTGTCATAGGCCTAAAGATATTATTATTCATTCTTAATTTTAATCCTTTATCGGTGGGAAAAGTATATCTTCGAAATAGGAATATCCGGTCCGGATTCTTCTGGGGAATAAGCCGAATAAATTCCATTTGTTCAAGTCCATATCCTCTTTTGTTATGAGAAGGTAGCATGGTAGGTGGTACGAATCTGATAGAAGGATCGACGAAAGGACGAACCCCGGGCATGTAACTCGCAGGAGGAGGTAGCCTGAAACGAGAAACGGTTCTGCCAGAAGGAAGTTCAGCAGGAGGATGCCTGGGAGAAGGAGACCTGGACCTCGACCTTGGAGGAGAAGGAGAACTTTCAGGAGAACGATTTAGGTCAATAGGTCTTTTATTAGCTGAAGACTCAAGACTTAGCTCTGCAACAAAAAGAGAGAATTGCGTTTCATAATTTCTGTTTTGCAAAACATAATGCGAATTTCGATAAATTTTTCCGGATTTCAGAACATCTCATCAGATAAATGCAACTTAAAATCATAAATATCCTGAGAGTTCGTGATTGAATAGTTTTTTCCAACTGGTTACCGTAACTGTTGACATTTCTGTTAGTAATAATGGTAAAAATTACTTTTGTGAATAAGTAACTAGTTGATGAAACGTATTATTTACCGAAAAAGTACGACATAACTGGCATTTGAATCAGTTAATTATTTGGTATTTAAAGAATTGTTTTAAATTTAAGAAGATTCAAGAAATTCAAATCTTGAGAAAATTCCAAAACATTTTTATAAAATGCCAATTTTTTGAGGATTCGAAAAACTAACTTTCTCAGGCTTTTTGAACGTTTTAAGAAATACCCTTTTTTTTATTTCCTCGTTGAATTCTAAATTAGTTTCACCTGTTAAAGAGCGAATTCTGGAAGGAATTAACAAAAATTAGCAAAAGAGTTCAAATTATTCTTTGAAATTTTGAAAATTTTAATGAAACGTTCTTTAATTCTGCATAACTACAAACGTTGGTAGAAAGTTGGTGTGAGTCCCACAGATTCAGAAGTACAACAACAAAATCATGAATAATTTAAATCTCAAAAATATTTGAAACAAATAAAAAAATATTATAATTTTGAAAAGCTTTCCAGAAAACGAAAAAAATTGATCAAGATTACAAGAAAAATTTTCAATGATTTTTGATATTAAAGAATCACATATGTAAAATTCGAAACCACAGCATAACAAATGGAATTTCCAGAATATTATTATTACTCAAATGGAAGAATTTTTTTTCTATCCGAATCTGCATTGAATTCGTGATAAGTTCGAACAAATTCAAATAGAGTTTGAAAAAAATTGAAATGCTAATGATTATTATCGATTTAAATTAGGATGGAATTTGGATTACGCCAGACAATTTGTTATTTGCACAAGTCTTGAAAAAAATGTGTAACAATACAGATATATTATTATACTACGTTATTCACCAATGAAGTTAACGATAATCGCCAATGATAGTACTAGTGTAAAAAGAATCCTCATTTTTTTGAAACTGAGAAAAAACTTATTACTCTGGTGATGAAGAATTCGTTGAATAATTAATCTGGTGCCTTATTGCGGTATATAATGTATGCTATATCTAGCTTTTATCTCAGGAATTACATAAGCCTGAAGCTTGTCCTTGCGCCATATTTAGCTTAGATTAAGCAATCAGAACTCTTATGTGTTTAGAGTGTTCAAAATTGAAATTTAAAAAATTTATACTGATGAAATTAGCGATATTTCCACCTTGTTAATTAAAAAATTAGAAGCGCTTTAATATATGACGCATGATTTATTAACTTCCATCTACTTCGGTGACTTACAACTTTTCAGCACCAGGATTTTTATTATTTTCAGTATAAAAACATTTTAAATCACTTTAGATATTACTGAATTTTTATATGCAAAAATATGATCCTGTTTGCGAGTTTTATTGAGTGAATGGCAACCATATAAAAAAAAGGTAGGTAAACGGCGACCATGATTCTGTTAGAGTGGCTTATCCGAAATCTAAAAAACAAAATTGGATGTTAATCTATAGGTGGATGGCTATCGCCGGAACTAGGATTTTTCGAAAATTTCGAAAATTAAATTTTGTATATGCTTCTAAACACTATGACCCAAAATTTCATGATTTTTAGCGACTATTTTTGAATGAAGAAAAAACGGTTCAATATTTTTTTGAAATCCTAGTTCCGGTGATAGCCGTATGTGTGCTGAATGTAGCATTGAAATTTTAAAGCAATCAATTGAACCGTTTTTTGTGAAATCATGGTCGCCAACTAAAAAAAAATGTAGTTTCGAGAATAACGCGTTTGAAATTTCGTGTGTTGTAGCTGTTACGCCGCTGACTGTAAACCCAAAACTAATAAATGATAAATGATAAATATTCGAATGATAAATATTATTAAAAAATTTACGACCTACCAATGGGATCACCCATATCAGCAGCTCTAGCGAACTTAGTTATGGAAAATGTCGAACAAAAAATCTTAAAATCAGTTAAATATCCTGTTATATTTTATTTTAGTTACATCGAGGATACTCTTCTATGCATTCCAAAAGACAAAATTGACAATATTTTACAAAGATTTAACCAAGCAGATCATAAATGGAAATTTACGATAGAATTGGTAAATGATGAGAGAATTAACTTTCTTGATTTAAATCTCGGAATAGGAAACAAAAAATTGTAAAAAATTGGATTCGCAAATCAATTTGGTCAGGTCGTTATTTGAACTATGATTCATGTCACCCTCTTTATTATAAATTCGGAGTAATATATGGACTATCTTCTTCATAAATAATTTCGGTTTCGGATGAGATTTTTTGAGGCTATACCGTAAATGATACGTCATCAATTTTTTACAATATTCACTTTATTTTGAACTTTTAGAAATTTTACAAGAGAGAAAAACAAAAAAAATATCAAAGACACTCAAAAACTCATCAAAGACTTCAGCGATTTTTCTTTTCTTTCAATAATTAGGTAAACAGCGACAATTGATATACACATATACATACAGATTAAGTACTCTCCACTTTATAATTTTTTTTTGACATATGTATTTTTCCTTCTTGAATGATCCTTAAAAAGAACCTGAAATTACAGGTTGAAATATGTCGGCAAGAAATTTTTCTTACAATAAAAAATTTTTTTAACACCAAAAGAAGCTGAATGGGCCCTAATGAACATTATTTATTTATTTACTACAGTTTTACTTTCCTGATCGGATTAGTAGGTTAGAGTATTTCGGATTACGCGAGTCTTTTCCGTCGTGTTATTTGAAAATTTCGTGGGATTAGTTTGCCTGGACCTACTGGAATTTCATCAACTTCTGCGGTGGTCATTGCTGTAACAGTGCCGGTTTCCATGTTAATTTTCGCCCGTTTTTTTACTCTTCTCTGAATGACATATATTCCAGCAAGTACATGAGAAGTTTCCAATATTGCAAGGACGTCTCCATCGAATGTTGAAACAACAATTTGTTCTTGGGTTGTAATAGGCGTATAAATAGTATGTGCCATTCTCAGTTTCAATCCTTTATCTGCAGGAAAATTGTATCTTCGGAATTCAAATATCCGGCGCGGATTCTTGTGGGGAATAAGCCAAATAGAATTAATTTCTTCAATTCCATATCCACGCCTGTTATTAGAAGGAAGCCTGGTAGGTGGAGCTATAAATCTGGTAGAAGGATCTCTGGCAAGAGTTGTCCTGATCCTAGGCCTGGGAGTTGGAGGGTGTCTGTCAGGAGAAGAAGGTCTGTCCGAAGAAAATTCGGCAGGACGATGGTTGCCAGAAGGAGACCTGGACCTGGATCTCGCAGGAGGAGTGGGAGACCTCAGCGGAGAATGATTCAGGTCAATAGGTTCTCTATTAGGTAAAGACTCGAAACTTAAATCTGCAACAAAAAGGAGAGGATTCGCTTTTTATAAGGTCTGTGATGCAAATTAGAATGCGGATTTTGGAAAAATTGTCGGAGTTTTAGAGTCAGTTACACGATTGATGCGATCGTCAATACACTGGCAAACCCATTTGAGTCCCTTCCATTCATGTCGTTCCGAAAATTGTTGCCGCAGCGTTTTTGGGCGCCCCCGGGGTCGAGAGAGGCCCGTATCTTCGAAAGAGGGTTCACTGTTTACGTTCTCAGCTTGCAAATGTTGTGCTCGCTTTCAAGTTTAAAATTTGAATTATCGCTGTTTAAAGACGTGTCAAACATTCTAATGAGAAGGTATTAGTTTCATGTAAAATTTGACATTGTCGGTTTTTATCAAATCTCCACATTTTGAGAACTCCTGAGTCAGAAGAAACGATTTTCACGAAGGTGTATGTC
This sequence comes from Andricus quercusramuli, assembly GCA_932178445.1. Classification (NCBI taxonomy): domain Eukaryota; kingdom Metazoa; phylum Arthropoda; class Insecta; order Hymenoptera; family Cynipidae; genus Andricus; species Andricus quercusramuli. The sequence goes on from CAKNXH010001721.1 coordinate 193,059, forward strand.
TGTGTGACTGTCTGTCTGCCCGCCTGTCTGTCTGTAGTATCGTGTAGGCACGATAACTTTCGAAAGATTGGTCAGATTTAAATGTGCTTTGGCACACTTTTTCATGTCCTAAAAAGAAAGAACAAGTTCGTTAACCAGCGATTTCGGATGAGAATTTAAAAAGTAAGCACATTTTGAAAAATTTTGAGACCACTTTTTTTAAAGATTTCAAAAGTCTATGTACGGTTATTAGTATTACGCGAAAAAAGTGTGTGTGTGTTAAAGATCCTCAACTCTGAAATTTTCAACTTCACTTTTGATTATTTTCTTTTCAGCTCAATATAAGTAATAAATAGACAAAACATTCAGGAAAAAGTATCATTCACCGGTAAATTTGGAAGTGATTGGAAATTAGGGTAGTGAACAGTTGGCAATTCCAAAATAATTGAGATGTCAAAAAGGTTAGGAAAAATTTAATCTTTGAAAAATTTCAGGACATTTGAAACAATATGTAGATTTGTGAATCTTTAAAAAAAAACTTTGTAAGAGTTTTGAAAGGCTTCAAAAGATTAAGAAAACATTGTTTTATTCCTGACAAAATTGCATAAAATCTCGAAAATTGTTCAATTCCGCATGATTGAGAACTTTTAGAAAATCAGGAGATTATTACAAAATATTTGCAAAATGTTCGAAAAGAAATCTAATGCAAAAATTCATAGAATAGGGGAGATCATGCGACAGTAGATATAGAGCCTGCAGAAGATCATCAATAATTATAAGCACAAGTAAGATAATCAATTCTAGTATCAAGTAGAATTTCGAGAATATTATTGATACTCGAATGAAACTTTATTGCTTCGTCGGGCTTATTTTTAATTTGCTGGGCAACCAGTGAGTATTTTAATTCGGACAAATTCCATATCAATTGAGTCTCTTATTGAATTTCATTTTTTATGAAAAACACATTCTGGTTCCTCTGAAATAAATTCAGATTTAATTCTTAATTAATCAGAACAAACTCAAATAGAGTTAGAACAAAAATATCAGTACTAGTGTACTGATGGATTCAAATTAGGATATAATTCGGATCACGGCGGACAAACTGATTTTTGAGGGAACTTTGAGAATATTTGTAAAAAATGCATATGTTTTATTATATTATGATATTTACCGATATAATTGAGGATAATCGCCGATGATAGGACGAAAGGAAGAAGGATCCACATTTTTTGGAAATGAAAAAAAATGTTCTTACTGTGGTAATGAAGAATAGAGGAAATAGTTACTCTGGTGCTTAGTTACGTAATATAATATTACGACAGTTTTCATTTCATAAATTGAATAAACATTTAGCCTTCCCTTGTGAGGTATTTGTAAAAAGCTTTAGATTTCAAGGAACAAGCCAATGTTTTCGACATCATTCTGAATGTACATGGCCAGTTTCAAGAAGATTATTGATTGTTGAGTGACAAATATTATAAAAAAATTCCAATGAGGCATCTTACCTTGATAAAGAGTGATAATCCTACCAGAAATTCTATCAGAAACTTCAAATATTTATTGCTAATACGCATTATTTATAGGGTGGCCTAGAAAATGAAAAATTAATTCTTGCTCTCTTTCTGATTAGCAATTATCTATCCAGATAATTAAAATTAAATTCATCAATCTATTATAGCAAACCTATCAAAATGAATATTGAAATTAAATAGTGGAATTTTCAAAGAAAAAGGAAAAATTTTAAACGAAATAGTTGAATTCTCAACAAGGAAAGATTTTTCAGTTGAAGAGAAAAGAAAGTTTTAACTGAGTAGTAGGATTTTCAGTAAATAAAGATTATTATTAATAACGAATTTGGTAGTTGAATTCTCATCTGAAAACAAGAAATACTGTAATTAAATTCTGACTTTAAGAAATAAATTTTTAACAACAAAACAAGCAAGTTTCATTAATTTCGACTGCATTTTTTCAATTATCATAAATATTGCAACGTAAATCGAGGACTATAATTCGCACTCCTAATAAACTGCCGCCATGAATTTGAATGGAAACTTTTTTTAAATTTGTTTTTAAAGACGGTTTTTAAAGCACCTGCGGATTTGACGATTACGTTTTCATTGTGATACTCGCACTTTGCGTTTGACAGTTAGCTTAAGCAGACGGTTTAAAAAAAAAAAAAAATAGAAACGTTCAGAGGAAAATATACTTGTTCTTTGTTTGGGATTTTCGCTGGAAATTAGTGTACTTCTTTTGGTGATTAATTTCAAAAATTGGCAGTAGGAAACAAAGAATATTTAAATTCGAACAATAAGCAAAGCACTGCGACATTTGATGTGAAGTTAGAAGACTAAGTAGGTAAAAACCCGTCGCCCCAACGACAAAAAAAAACGTATCATTCCATCTCGAAATATGGAAGCTTCTATAAGTATTTATTTTTCTTCACTCTGATGATCTTTTCCATTCTCTGAAAATTCTAAAGATTGCCAAAAATCTCAAGCTTAGCGAATAATGGGATTTTACATAACGTAAATACTTATCATCGTATAACTACTATAACGGATTTCATGAACATAAAATGCCAACTCAAAAATCTAACTACTCATGAAAGAATGCAATTCTTCGCATTAAATTTTGACAATTTTTTTTCGAGTAAAAATTTGAAGCGCAAATATATTCCTCTTTGCAAGAATGCATGTGATTACAAAAATAAGCGCTTGATATAAGGTGATTGCAGGTGGTTACAGAATGATTACAACTGATTTCGTGTGATTGAAATTGATTGCTTGTGATTGTAAGCGATCAGAAGATATTTTACGACGATTTTAAGTGATTCGAAGATGATTGTAATAACTTTTGTACAGTGATTGCAAGATTCATGTACCCCTTGAATGTTGTATATAGTTTAATGAAAAAAATTCAATTTATTTTGCAGGAAAATATTAATTAGATCTTACTCGTTTCACATTTTTCCCTTAGAATGTATGTTCCAAGTGTATGTTGGAGGGACCTTAAGTTAGTGAGACCTGAACTGCAGAAACCTCGCTAAAAGTAAAAATAGAAAATTTCGAGATGTACCTTCCCAAACATCGAACCCCAGATCTCTAACTTGAAGGTGGAGAGCCTAAGCACCTGAACCACTGAGACATCAAAAGACTTATCATTTGTATATTGCTTCATGGATTCATTGATATTTTCACATGATTAGCCACACGGTCAACTACATTTTGATGTATCACGTGCTTACCATCATTTTTAGTGCAGAAAATTCTGTCCTGAATCGCAAAGAAATATCCTACCATTTCTTGTAACTGGACGCCCCTTTTCAGCAAAATATTTGATGCCTTACTATCCACTTATTGATCTGACAATTTGGGGTGTTCGCCGTTGATGGTTTTTTGACTCTATTGTGTTCCTGATTCCTTTATGGTTTCTGCCCTGATATTTAAGGGCTCTTCTAAGGACAAATATAATGGCGTTAAATCGATATTTGCTTAACAGATATTGTTGGAAAGTGTAACATACAGCTTGTGGTTAGAATAGTGTCGCAAGTGTAGAACTTGCGACTCAGACACTTTCTTGACATCTAAAACGACCCCTCCCTTCTCTATGTTGTTGTAGAAATAGTTTTTCAATCGTGGAATTATTGTGGCGCATTCAGTGCTCCGTTATTTCCACGAGAGTGGTTCTGCTCAACATTTTAAGATCGGTGCTCAACTGTTTGATAAGTCTTATAAGACGACGTGAGGACAGAGATGGCATGGGCGTTGATTGCCTTGATCTTCATTGCTGAGTTGAGAGAAATCCTAAGAACCAATCTGATTCTTGTAGTGAAAGCAATCGCTAAGCCTTTCTTAACTATCGTATGCTGAATACTAATCGATTCTTGGATACCCAGGTATTTACATGAATTGCTTTCAGCCGTCTAGTTATCCTTGGTTATCTATGATTCAAATACTTGATTCTAGTGCCCCAAAAAATTATCGCACGACCTAAAAAGTCGATGATGCATGGTCCATTTCAATCGCCTTCTTGGTTGCTGGACCTATGCTGCTGCCTCTACTTGAATACGGCTATCTGCCTATGTATGATGTAGTGGGACTGCATCATTATCAGATTGATCAAGAGCATCAACTGTCGCTACTTCATCGTGTCATGCAGCTTCCTTTAACTGATGTTCATTGTCGACGTTTTTCTACGCCAACTCAAACAGCCGTTCTCTCCTGTACTTTCACAGGGTGGAAGAACCCTCTTACTCCCCGGGCCTTCCAGTAAGAAGGAGCGCGTTTCAGACACCATCGACACTTGATTCGAATTATCTGAATTGAATTGAATTGAGTCTCCAAGTGATTTCCCTTTGATTTCCGTTCGAAATTACCAAATCTTGCTAAATAAAGAGACGAAAAAGTGTGACTCGTGTCTCTTCGAGCTACCTGGTGGAAGGTGTGTGGCTCATCGTCCAGGTTCGGCGTTTCGGATCAAGGCGTATGACACGCAGCCGAGAATCAACAAGAAAATGAACTATGATTCAAGATGCCGCGCAAAAGGGACAGAAAAGACGTAGAGCGGTCCGCTCTAACAACTTCTCACCAATTCGATCTCTTGATGGATGAGGACAAGGATGAGAGTGATGATTGAATATCTATCAACGAAGATGAACCAACTACGAAAGTTTTTGAAGTTTAAAAAGGTCAAGTGCCACCTATATTTATTATGAGCATCTTATCCCTCCACTAACTGCGTTAAACTGATCAACGAAGCTACAGCCTCTAAGAAGACTGAGTTCAACTACTCATCGACGGGACTGACTGTACATGCTGCAACTCTTACAGATTATGCCAGTATTAAGGAATCTCTGAACAGTGTGAAGAACATAAACTACTTCACATATCAATTGGAAAATCTCAAGCCAAAGTATGTATTTCTGAAGGGACTTCCTAATATTCCAACTGCGGTCATTGGAAAGGATCTATTTGATCAAAGAACTAACCCCGAGAAGATTATTCTTCTAAAACAAATAAGGAAGGACCACCAGGAGCAGGGATCCAACCTCAAAAGGACTCAACAGAAAGAGGTTTTGCCGTCTCGTTCCCTAGTTTCCTTCCACAAGATAAAACCGGTTCAAGATTTCACAGGAGTCAAAGCTGTCAGGTACATCTGCTGCGTGAGAGTGTACTGGGGAAAATACAAAAATCGGCGGCCGTCTACGCAATGTCATCGATGTGAAATGTTTGGTCACCTGACTCAGAACTGTAGAAGTAAAAAAAATTGTGTGAAATGCCTTAAGGAACGTCTCACCGTGGAATGTGTCAAGATACGCGGTTATGCACCGAAATGCACTAATTGTAAAGGGAAACATATAGCGAAATATCTGAAATGCCCAAAGTATCTCGAGCATTCACAAAAAAATATCAAACTAAAGAAAAAGCGGTTTGAATGCCCAAACTACAGCATCAATTGAACCAGCACCTGATATTACAAGGAAAAACTTTCCTCTACTGAATCGAGCTAAGGCACCAGGAGAGTTTCAAAATTTATTGACTGAATTTGGGAAAATGAACGAGTTGTGCAAAAAAGGTGATATTTTGGGACTGATTAAGGAATTTAATGCTAAATTAATAGATTGTAAAGATAATATCTCTAGGTTAGAAGTCTTTTCTGAAATAGGTTTGAATGGTGGTAACTAACAGTCTGGCAATAATGGCATTCATCTTTCTCATTTGAATGTTAATGGTATCATGCAACATCGCACTGAACTTTTCGAATATATTTTGAAAAATATATTCTTGTCGATGAGAGAAATCGTAACACTACTCTCAAATTTAAATTCTCGTGTTGCAATATTATTAGGCGCGATACAAGTAATAATACAAAAAGAGGCGGTGTTCTAATCTTAGTGGGAAAAAAAATTAATTTAAAAAAAGTTAAAATAATTGATTGCAAGTTCATATTTCTGGTCAAATATTTATGTCTGGGTTAAAACTTTAACTATTTCCTGAGAAAAACAAGATTTTACATTGATAATTAATTCTCTAGACCAATAATATGACTATCGCTGGTTGAAAATTGTTCTTTATTGGTTAAAAATTTGACTCTTCGGTTTTGTTTAATGTACAATTGTAACTAAAAATATTTTTTTCTGAAGTTCGCCTTCCGTTCTCGTCCACAATAAGTTATAATTGACAATAGGAATATTTTCTTCGATTTCATAAATCTTTGTTAACAATGATCATTTTTTAAATTGAAATAACCTTAATATAACCTCAATGTTGGAGTGAATTTCTATAAACAATTGGTATACAAAAATAGTCTGCGATGTTGTTTTCTATACTGAAAACTAATTTTTTTATATTAGAATTGCTGAGATATATGTCGAATAATTATAGCTGATTTCTGAACACTTTTCATATATAACAATGAAAGTTGTTAATGGCAGTCTTAAAATATCGTTTGAAAAGTGATTCTTGATGATAAAAATAGAATCTTTTAATATTAAATGACAAATTTTATAAACAAGATACCTATTTTGAGCTTTACCTCGCTGGAAAATTTGTTTTTATCATGCATATCACAATGAATCAATTCAATGTGCAAGGCTAAGGTGTTGAAATGCATTCAAAAATGGTGATGGCTTTTGTTAACAAATTTTTTCAACAAATGCTCATGTTAGACAGTATTATATAGAAAACCAGTTTTCCTCTGTATTATTTTACATTTGATAATTGATGATAGAAAGTTTTATGTAACCATTTACATAGCAATAGAAAAGTTATTACTTACCCTAATATATGTTTTGGAAATCTTTTTCATTGCAAAATTTCCACAAGTTACGTTCCTAATAGTATAAAGTTATTTACATAAACATTTTATCAAAAAAAAAGAAGATTTTACTGTCGAAGTTTGAAGTTATTAAATCTGTATAAATATGCATAAGTAACACAGGACCACAAAAAATGAGTGGAAGGTTCCTCAAACCAGACCAAGTGGATTATATGTTTTTTGGGTAGCTGAAACCGAATTCTAAACCTGTTTTGCCCCATCCCGGCAGCGTTTTTTTCTAACCTCAAAAAAGAGCTTGAAACTATAAAACCCAACAATATCAACCCTTAAGCCATATAACCCTATACCTTCAAATATCAATAACCTTGAGATCGATATAACCTATAACCTTAAAACACATAACCTGAAAATTTAAAAACTCAAAACTCATAAATCTCAAATCCCAATAAACTACAAACCCAAAATGCTGCAAAAAACAAAAAAACTTACAAGCAGATTTCAAACCTCAGTCTCGGAGAGCATAAGGTTTACAATTCCATACATCCATCACTTCATAACCTCAAAACCCATAAGCTCCATAACCCCGAAGTCCCTTAACAATTAAGACAAGATAAGAGTTCTAGCCACTTAAGGCAAGATCCTAGTGGTGACCCAGCCACTTAAGGCAAAATCAGTCTGAGTTTCAGCCACTTAAGACAAGATCAGCCAGTCCCTGCCACTTGAGGCAAGATCTTAGCTCTCAAGCCACGTAAGGAAGATCTATTGTAATTCCAGCCACTTGAGGCAAGACCTGAGTTCCAGCCACTTGAGGTAAGATCAGGGTTCTAGCCGATTAAGGAAAGATCAGAGTTCTAGCCACTTTAGGCAAGATCTAGTGGTCATATAGCCACTTGAGGCAAGATCTAGTAATGATCCAGCCATTCAAGGCAAGATCTAGTGGTGATCCAGACACTTAAGGCAAGATCAGTCTGAGCTTCAGCCACTTAAGGCAAGATTAGATTTCCAGTCACTTCAGGGAAAATCAGAGTTCTAGCCACTTAAGGCAAGATCTAGTGGTGGTCCAACCACTTGAGCCGAGATCTATTCAATATCCGGCTACTTGAAGCAATTGACTGGAAATCTAAAATCTTGCCTTAAGTGTCTGGATCACCACTAGATCTTGGCTTGAGTAGTTGGATTTACAATAACTCTTGCCTTAAGTGGCTGGAGAGCTGAGATCTTGCCTTAAGTGGTTTGGCCACCACTAGATCTTGCCTTAAGTGGCTAAATCACCACTAGGTCTTGCCTTAAGTGGCTGGATAACCACTAGATCTTACCTTAAGTGGCTGTATCACCACAAGATCTTGCCTTAAGTAATTGGATTTACAATAACTCTTGTCTTAAGTGGCTGGAGAGCTAAGATCTTGCCTTAAGTGGCTGGAGAGTTAAGATCTTGCCTCAAGTGGCTGAAACTAACTGACCTTTCCTTAAGTGACTGGGCCACCACCAGGTCCATTTTTCATGACCTCAAAACCCATAAGCTCCATAACCCTGAAGTGCCATAGCACTTAAGGCAAGATCTAGTGGTGATCTAACCACTTGAGGCAAGATCTAGTGGTGGCTCAGCCACTCAAGACAAGGTCAGTTAGGTCCAGCCACTTGAGGCAAGATCTTAGCTCTCCAGCCACTTAAGGCAAGAGTTATTGTAAATCCAACTACTTAAGGCAAGATCTAGTGGTGATACAGCCACTTTAGGCAAGACGTAGTGGTGGTCCAGCCACTTGAGGCAAGGTCAGTTAGTTCCAGGCTTTGAGGCAAGATTTTAACTCTCCAGCCACTTAAGGCAAGATCTTAGCTCTCCAGCCACTTAAGGCAAGAATTATTGTAAATCCAACTACTTAAGGCAAGATCTAGTGGTGATAAAGCCACTTAAGTCAAGATCTAGAGGTGATCCAGCCACTTAATGTAAGATCTAGTGGTGATCCAGCCATTCAAGGCAAGATCTAGTGGTGATCCAGACACTTAAGGCAAGATTTTAGATCTCCAGTCAATTGCCTTAAGTAGCTGGTTATTCAATAGACCTTGCCTTGAATGGCTGGATCACCACTAGATCTTGCCTTAAAAGGCTGGACCACCACTTGATCTTGCCTTAAGTGGCTAGAACTCTGATCTTTCTTCAATCGGCTAGAACTCAGATCTTGCCTTAAGTGGCTGGAATTACAATAGATCGTTCCTTACGTGGCTGGAGAGCTAAGATCTTGCCTCAAGTGGCAGGGACTGGCTGATCTTGTCTTACGTGGCTGGAACTCAGACTGATTTTGCCTTGAGTGGCTGGATCGCCACTAGGATCTTGCCTTAAGTGGCTAGAACTCTTATCTTGTCTTAAGTGTTAAGGGACTTCAGGGTTATGGAGCTTATGGGTTTTGAGGTTATGAAGTGATGGATGTATGGAATTATAAAGCTAATACTCTCCGAGACTGGAGTTTGCAATTTGCGTGTAAGTTTTTTCGTTTTTTTTGCTGCACTTTGGGTTTGTAGTTTATTGGGATTTGAGATTTATGAGTTTTGAGTTTTTAAATTTTCAGGTGATGGGTTTTATGGTTATAGGTTATATCGATCTCAAGGTTATTGATATTTGAAGGTACAGGGTTATATTGCTTAAGGGTTGATATTGTTGGATTTCATAGTTTCAAGCTGTTTTTTGAGGTTAGAAGAAAACGCTGACGTGATGGGGCAAAACAGGTTTAGAATTCGGTTTCAGCGACCCAAAAACCATATAATCAACTTGGTCTGGTTTGAGGAACCCTCCACGCATTTTTTGTGGTCCCGTGTAATTATATGGAAATGAGTGTACATTCAATTGAAATTTTGTATTTTGCTTATTATAAATAATTATACCCACAAAAAATTAAAAAAAAAAACATTTTTCACTTGTTACTTGTTACATATTTCTAGATCACATTATTGTTGATATGAAATTTCATTTGTTAATTATTGTTAGAATTTTGAAAAAATTCTGAAAAATTGTTGCAGGGCACATGGTTTTGGACTTCTCCTAAAAATTTAGGTAAGAAACTGAAGAGATTGGCAAATTTCATAGTTCACTGAAATTGCTGAAAAATTCAACAATGTCGTTATGAATTACACTGAGGTTATCAATGTTGGATCTGAAATTGACAGTACCCTTAGTTTTCACATTATTTAACATTTCTAAGATATTTTAATTGTGGTAATCACTTTCTATGCCCGGAATTTGAAAATTGTTAGAAATAAACTTGAACTCATGGCCGAAATTTTTTGAGTGTTCACATAAAATCGTGCTAGTTTTTTTTTATTATTTCAAGTTGCTTGGTGTTCTAAGATTCTTGACTGAAGAGGACGTTTTGTTTGACCGACATAGATCATCTGACAATTTTTGCAATGAATTTCGTAAATGGGATTAGTTTTTCCAAATTTTGATATTTAATCATTAGTGGGTGATAAAAGGATACGACAAAGTTTTTTTTTAATTGTAAAGGCGAGAGACATTTTCAATTTCTCACATATTTCTGTAATTGACTTTTATTATTATCTTTTCGTATCGTACAATAACAGCTTTAGAGTAATCGTTAGGTTTTTTGTTATTCTGCGTATTAAATTGTAGTTTTTTTTTTAATTTCACTCAGAGAAAAAATTGCCTGAAAAGAAAAGGATCGTCCTCCTGCCTGTTTCGTTTTGAACGACGTGAATACATGTTTTACAAAGACATAATTATTTGGCTGCAATATTAGGTGAAGTGAGTCGCATAAGAAAATTTTTTGCTGCAAGAGGATTCCTGTTGAGACCAATGAAAATCTTCTCAATCTCAAATTAAAGAGAAAATTCCATGCACGTCGAGAAACATCCTTTTATCACAAGTGGACATTTCTCTGAGTGTTTCCAAATATTGAAGTCTTCTATTTATATTATTTATGATAAAGTAATGATGATAGTTATTACTGATCAAGATTTTCTAACTAAAGCTGATTTTTTCTCATGAAAACGAGTTCATGAAAGTTTGGTTACTGTATCAACAAGAGAGAAAATAATTTCTGCTTTGTGATTTTCATGATAAATTGAAAGGTTATAGTTTAAGGTTTGTCCAAGATATCTTGGATTTGATGACAATCTGCTTCAATATATCCGTTTTCAAGGATAATGTGTGGATATAGCAAAAAGATTCTTCAATAAATTGATTTTTCTAATACAAATTTTAAAGTTCAATTTTTATTATTGAATTCTTCTAAAAATTTTCAAACCTGATTTTGATAATTTTCTCTATCATATGTCACATGGCCAATTCTGCCGACATCAAGAGTATAGGCTTTGAATATTCGTATTGCCTAATATAAACCGATTCCTATTAATATTTTTGTATATTGATTGACAAAGTGATCAACAAATGAGCAACGTATACCCACTAATACGAACAGAATTGAAATATCCGATTTCGAATTCACAGCTCGTTTTTACTTGCTTTTAAAAGAGCCTGGCTGGGAATGGGACAAAAGCTTGGAGCCTTGAGGACCCTAATATATTTACTTTCTATTATCATTTCTAGAAACAATTTACTTGGAACATTTTGATCAAACTTCACCTAAAAACAATATTATATTATAGTTTAATTTTTCTCATTGCATTAGTAGGGTGGAGCATTGCGGATTACGCGAATTTTTCCCTTCGTAATATTTGAAAATTTCGTGGAATGATTTGGCCTGAACCTACTGGAATTTCATCTACTTCTGCTGCGGTCAATAAGGTAACAATACCGCTGTCCATGTTAATTTTTGCCCGCCTTCTGTTAGTTTTCTGATTGACATACATTCCAGCAAGTACATAAGTAGTTTCCAGTATTGCAAAGACGTCTCCATCGGATGATGAAATGACAATCTGTTCTGGTGTTGTCAGAGGCTTATAGATAGTATGTGTCATTCTCAGTTTCAATCCTTTATCGGCAGGAAAACTGTATCTTCGGAATTCAAATATCCGGCGCGGATTCTTGTGTGGAATGAGCCGAATAAAATTAATTTCTTCAATTGCATATCCACGCCTGTTATTAGAAGGAAGCCTGGTAGGTGGAGCTATAAATCTGGTAGAAGGATCTCTGGAAAGAGTTGTCCTGATCCTAGGCCTAGGTGTTGGAGGATGTCTGTAAGGAGAAGCTCTGTCCGAAGAAAATTCGGCAGGACGAAGGTTTGCAGAAGGAGACCTGGACCTGGTCCTCACGGGGGGAGAGGGAGACCTGATCGGAGAATGATTTAGGTCAATAAGTGCTTTATTAGTTAGAGCCTCGAAACTTAACTCTGGAACAAGAAAGAGAGGATGACACATTAACAAAGTCTGTGATGCAAAACAGAATGCGGATTTCGGAAAATTCGTTGAAATTTCAGAATCAGTCATACGCTTAACGCAATGAAAGTCTTGATTACTCTAAAAGTTCACTTTATGAACTAGAAAATTTCTTTTTTACGGACTCACTCTTCGTGTGCCCTGTTCTTGAATAGAATAACTTCATGTCGTTATTTTCATTGTAAAACAAATGAAGTCTCAAACAAGTTTTTTTTATGCCTGAAATCTACACTGGCCAAAATTTAAGAAGGTATTTATTAGCCATCCATAAATTACAGTGATATAAAATAACTAGGATCTGTTAAATACTAACTGTGAACTATAGGCTGGATTGAAGCATGGTTTTCGGCATTGCTCGCCTTGGCCTTGACACTCAACCAAGCCCGTTCATACGTAAACAGACAGTGGCTTGTGAACCATTTTCTAATATTGCGCAATTTACGCGTGTGAATACCCGCGCACTGCTTCTTTGTTTCTACTCTGCTTGTGTTTCACGCTTCTTTGGACATCCTCTCTCAATCCTGAGAGGCTGCACTTTTAGCCTGAAATCACCACGGCAGCAATTCTCACGCAGCGTAAATCCGGCCTGCTTCAATCCAGCCTCTAGTGTATTTACTTTATTTTTTAACAATAGTGGTAAATATTGTAAGTAAGCTAGGAATTCATAACTAGTTGCATTTTTTCAGTAACAGTGACAGTAACTATACGCATCGTTAATTTTTCAATTGCTTTCAAAATGTAGTTGAAGAATCCTTTTATACGGCAAGCAATACTTTTGATGATCATCGTATCAGCTCAATATAAGTGATATAGGGAGAAAAAATCGAAAAAAGTATTGTTCATTGCAAGAGCATTTCAAAACTAATTTTCATATCAAAAAGGTCGAAAAAAATGCACATCTTAGGAAGATTTGAAAACCTTTTGAACTATAACAATATTTACAAAGGTTTCGAAAAAATTAGCTCTCTAAGAATATCGAAAGGTTTTGAAAGATTACATTTTTTCTATATTTTCGAGACAATTGCAGACAAATGTTTTGTTCAAAGAAATTAATTTCAGGAGATTTGGAAAAAGATTTCTAAGAGAATATGTCATAATTTTGTACGGCATTTTTTCCGAATTTTGAAAGCTAAGTCCAAATTTTAGGCGATTAAAAATATTTTAAACTTGAAAGTATGTCCGAAAATCATAAAATATTTTTAAATTTGTTTTAAACCTCTAGAAGTATTAAATGTTCTTCAAGCTGATTGGAATTTTTCCTAAGATAAGGAAATAGGAGATAAAACTGCAGACATATGTTTAATAACAGATACAATTTCAGATACATTTTTAAATTTGGTTTTATTTTCAATCGGGACACTCATCGAATCCCATTTTTTATGAAACACACATTCTCGTTTACCCAGGATAAATTTAGATTGAATTTATACGCATGCAAGACAAACTTAAAAAGAGTTTGGAAAAAGATAGCAATAATAATGATTATAGAAGAACATAAATTTGAATAGAATTCTCGTTATAGCGGACAAATTGTTACTTGAGAAAACCTTAAAAATATTTGTGAAAAATGCATATATATAATTATTTTATGATATTTACCAATAGAATTGAGAAAAATTGCCAATGATAAAACCAGAGTAAGAAGTATCCACATTATTTCGAATTGAAAAAAAATTATTACTGCGGTAAGGAGAAATGAGGAGACTAATTACTCTGGTGTTTTATTACGGGGTATAATGTATACGATAGTTCTTATCTCATGCATTATATGAACCTTGAGTCTGCCTTTGTGAGATATTTGTGGCATTTGTGACATTTCACCTTGATGAATGTTGATAATTCAACCAGAAATTTTACTAGAAGCTTCAAATTGTTATCGTTAATACGTAGTAAAAATTTTATGAGAAAATTAGAAAATATACTTTTTTCATTTCTGTTCCTATTTACTTTAATTTACGTATAAATTTTCTAAACTTTATATGGACATAAATTTAATGTATGCACATTTTTAAAGTCAAATTAATAATACTGTAAAAATCTTAAAGTCTGTTCCTAGATTTTTGTCTTTTCAGCCGTCATTACCGTACGTCTTTTGTCTATTAAAATATTGTAGTTACAGTTGAGTAATTAATACAGAAATATGAAGCGTATCGTTTAATACAAGATTCCATAAATTCGAGCTGGAAATATTAACTTTTTTTTTCGTGAATCTGATATTCAAACTGAAAAGTGCATTTTGACAACGAAGACGTCATTCCCGTACGTGCGCTAAAAACCAGTTTCGAAGTGAAAAAACATTATAAAAGCCATTCCGTTACTTGCTCAACGATGTTTTCTTTCATGAGTAGGTGACTTTTTATGATTAAAATCTGGAATTATTTCATAAATATTGAAAAAAACTACACATCATAATTTTTCTCGCATCATTACCGTACGGTACAGTAGAAGAGCGTACGACTGCTTATATGCGCGTGCGCGTGGTTCGAGTGCGCCGGTTTGTTAACTGTTTCCTAACCTCTATTTATGAACATGCAGATCCCAAGAAGTGAGCTAAATAAGTCAATTAGAAGGGAAGAGATGTGTTGGAAATTATATTACAGCAGATGTAGGTAGATTTGTTATCACAGCTAAAGGGTGCTGAGATTCTAATATAGAAACTTTAGGATATAAGTAATTTCATGTCGTTTTCCTTACACCTGTTGAATTTTCATGTGTTCATATTTTAAATTTTGATAAAAAATGGAAGCATAATTTATTACTTAGTTACTTAGTATGTGACACCATGTCATAAATAGATTTTAATACATTGGAAATACTGCATACTTTCCGTAAAACATGTACGAATTTCATTATCATTTCTTATTTTCATAACTGCACCTTTTGGATCTTAAATTTTTAGATGTGGAATGGAAGCTTCTAATGTGTCCCCTAAGGGTTTACATTGTTCTTCTATCTCTTCCCTATTCCTTCACACACCCCCCACACACTTACTTGGTGGTGGGAGGGGGACCTACAGTTTAAGGTGAGTTCCGAACCACTAAGAGCAACAGCCTTAAGTATTTGGAGAACCTTTTTCTCTAGAGGTACCGGTCCCACGACTCTCCGGAGATGAGCAACTCCCTTGCTAGGCAAGTGTTCACCGCATGGCGGGAATCAAACCCGCAAGCCGACGGAGTGGGTTCAAAGCCACATTAGGTGCTAATATTTGCCTGCAATTTTACAATTACCCATATATATGTATTCTCTACAATGCCAGTGATTGCTCAGAGCGCCCCATGGTGGGAACTGGTCGAGCTTGATTAGCCAATCAAGTCTTTTTTTAAAAACCCAGTTGGATGGAAAGCCAAATCGGATGGTATTATACCCATTATCCCTATTGATGCTATTAGAGCGTTTTAAGATTTTTATTGTTTCTCTATATTTTCTGGCAAAAATATTGTACTTCAGGAGGTTGCGTTGACTTGTTTTTTTTTTAGTGTATTTTCTCATTGCTTTATTAATTTGTATGTTTGTGTAATTGTTTCGCATTAAGATTTGTATAGCATGTTGTAGTTCCTTTTGTAAGTTATCTTTATCTGTCATGGAGATAGCTCTATATACAAGGAAGTTGATGACCGACTGCTACTTGTGTAGTTTATCTATTCCATGTCTCCAGTTGACGAAAGTGTCGTCAACGTGACGGCACAACAATGCCGGTTCAAGCTTGGATTTGTTGAAGATTTTATTTTCTAGATTTTCCGTCAAGATGTTGGCTATTACAGGTGAGATTGAAGATCCCATTGCTGCTCCTGGGGTTTGTTCATAAAATTCATTATCAAAAGAGAAGTAGGTATTAGTGAGACAGTGTTCTATCAAAGGTGTGAGATTGGAGGGGAACTTCGCAAATGACTCAATAATATCGATTGCGTCAGAGACTTTCACTTTTTTAAAGAGAGATACTACGTCGAAACTAACTAGGATGTCTTCGGGTTGAATGGGAATCTGTTGTATCTTTCTGATGAAGTCAAAGAGTTTTGGACGATCGGGCTGAGTGGGATATTGTTTTTGTGGATTTTTGGGAGTCCATAAGGTTTTAGAGAGATGGGATTGGTAGGTTTCAATTCAGATACTGCTTCTAATTGTAGTCTTGAGTCTTTTAGAAGGGTTTTTGTTTTGCTGACTATTGTTTTCGTGGCGTATTTTTTGAGTGTTTGATATGTATTGTAAGACGTAGGCCGTCCTACGTCGTATGCCATTCGCTTTTCCGGGTAAAAGGGTATACATTGTGGATTCGAAATTGCTGATAATTTCTGCATCCGAGATTTTGGAGGGAGCTACAGCAAAATAATATCCTTCAGATAAGGCTGCAATCATTTCATTGCTAAGATGATGGCTAGAAATGCTTCTTACTGTGTTAGTCCATGATTCGTGCCTTACTGGAAGTAATTTATCAAATTTTATTTTATTTTTAGTGGGAACATCGTCAATCCATTGGGATTGGTCACGTGATTTGCGGTCCAATCCAGACCAAACGTCAAATTTCCGAGTGTTTGATAGGGAAAGGTGATGGTTTAATAGTTTAATAGAGAAAAGCGATCACCATCCTACCCTACATTCAAGGTATCACATAACAAATAGGAAGAATTATCAACAGACACAACATCCAAACCATATTTAAACAACCTGCGAAAGTAGGCCAACTTATAAACAACCCTAAAAATGAAGAGGAACTTTCCAGTGATATGGGAGTATATAGAAAATCCCTTGTTCTTGTAGCAAAGTCTATATTGGAGGAACCGGGAGGGCGGTAAGCCGACGTGTATGGGAACGTGAGAGTAGAGTCAGGCTCAAACACTTTACGCAATCAGCACTGGTTGAGCATCATATTAAAACAGGACATAGCATTCCATTTGTCAAAACAACCGTCATCGCGAAAACGCACAATATTTTTCCAAGAAAACACAGACAAGCAATCGAAATCTTGAAACACCCTAATAACATCAATAGGGATAATGAATATCATAACAATCCGATTTGGCTTTCCGTCCTCTAAGGTTTAAAAAAAAGACAGGATTAGTTAAACCAGTTCGACCAGTCCTCACCATGGGGCGCTCTGGCTAGTCACAGACTAGCAAGGCTCATAGTTTTCCAAACGATTGAAACCCGAAAAAGCTTAGAGTTTTGAATTTATCATAAGGAATCATCCTGAAAGCATTAAATCTATCATTAAATCATTCTCTTTGAGGAAAACAATGTATTTGCTAATTCACTATGATGAGGAAAAAAAGTGCTCGAAAAATGAGGAACATACTCGTATAAATATAAACAAAATGGGAATACCCTATTTGGAATTCACAGCTAGTTTTGATTTGCCTTGATAAAAAAACTGACTGGGAAGTGACGAAAAATTGAAGCATCGGGAACCTTAATACTTCAACTTATTATTATTATCTCTGATAACGACTTACTTGTTACATTTTGATCCGACTTTGGATCACAAACCACATTATAATATTGTTTCCCATTTTTTTTTTAAATTGAATGAGTAGTGTGGAGGAATAAATGTTACACAAGTTTTTCCCTTCGTTTAATTTGAAAATATCTTAGGAGTGGGCGAGCGGAACCTACTGGAGTTTCATCGATTTCTTCTGAGGTCAGTATGGTAATACTGCCGCTTTCCATGTTTATTTTCACCCTTTTTCTAAGGTTCCTCTGGATAACATAAATTCCCACCAGTACATAAGTAGTCTCCAGTATTGCGAATACGTCACCATCGGATGTTGATATAACAATTTGTTCTTGAGTTGGCACAGGGTCATAGATAGAATCTGTTTGTCTAAATTTCAGTCCCTTATCGGCAGGAAAAGTGTATCTTCGGAATTCGAATATACGGCGCTGATTGTTGTTGGGAATAAGCCGAATAAGATCGATTTGTTCAAGTCCATATCCGCGCCTGTTAGAAGAAGGAAGCCTGGTAGGTGGAGCTGTAAATCTGGCAGAGGGATGCCTGGCAAGAGAAGACCTGTCAGGAGAATTAGCTCTGGCAGGAGGAAATTCCGTAGGAGGATGTCTGGTAGAAGGAGATCTGGACCTGTACCTCGCAGGAGGAGAAGAAGACCCTACCGGAGAATGATTTAGGTCAATAAGTTTCTTTCTGGGTGAAGACTCGAAACTTATTTCTGCAACAAGAAGGAGAAGATTACATTTATATAAATTTCGTGATGCAAAACAGAATGCGGACTTCAGAAAATTTCTGCAAATTACAGAATGTGTTTCACGATTAACGCAATTTAAAATCTTAAATGTTCTGAAAGTTCGAATTTGAATGTATATCACTGGCAAAAATTTCAAATAGAAATCATAGAGAAATTATATAGAAATTTCAGAAAAATTAAAATTAAAAAGTTACGATAATAATGATTATCAACGGATATTTACCAATAGAATTAAGAATAATCGCTAATGATAGGATCAGAATAAGGAGGGTCCTCATGTTTTCGAATTGAGGCAAAATTAATCACGTTTTAATGAATAGTTCGCTGAAGGTATACAGTATTCAATGTATACTGTATTGCTTATCTCCTGAATCATCTTTGCCTTCAACTAGTTCTTGTGACATATTTTTATTACAATAATCTGCCCAAGTACGAAGTAAATGTTTTTAAAGAATTGATAAGGCATTTTACCTTTTTCAGTAGCAATAATCCAACAAAAATGTTATCAGAAATTCTCACTCAGTATTGTTGTAATCAGTTTGTACTTAATAAAAAATATGATAAAAAAATTATATCATACATTTGACATCACGGCTCTCAAACTTGGGAATAATTTTAATTTAAATATATTACATACTTAATTTCAAAATTGAAGTATCAAAATTCTTCTGAAAATGAATTATTTAAAATTGAAATGCAAACACTTTGAACTAATGAATTTATTAATTTTTGAACTTGTGAATGTGAAAATTAGAAGACATGTGATACTTGGAGTTTGATTTATCAACTAACATCCACTTTGTTGATATATAGCTCCCTTAATACCATAATTTTTTAACGTTTTTTGTAGATTGCAAGCGAGAGATTTCTCTACTCTTATCTTTTTTAGTGAGTTGGACGTGATAAAAAGATATTAAATTTATTTTTTATGAATACGGAATTAATAATGAGTAGCCATTATGTATTTAGAATTAAATTGTCAACCGCAATAAAAGTTTTCTTCAGAATTAAATAAGACTAGACTCTTCACAAACCTACAAAGCGATACTAATTTTATTTTACCTGAAAGACTTTTTCAAATGATTGACTTTTAGTTGTACAATTGTGATAATATAACCAAATTATAAAAATATAGAAACCAGTTTCATACTTCTTCAGATGAAAAAATTTCCTTCAAAGCAGTTGGTTTCTTAACTTCAAAATATAGTTATTTCTTACAATTCGAACAAAAACTACGTTTTCTACAAAAAAATAAATCATAACAAATTTGTATCTTCTTTTCGGGTGAAAAACTTTTGGCTACCAATTTTTTTGGTACCCTTCGTCATTTTTTTCACAAATCTTTCATCTTTATTTGTGATGTTTTTTTACGAATCAAACCAAAAATACGCGTGCTAGCAAAAATTGATTCATAAAATTTTCGTGAATGTGTTTTAGGTGCACAATTTTCGTTTATGAATTTTTTCCGTAATTTTTGTCGTTTTTTCAAAAAAAAATGTTTTTTAAATTTTACTTTTCACGATTAAAACGAAACTACGCATCCTATCAAAAAATTAATGGTAACAAATTTATAGCTCTCTTTCTGGTCAACAACTTTTGTATATCTATTTTTTGTAGGTTGTTTCTTTTGACCGAAAATTTAATTTTTTCAGGTTTATTATCCTTTCTACGAATAAAACAAAAACTACGCGTCCTATCAAGAGTTAATCATTGACAAATCTGTAAATCTTTTTTGGCAACACAATTTTATTTTATTCATATTTTTTCATATCTTGCATAGTTGGAAGACAAAATGGAATTTTTGATTTTTCAAGAAAATAAAAAATTGAAGATCTTGGTATGTATAGGTGTGCAAACAAATATAAAATATCCACTGCGAGTCTGATTTTTTTCTTATCAACAATTGAACAATAGGTAAAATAAGGAAATTTGGTTTTTAGATGGCTATGCTGGAAGCATTTCTATTCGTCCGATTCCTTACGAGGTGGTTCAAATTGAAGGTCTTAGCATCTAGATGTGCATATAAAAATAAAATTTGCTCTGTTATTCTAATATTCTTTTGTCATCGAAGATTAAAAAAATGAGAAAATTTTATTTTTGTGATAAACATTGTCAGAATTAAATTTTTGATGTTAATTATCTCGACCAGGGTAATACGTAATAATTATTAATTATTACTAGTAATTAATTATGGTGTTGAAGTTTTTTTTCTACTGGTCGTTTCAATATTTTCATAAAATATCGATACTTAAATTGTGAAAAAAATGCTCTCTAACTCTGGTGGGATTCGAACACCACGTCATTCAGATTTCCGGTCTGATGCTCTTGACCATCTGAATGACGTGGTGTTCGAATCCCACCAGAGATTGAGAGAATTTTTTTCACAATTTAAGTATCAATATTTTATGAAAATATTGAAACGACCTTCTGTTCTTACATCAAATTTGAATTATGATAAAGGAAAAAGTTTTACTAGAAAAAACCGTGCTTTTAAACATTATGCATTCGCATAGCTTTCTTCCTCTTCAATAAAATTTATCTATGCTACCGTTCAATCGATATGTCTTGAATCAAAAAAACTTTTTTATGCTCGCATTCATTTTTAATTGTGAGAATAAGAGCATTTCTACTATAAAAATCGATTTTAAAAATACATAAATTACCATAACTTTTCCACTCTTTAATAAAATGCATTAATGTTCTAGGTCAATCGATTCATCTCGAACCGAAGAATCTTTTATATTCCTGCATCAACTTTGAATTATGTTAATAAAAGAAGTTTAACTACAAAAACTGTTCCTTCAAATATTATGCATTTCCATAGCTTCCTCACTCTTCAATAAAATGTGTGAATATCATAGGTCAAACAATTCGTGCTGGATCAAAAAAAATTTCTATCCCCGCATCA
Organism: Andricus quercusramuli; assembly: GCA_932178445.1. Lineage (NCBI taxonomy): Eukaryota > Metazoa > Arthropoda > Insecta > Hymenoptera > Cynipidae > Andricus > Andricus quercusramuli. The sequence goes on from CAKNXH010001721.1 coordinate 214,263, forward strand.
ACTTTAAATTATGAGAATGAGACAGTTTTTAATATAAAAATCGATTTAAAAAATATGTAAATTACCATAACTTCCCCACTCTTGATAAAATGTATTATTATTGTAGGTCAATCGATTCGCCTCAAACCGAAGAATCTTTTATATCTGTGCATCAACTTTGAATTATACCAATGAAAAAAGTTTTACTATAAAACCCCGATTTTTCAAATATTATGCATTACCATAGCTTCCTTATTGTTTGATAAAATGTATCAATATTACAGGTCAATCAATTCGTCTGGAGTCAAAACAATTTTTATATTCTGCATCAACTTTAAATTATGAAAATGTGAAAATTTTTAATATGAAAATCTATTTCAGAAATATATAGAATACCACAACTTTCCTACTTTCCTATAAAATGTATTAATATTGTAGGTCAATCGATTCGCTTCAAGTCGAAAAATCTTCCATATCGTTGCATCAACTTTGAATTATATAAAGGAAAAAAATTTTACTAGAAAAAACTGTTTTTTCAAATATTATGCTTTACCACAGCTTCCTTACTCTTTAATGAGATGTATCAGTATTATAGGTCAATGGATTCTTTTTGAATAAAAATAACTTTTCTATTCTCGGATCAACTTCAAATTATGAGAATGGGACAATTTTTGATATGAAAATCGATTTCAAAAACATATCAATTACCATAACTTTTTCACTCTTCAGGAAAATGTATTAATATGATAGGTCAATCGATTTGTCTCGAACCAAGGAATTTTTCTGTTCTTTCAGCAACTTTAAATTATGTTAAAGACCAAAGTTTTACTATAAGGAACCGTGTTTCTAAACATTATGCATGAGCATAGCTTTGTCACTCTTAAATAAAATGTATCAATGACATGGGTCAATCGATTCCTCTTAAATCAACACAATTTTTCCATTCTTGCATTAACTTTAAATTATGCGAGAATGAGAACATTTTCATCATAAAAGTCGATTTAAAAAATTTTCAAATTACCATAACTTCCCTACTCTTCAATCAAAGTTATTGAAGTTGTAGGTCGATCAATTCGTCTTGAACCAAAGAATCTTTCACATTGTTGCATCAACTTTGAATTATGTTAATGAAAACAGTTTTACTATAAACAACCATATTTTCAAATATGATGCATTAGCCCATCTTTCTCACTCTTCAATAAAATGTATCAATTCTGTAGGTCAATTGCTTCGTCTCGAATTAACACATTTTTTCTATTCTCACATTAACTTTCAGTTATGAGAATGAGAGAATTTTTCTATAAGAAACCGATTTTTAAAATATCATTGAGTGCAATAAGAATTTAATAAGTATTTTTAGAAATCCGGAGAATTGCTTAGAACATTGTAATAGACATTTTCAAACCGAGGAACGGTTAATTCAATGAATTTCAAAATGTTGGATAATGTTGCCATTACAAAGTTTCCTCTATGAGGAAGCAAAGTAAGTATAGATGGACATTTGTTACGGCTGACTGAATGAATACATGAGGGGGAAAAATTTGTTCGCCTTTTCATACCAGCTGAGGATGTACGCGCATTTTTATATGCACTCATTCTTTCGAGCAATTATAAACAAGTTATCATTATTTTCTTAGGTATTTTTAACAACAAATAAATTTGGTAATAAATTTTGGTTTCAGGTCGGATTATTAGTGCCATACAAGTCTTTCGGGGTTCGTGAATATACCAAAGCAGTCACGAAAGCTACTAACATGCTTCAGAAGAGCACCAGAGGTCCAAAACTCGAACTGTTTCAACGATATGGCATCCATGTAAAGGTCACCATGCAGGGGTTAACTCCCAGTCCCACAAGTAAGTTTGCATCTCATTTACATTATAACTTCTGAAATCAGGGTCCATTCGTGCAGACTGCAGGAATTAAATTTCAGAACGGAAACCTCCTTTCGAATAATAGGTTTCAACATTTTCCGCTTAAGACCTGTTCCGGAAAAGTTGGACACAATTATTCTCTCTGCGTGGGTTTGGTCCTAATATATTCTGACTAATGCGTTCGTAGGAGCTTGAAAATTTCCTGGTCGACCTAATTGAGATATTAACATTTTTTTCATATTCCAGACAGGTATATGAACCATCTTTTCAAGTGCATCAGAAAATTTTAGGAGGGTCGAACATTATTAGAATGGCATAGATTTTGGTGAAAAAATGGAATACGTATTTTTACAAAAACACCACCTTATTATTTCTTCTATTTTTTTTTCTTTTTTTTTTTTTTTTTGATTCTATAAAAGAGAGATCCGGTTTGTTTCATGTTGGCAAAACCATTTTTGTGACTACGTGAATGTGTTTCTTATACACAACGAGAGATACCAAAACATGATTTTCGAAAACGTTTCTGATTTTAGAATGTTTGACAATTGAAAAAATCATTTTCTGGAATAAAAAGTAAGGTGTTTTCTATTGGAAGACATCTTCGATATTTTTTGCTGGTTGAAACTGTTTTTTTTATACAAGAAACAATACAAAATATAAAAGTCTGAAGGAATTGTTCTCTTATTTAGAAACGCTATATAAAAAAAGTGTTTCTATTAACCCTCAGTTACCCCACGTATTTTTGTATACGTTGTTACCCCACGGGGGTCAAAAAGCCCCGGCCCGTCTTCTCAGGTTTGTACCAAAGCGACAAATCGGTTAATTAGAGTCAATTTTTTTTTTCACTGAAAAGGTTTTTGGTGCTCTAAAATTTTATGCTAATCAAATAATTCTGAAATAAAAATTGAGAAATCTGTATCAGAATTAACAAAAAAAAATTTGATTACAAAATCTGAAATATTTTTTGTTTCAAAATGATATAATTCTCAGTCAGATGAAGATAAAAATGTTTATATACAGTAATTTTCAAAGCTCAAGAGTCACACTTTTAGGTGGTATAGGTGACATAATAATCAGTTTTAAAAAGCATAATTATTTCATCATGTGAATATTGCGAAAAATTGTAAACGTATAAAAATATTACCTGACACAAAATCATGCAGTATGTATAGAATGGGGTGAAATTAAAAAAAATCGAGGAAATGCATTAAAAAATGGTTAATTTATTGGATTTTTCGACATACAATTGTTATTTTCATGTGCGCAATATTGGAACAGTGTTGTCGTATGTTCATGGTACATGGCTCTATTACAACGCAGAGATTTGTGCCATGCTTTTTGATATGTTCGCAGCCCTTTGAGTGCAAGAACGCGTCTCCATTTCCGTTTCTGAAAAATAAAAAAAATATTTCTCAAATAAAAATATTGGCGAAATCATATAATCATTTTTTCACGAATATGAAAAAAATATTGATATTTTTCATTCAAATTTCTATAAAATAAGAAAAATATTAACTTTTAAATTTGAAAATTCAGTTGCAAAATCATATTATTATAATTTTGTTCACAAATGTATAGTTTTTTTTACCTGTGATACAGGAAAGGCCTTGCTTCACAGCAATCTTTGTCAATGGATGTTTCCGGGGAGAAATTTCCATAAAATCAAGAAAACACAACATTTCAATATAAGTTTACTCTTGCGTCACACAAAACTTACTTTTATTTTATTATTGGACACAAAACAAAAATTTAAATAAAGAATATACTTACGTTTTTCATTTGTCTTCAGATCACTTTTCGTAACGTTGTTACCCCACGAGGGTCTAAACGGCACAAATCGAACTTTCACACTGTCGCTTTCGGCGTAACCAACCGAACTGAGTCCGATCATGGGTTCAGCATGGACTAGGACCTCTGAACATTCTTCCCCCCCCCCCCCCCCCGGGTCCTGGCCCGCTCCCTTAGCCTATACTGAAATGGCACCGGTTTCAAAAAACCTCTGGGTCTTTTCGACCCTCGTGGGGTAACTGAGGGTTAAATACGATTTAATATTCTTAGCTGACTTTCCAAAAGACAAGAAGTTGATTTTATGGAAGAAAAAAATTGTATGGAAGAAAAAAATTTCATCTCATTAAATAATTCTGAAGAATAAGTGCTTGCATAATGAAGACATTCTAAAAATTTAATTTTCGTATTCTTCTTGAACGATAAATGTGAAGAAAAATTTCTTAAACTCTTCTCATTTGAAAGCGTTCAATAAAAAGGACGTTCTACTCCTGTATGATATCTACAATAGCATCGTTCGCAAATAAAAAAACAAGGAATGATTTAACAAAAAAAAAAAACTTGTGATGACAAAACTTTTGTGACTTGGAGCATAATTTCTTCTTTATACAAGCACAATCTCAAAAAAAATTGAAAAAATGAGTTTTCTATCAAATTCGGCTTTATTTTCCCAGCTAAATTTTTAAAATAGGAAATGTTTATTATATCAAAAATCACATTTTTCACTTCTGCTAATATTTTTACAAAATCCGGGATTGTATAAAGAAGACACACTGTACATTTTTTTGCTAGCCAAACCGTTATTGTGGTTACGAGAACTGTGTCCGAAAAATGCATGTTTTGCATTTTTGTAACGAACCATGCTATATATCAAAAAAGTAATTTTTTGTACTAAGTTTTGAGAAAAAAAAACATTTTAAAATTATTCTTTTATTTATGCCATTGCTAATGAGGAAAAAACAAAGGAATTACATATTTTTGCCAAATCTTCAAAAGCCTGGATGTGCAAAAATACAAAAAGAATAATTATAAAGCAGAATTTCTCCCAAAAATGAAACTTTCAGAAAGGAAGATCTACTGAAATTATTCAGTTCCCAAAATAGTAAATTACTACGTTTTTACATTTCCGAATGAATAAGATTTAATGCTATATTAACATTGAATACCCATATAAAATAAAAATTATTCTAACAGAAAAAATCTATTAAATATTTTTTTAGTTAGAATTTTCGAATTTCAATATTGACTAACGAAGATTTAATTGAAATATGATACATAATTGTAATATGATTACATATAAATATATTATTATATAATCAGTATATTAACGAAATTTTTAATTCCCAAAAAAATAACCCAAAATAATGAAGCTGTCCGAGTATAGAAGATTTCTATAATTTCCCGGAAATTTAAAATTCCTGAATTTTCTTTTTTTGTCAACTTTCACTTCCGAAATATTTTAATTTCTTTGGTAAACAATTTTGGTAATTTTATTTTCCTCTCTGTGATTTAAAATTTCAGAAATTCCTATTTTCCAAAATTTTTCTAATTCGGGCATTATATTTTTTGCATTATCCATATTTCAGGATTGTGATGTTCTACCAAAAATGTATCATGCCGAAGCAAAAATTCAGTTTTTTAAACAAGCTTTCTTGTGTATACAAAATTTATTTTATCCGCAAAATCTCACAAGATATTTAAAAAAATGTTTGATTTTATTAATTTGAACCAAAAATTGAGCAATTTTTCAGTAAACCGGAATTGTAAGTGACTCAGGAAGCCCGGCAATAAATTTTTTTGGAATTGTAAAAATGATCTATCATAACACAAACTTATATATTTTCAATTGTCGTTTTCGGCGTTCAAAATTAATACGTTTACAATAAAAAAGCGTATTATTAAAAAATAATTCAAAAGTGTATTTTATTCTTTGAATCAAACAAATCAGAGTATATATGAACAGTTCAAAAAAAGGAGTGGGTTCTTTATCTTGATTAAAAAGAAATTTCCTGTTTGATAAAAAAATTTGAGCTTTTCTAACAATGGGCTATGACTGATATATCTCAAACATAATTTAAATTCATTAAAAAACTTTTTCAATTGTTTCACTCAATTGGAATTGATTCGCATCACATGAAAATTCTGTTGATTAAGGGAAACATTTTTCAACTTTTAAGCATTTCAAAGCCAGATAGGAACCATAAAAAGAAATAAATTTCCCGGAGATACAGCAAATGGAAATTCCATAAAGTTAAAAGTTAATTTAAAAAGGTTCTGTCTTATTGCAAAACTCTCAAAATAACCGCAGACAATTTTTTCATATAACTATGCAAGATTAAGTTCACTCGCTAAAAATAAACCGACATAGTTATACACCAGCGATCTGACTTCGCCAGAAAAGTAATTAAGTTGGCAGGAGAAGCAATTCCGAACGTCCACCAGAAAAATGACTTTTCAACCAACGATTATATTTGTGTGAAATTTCATTACCAGGTTTCTTATTGCTGCTAAAGCGTTTGATCGTCAGTAATAAACGAGCACAATAAAAGTTCTCTTTAAGTTTATAGAGGCAAAGTTCCGACCAAGATCGATAAATAGAAAAGATAAAAATCTCAGCAGAGTTCTGCAAATATTCTTGCTAGTCTATCCCTCAAAATTATTCAAAAAGTAATTTTTTTCTCGAAAAACTAATTACTTTCGAAACTTCATTAATTTTACATACAAAATTTCCAATTTTGAAACAATACACAATTCTAGAAATATTGTTATTAGATTTCAGAGATATCGACAAGTTTTGACAAAATTCAAAAAGAATTTAAAACTTGTGAGGATTCAAAAAAATTTTTAAAGAAAAATCTATTGTTTGCAGATTTCGAAAAAAAGCTTGTGAAGTATTTAGCAAGGTCTCAAGAGAATACCAAAATATTCTTCAGATTCATAGAAAAATGAGAAGTGATTGTATATTTTGAACAATTTATTCGAAGAGTATATTGAAAAATATTTCAAAACATTTTCAAAATTGTCAAGTCTTCAATTTTTCAGAATTTTGAAAATATTTTATGTGAAATTCTGAATCATTGTTGAAGATATTTGGAAGTTTTAGAAGTTTCAAAAAGGTGACAAATCATTACACAAATGGAGAAAATGTTTATTCATCTATGAGTAAGAAATTACAAATTTTCTGCACCATCAATTTTGAAAATCGAAATTCCCATACAAGTAATTTCACCTCACGATAAAATTTATTACAGAATATTTCTAAACATTATTAATAAAAGAAGAAAAATTTAACTGTAAATTATTTTTTGACATTCAGAAATAATTGTGTGCGTAACATTGTCGCACCACGCTATAATTTTTAAGCTTATTTACACTTTTAAAGAGATAAGAAGAATGAAATTATGGTAGCAATTAATAAAATTGCGGGTACCGACAATAAGATTTATAGAAGAATCTAAAAATAATTAACAAAATTTTTATTATTTTGCAGGATTTTAAACAGTTTTAGAATAATTGGATTAATCGAAATATATATGGTAGTTTTAGAAGATCTCAAAAGATTCAAGAATATTTTGAATTACAGAGGATTAAAAAAAAATAAAACGAAATTTAGATTTTGAAAGATTTTGAAAGAGGGAAACTTTCTAAGAATTTTTAAAGGTGTCAAGAGAGTAAAAAAAATCCCGAGATTCCTGAAAAAGTTTCAAATGATTTTTTATTCCGAAAAACTAATTACGAGAGAATATTCAAAAAGATTTGAAATTATTTTGAATGATTTCCTACAGTTTCGAGAAAAATGTAGAAGATTTGATAAACATTTTATAGTTTCGTGAGATTACAAAATTTCAGAGAAATATTGAGTAAGCTCAGGAGATATTATGGAAGTTTTCATAAGATTTAAAAATAAATTTGAACTTGAAACGATTGAAAAAAATTCTAAAGCAAAATGTGGATTCTTGAAGATTTGTGACAAAAATATGTACAGGCTTTTTGAGATTTTTGAAAGTTATTGAGACAGTTTGAAAGTTTGGAAAAGCTTCCGAAATAATTGAAAACTTTTAGAGATTTTGAATAATTGTTAATGAAAATTTATATTTTTTGAAGATTAAAAAAATAAGCTATTGAAGAATTTTGAAAGGTTTAAAGATGAGAAATAGAGTTTCTCAAGACTTATAAGAGAATTTTGAATGGTTCAATACATTTCGTAATTTATAATATAAGCGAGCTGAAGAATATTTGAAAATATTCGAAATGATTTCCTGCAATTTCGAGAAAGATTGTAGAAAATTTTAAATTTTGAAACATTACGCGTTTCTAAGAAAAATTCGTTTAAATTTAAGAGATACCTAGAAGTTATGACAGAATCAAAAAAAAATTGAAACTTGTAATGATTCAAAAAAATTGAAAAAGAAAATTGATTGTTTTGGAGATTTCAAAAGATGAAACTTTTTAAGTATTTTATAAGATCTCAAGAGAATACAGAAATATTCTTAAGATTAATAAAAAATGAAAAACAATTCTATATTTTTAACAATCTATTTGAAGCGAATATTGAAAAATATTTGAAAACATTTCCAAAATTGTAAAATCTTTAATTTTTCAGAATTTTGAAAATAATGTATGTGAAATTTTGATTCATTGTTGAAAATATTTGGAAGGTGTAGAAGTTTCAAAAATAATTAAAAAAATGATGAAGAACTTCTGAAAAGATTCAACAGATTTCTAAACAATTTCAAAAAAAATCTGGAAGATTATAGGGAAATTTTAGGAATCATACAAGTGAGTTTAAAAGGAGTTTGAAAATGCAGCGCTTTCAGCATCAAGTTTTTCTCTGAGTATTATTGTTTTTTTTTTTTTTTACAAAAAGTCACTTTTTTGGTTGAAGATTCATAATTTCAGGTCAAAATCCATCTCTTTGGAGGAAAATATTTTCTTTCTATAATATCTTTTTTGGTAGAAAATTAATCTTCTTGGTTTAAAATGTATCTATTATAGAACAGTAATTAATCCCTTATCGAATTTCGATTTAGTAGGAAGTCTCGAACTCAGTATATTACTCTTCATGGATCAGCGCTTATCTACTTGCTTCTTCCGTAATCATGTTTACTTCATTCCACACTTATTACTTTTTTCACGCTAAATTCATGATTCTTAAATTTGTATCCAAAAAGTTATTATCTTTAGATTCATATAAAAAATCCGAAAATTCAAATGTTAAATTTGATATATAAATTTTGTGATATAAAATTCAATATGATATAATCTTACGTTAGATGTTATCAATGTTAATATACCAATAATTTAACTTCTGGATTTATTTCGAGAACATAAATCTTTTACGGAACTGTACTTTTTCTTTTATTGTCAAATCCAATCCTCAAAATGGTATAATTATTTGAACCTTGGCATACACACTGTCGATTCATAACGAGGTATACACACTGGGTTATGTTTACCCGGCAGACTTCAAAGCTCATATCTTCATTCCTAATTGAACAATTGTACCTTTTTTTTTGTTTTTTATAGAGAAAATCCTCAAGAATTGAACAGTACTGGGTTTAAAGTGTTAAACATGGAAAAACATATACATATTTTCAAATACACAAAGACATCTGTAAAATTTTGATGAAAAAACACGTTTTTTTAAAGGGCTGTCGTTTACATGAAAATCAAGGTAAATAGGCTCAAATACTGATTTTTGGTTTTGGGGATAGAATTATATATAAAATATTTGAATTTTTCAGCGTAATTTTTTAATCAGAATCAAAATATGAGTGAAAAACTTGAAAATAATTTTTTTACTCAAACAGTGTATATTCTGCTTCGGCCTATTCCGACGGCTGAGCACATTTCTCACGAATTTTTGCAGTTTGCGCCTTACACATAAGTCCTTCGCATTTCAAGCATTTATAAGCATGGCGAATTTTCGCAAGCGTTAGCATTTTGATGAAGTAGATGCGAAAAATAAATAATTTTTATTGATATTTTAAATTAGAGACTATCATAGCGTGGTAAGACGCACGTGAGTGTAAATCAGTCAACAGATGCAAAACGTACGCTGGGAGACATGTTCGTCACGTGCGCATATACACACACACACACACACAAACAATACACTCAGGCACACGAATTAGAATTTTTACCTTTAACATAAGTAATGAACATTACACATGTACAAATAAAATAACATTTTCTTACATTTAGATTTTTCTGGAATTTGTAACACTATATACACACTGGGTGAAAAATACCCGGAGAGAAAGTTTCGAAGTGCGTCCTTCGGCAGTTTTTGAGACACTGATGCTGGTAAGGCAGCTCCACGTAGAACAGGTCCATACCCTCCCCCCCCCCCCTGGGTACAGACCCACACTTCTTCTTGTTTCGAAATAACAGATCTTCCAAAATTGCGCCGGGTTAGTGTAACCCAGTGTGTATACCAAGGGTTAATGGAAGAAATGAATATCCGTTTCAGGAAATGATGACAAAATGTTTTTAATTAAAGAAGTAGACTCCAAATATATTATTTATTACGTTTTTAAGGGAAATGTGATCAAGTTCGAAGTCAAAAACTTCAATTTGAATGATTTATCTTATGGCAAACAATTGGACAATTTTAGTTATGAGCAAGAATAACTTTTGTGTGTATTTAAAAGTTTCTGCAGTTCAAAAATATCTAAGCATAAATTACTAGAGTGAGTCCAAAGAATGTTAAAAATTTTTATCTATTGTCTAGTCTAAAGAAGTTTTCAATAATTTTTTCATCAATTTAGCAATACTTTCACTAATACTGGATGAGACTTATGATTTAATTGGTGTTTAATAATTTCAACCAATTTTTTCTGCAGCTTCATCGTCGATTCTCACATAAAAGAAAAACTGAACACCCATACTATTTCTCTTGAAGGGTACTGAATTATTTGCTAAATTTCATATTTTATTCACCCTTTATTCATACTCCGCATATTTGAACATTCGACAAAACTTTTGTGAATATTTTGATGTTTCTCCCTTGCCTTTATTCATGTGTTTAATCCAATTCCTTATTCACAACAAAACCTTATTTTGGATTACATGCTTTTATTTGAAACCATAGAGCGGTCCAAAGAAGCTTTATTTTTTTCCTAATAGCTTCCCTATAATTTTTTCCGTACGGTGCGAAATATCTCCTTGAATTTCGTGGAAGATAAAAAATGTAATTATTAGTCGCTTAACTCCAGCCCTCTCTGACTATGAAGAAGATAGACGGTGCTTATTGCTATGAGTCATAACAATAATTTACTTATCGTTATAACCCTTAGTTCTTAATTACAAATTTCATAAATTATCCGAATAAATGCTTCTCATCAACTGTAGGCGGGAGCTAGATCATGCTTAGATCAGTCATTAATTTACATACAACGAGCTCCCTGCAACGACTGTATGTTAGCATCAGTTCACTACCCTGCTGAAAGTAAAAAGATTGAAAAAGATAGAAAGGGGATAGGAAAAGATAGAACTTCCTATCGCTCTTAATGGGTCACTTTGCATCCCTAAAACGCTATCTTTTCTTATCCCTAATCTCAATGACTTTCTATCTTTTTCTCTTATCTTTTTCTATTATTTAGTATATCTATCTATTACGAATTTTAATCTTTTTCAATCTCTTTCTGTATCCTTCGTGAGCGAGAACTCTTATCTTTTTCTATCCCTCAAAATTGGGGAGTCGATCGAAAAGGTACACAATTCATTTGAAAAATTAATTTGGCTTTGACCACGTATCAGAAAGACGACGTGACGTCCATGCTTATATACCTACATAATAAAAATTAATTTCTCTATCTCACAGTCGACAACTGTGATGAACTTATCATAGAAATAGATAGAGAAAATGAATCCCATTCTATCTCTTTGTCAATCTAAATTCGCGTCTATCTTTTCCAATCCTCTCTTTTCTATCTCATCCTATACTTTATCTATCCACGTCAATATTTTTTTAACTCTCTATCAATCTAAACTCCCTTTATATTTTTCAATCATCTTTTCCCTATCTCTTCTTATCCTCGATCTATCCGCGTCAATCTTTTTCTATATATTTTGTTATATGAATTCACGTATATTTCTTTCAATATCCTCTTCTCCATCTCATCCTCTCCTGCATCCATTCACGTCAATATTCTTATCCATAAATTAATCTACATTTCCATCTATCTTTTTCAATATCATCTTCCCTATCTCATTATACCACACGTATATCAACGTCAATCTTTTTCTATCTATTTTTCAATCTAAATTCACGCTTATATTTCACAATACCCTCTTCTTTGTCTCACCTTCTCCTTTGTCTACCCACCTCAATCTTTTTCTATCCCTTTATCAATCTAAATTCACGTCTATCTTTTTACATATCCTTTGCCCAATCTCATTGTATCATACATCTATCAACGTCTATCTTTTTCTATCTATTTTCCTATGTGAATTCACATCTATTTTTTCAATGCCCTCTTCTCTGTCTCATCCCATCCTTTATCTATCCACATTAATATTTTTCTATCCCTAAATTAATCTAAATTTCCATCTATCCTTACAAATTCCTCTTCCCTACCTTATTGTATCATACATCTATCGACGTCAATCTTGTTCTATCTATTTTTAAATTAGAATTCACGTATATCTTTTTCAATCCCCTCTTCTCTATCTCACCTTATCCTCCATCAGTCCACGTCGATCATTTCGATATCTCTGTTAATCAGAAGTTTCGTCAATATTTTTCAACCCCCGCTTATTTTATCTTATATTGTCCTTTATCTATATTCGTCAATATTTTCCTATCTCTCTTTCAATAGAAAGTCCCACCTTTCTTTTCCAATCTCCTTTTCTTTATCTCATTTTATCCTACTTCTGTCAACGTCAATCTTTTTCTATCTCTCTATCAATCTAAACTACCTTTATCTTTTTCTATCTCCCTTTCCCTATCTCTTCACATCCTCAATCTATCCGCGTCAATCTTTTTCTACCTTTTTGTCTATATAAATTCACGTCCTTCATTTCCAAACTCCTTTTCGCTATCTCATTCTATCCTACTTCTATCAACGTCAATCATTTTCCATCTCTTTATCAATCTAAACTACCGTTGTCTTTTTCAATCTCCTTTTCCCTATCTCTTCATATCCTCGATCTATCCGCGTCAATCTCTTTCTATCTATTTTTTGATATGAATTCACGTCTATCTCTTTCAATATCCTCTTCTCCATCTCATCCTATCCTGCATATATTCACGTCAATATTTCTATCCATAAATTAATCTACATTTCCATCTATCTTTTTCAATGTCATCTCCCCTATCTCATTATATCACACGTATATCAACGTCAATCTTTTTCTATCTATTATTTAATCTAAATTCACGTCTATATTTCACAATACCCTCTTCTTTGTCTCACCTTTCTTTTTTCTACCCATCTCAATCTTTTTCCATCCCTTTATCAATCTAAATTGACGTCTATCTTTCTCAACATCATTGTCCTTATCTAATTGTATCATACATCTATCAACGTCTATCTTTTTTTTATATCTATTTTCCAATCTGAATTCACGTATATTTTTTCAATTCCCTCTTCTCTATCTCATCCCATCCTTTATCTATCCACGTTAATATTTTTCTATCCCTAAATTAATCTAAATTTCCATCTATCCTTACAAAGTCCTCTTACTTACCTCATTGTATCATACATCTATCAACGTCAATCTTTTTCTATCTATTTTTGAATCTGAATTCACGTCTATCTTTTCCAATCCACTCTTCTCCATCTCATTCTATCGTCCATATGTCCACGTCAATCTTTTTCCATATCTCTGTCAATCTAAATTTTTGTCAATCTTTTTCAACCTCCTCTTATTTTATCTTATCTTGTCCTTTATCTATACTCGCCAATATTTTCCTATCTCTCTTTCAATAGAAAGTCCCGCTATCTTTCCTAATCTCCTCTTCCCTATATCATGTCTATAATTTTCTATCTATTTTCCAACCTGAATTCACGTCTATCCTTATCCATTCTCTATTCTCTGTGTCATCTTATCCTGTATCCATAAAAGTCAAAGTTTTTCTATCTCTGTTAATCTAAATTCCTGTCTATCGTTTTTGAATCTCCTCTTCTCTATCTCACCGCCTAAAACGTTAACCACTGTTCCTTCGTACTGCCCAGTTGACTCTGTGGCTCGACTAATTTTACAGAATTGGATCCAGTACAATGGGTACTGTGGATGTAGTTGGTGCTACGAAAATGGTGTCTACGAAGATCGTGCGATGCGTTATCCTTTGTGAGAGAAAGATGAACAGTTAAGAACTGACAAAAGCCGTAGAATTGGAGATTGAAAAAGATAATGGTAGTTTAGATTAATAGAGAGATAGAAAAGGATTGACGTTGATAGAAGCAGTATAGGATGAGATAGAGAAAAGGAGATTGGGAAAGAAAGGAGTGAATTTATATAGAGAAAAAAATAGAAAAAGACTGACGTGGATAGATCGGGGATAAGAAGAGATAGGGAAAAGAATATTGAAAAAGATAAAGGAAGTTTAGATTGATTGAGAGATAGAAAAAGATTAAGGTTGATGGAAGCAGGATAGGATGAGATAGAGAAAAGATTGGAAAACAAAGACGTGAATTTATATACACAAAAAAATAGAAAAAGATTTAGGTTGATAGAAGCAGGATGGGGTGAGATAGAGAAAAGGACATTGGAAAAGGAAGACATGCATTTATATAGACAAAAAGATAGCAGAAGATTGACGTGGATAGATCGAGGATAAGAAGAGATAGGGAGAAGGGGATTAAAAAAGATAACAGGAGTTTAGATTGATTGAGAGATGGAACAATATTAACGTTGATAGAAAGAGGATTGGGTGAGATAGAGAAAATGACATTGGGAAAGAAAGACGTAAATTTATATAGACAAAAAGATAGAAAAAGATTGACGCGGATAGATCGAGGATAAGAAGAGATAGGGAAAAGGAGATTAAAAAAGATAACAAGAGTTCAGATTGATAGAGAGATAGGAAGAGAAATGCACTAATATTAAAATGCACTAATATTATAGATCAATCGATTCGACTTGAATCAACACATGTCTCCTGTTCTTGCATCAACTTTGGATTATGCTAATGAAAAAAGTTTCACTATAAAAAACCGATTTTCAAAATATATAAATTACCAAAGCTTCCCTACTCTTTAACAAAATGTTTTGATATTATATGGGTCGATCAATTCATCTCTAACCAAGAAATCTTTTACATTCTTGCATCAACTTTGCGTTATGCTAATGAAGAAAGTTTAAGTATAAAAAACCGATATTTGGGATATTATTGAGTGCTAAAAAATACAATTAATATTTTTAGAAATCCTTCTCTCAATTTGAAGATATCAGTGATGGAAATAAGCCCTTCACATTTCATCAATTTATCTGCAACCGTTTTCTAGTTATCGTGTTCACAAAAAAGTGTGACATCCAACACACATATCACACACGCATACATCCGGACAATTGCTTAGAACATTGTGTTAGACATTTTTATGTTGATTAAGGTTTAATTGAATAAATTTTTGAAAATATTACCATTACAAAGCTTCCTCTATGAGGGAGTAAAATTGATAACATTGCATATTTTTCTTTTCACGGCCTGTCAGTTCCAAGCATTGGGAAAATGTGTTCACTTTATAGAACGACTGGCTGGCGCCCAAAAGGTGGTTTCCCTCAGTCGATTTCCATAAAATGTAACTGCCGCACAGACATCTCAGTATTTCCGAATACCTCTCAAGTTACGTGAAATTTTCCATGGCTGGAAAATTGTAGCTAAAAATAGTAACGAAAAAAGTTTGGTAGTTTATTCATAAAAAAACTCTATTTCCAATCGAGTGTTCGATTCCAAACTTAAAGGCATTTACTTTTTATTGTTCCTAAGTTTCAATTTCAGACCTCTCTAAATTACTTTTAGCAATTAATTCTCAGAAACAGAAAAAAGAACCTAACCTCTTTCTCTCGAAAATTGGATAATGCAACATTTAACAATTTTTCCAATAAATGAACAGACCATTGAGCAAATTCAACTTCGTGGTCTGATCAAAAAGCAATTGGAACTGTCAGTTACGTGCGAGTAAAACCATTTCTGGATTTTTTCATGTAATCGAAAAATCACAAATTGAATGTAGCTTCTATTATTAGAAATAGCGATTTACTAGCAGAAAATTCGCGCTGCAATGTGCGCTTTCACGTCAATGGATTTTTATTTCTCAAGATTCAAATATAAACAATTTAAAAATCCACTATCAAACACATTTTTAGGATTTTGTAGCCCCAGGCAAAAATCTGAATAGTTTCAATCGCGTGATTTATCCGTCATACTTTTATCACGAGACTTGAGACGAGATTCGAGACGAAATTTGACGCAAGATTCAAGAGAGATTCGAGACGAGATTCGAGATGAGATTCGAGACGAGATTCGAGACGACATTCGAGACAAAATTCGAGGCGAGATTCGAGGCAAAATTCGAGGCGAGATTCGAGGCAAAATTCGAGGCGAGACTCGAGAAGAGATTCAATACGGAATTGGAGACGAAATTGATGACGAGATTCAATAAAGAGTCAAGGCGATATTCGAGGCTGGATACGAGACGAGATTAGAGATAAGATTCGAGAAGAGCCTCATAATGGTATTAAAACGAGATTCGAGACGAAATTCGAAAAAAGATTCAAGACGAGAATCAAAATTTACTTGCAACTAGACAAAATGTTAATCACCAACAATTGTGAGGTTGAAACTTCTTTATGCTGAAAAATTCTCCAATTTTATTTATTTTAAATGAATTTGAATCATCTAAATCTCAACAATTTTCAAGTGTTACAGTGCGGACTCAGGACCACCTGTTTGGTGCCGACTCAGGACTACTGCGTATGTTCACACATTTCACCCTACTACGCAACGAAGCAAATA
Source organism: Andricus quercusramuli (assembly GCA_932178445.1). Lineage (NCBI taxonomy): Eukaryota > Metazoa > Arthropoda > Insecta > Hymenoptera > Cynipidae > Andricus > Andricus quercusramuli. The sequence goes on from CAKNXH010001721.1 coordinate 230,863, forward strand.
TGATTACAAAATCGCCTTTATCAGGCGAAAGCACACAGAAACCAACGCACTTATCGATTATAATTCTCAAAATATTCATTTTATTTAAATGGTTAAAAAGTACAAAATTCCAAACTCCGTTTAGAAATTAAAGCATTTCTGAATTAGGATCTTGAAATTAAGACATTAAAAATAAATAATTAATCAAATTTTTTAAGAAAAAATATAACCGATTGTGATATTTTTATTTTCATTTGGTTCCGAACGGTATTAAATTTAGAGTAGTTTATTCAATTAGAGAATATGTTGAACTAAAGTTAAACTCAAACTAGAACTATAATTGTAGAGAACGAAGTTTAACTATCAGGTATGGATAGCTCGACCCTCAAGCAGATTAGCAGATTAGAATCCGTATATGTTTCCTAATAAATGTACAAATTCAAATGGAAATTCCATTTAATTGTTTCTAATTTTCAATTCGAAATGTTATCCTTCAGAAAGAAGCCTTGATTTTTTTATTAAATAAATTAAAAGTAAATGTATGCTCTCACGTTAAGTAAAGTTCTTCAAAAAATTTGAATTAAAATTTAAATTCTTCTCCGATATGGAAGTCTTCAATAGAATTAATTTCTCCTAGTTTTCGCGGAAATTTCTCGACAGGAAAGTGAAATTGGCAGCCATCGGGCTTGATTAAGCAGCTCTCAGAAATCAGATATTGAAGTTATAAACTAAATCTCCTTAAAGGTTCTTATGAAATTTTCCTATCAGGGATTGGAAATCCTAGAATGACGAAAATAGATTCTCAAAAACCGAATTTCAATTTTTTTTCAATTCACTTTTTGAGAAAGATCAGTGCTGAATTGAAGACTGAAAAGTTTCATGGCATGCTTCTGTAACGTTCCGAGAAAATGTTCCAAGACTTTTATTTTTCCTCGGGACTCAAAACTAGATTGGAGACGAGATTCAAGAACAGATTCGAGACGAGATTCGAGACGAGATTGAAGACGAGATTCGAGATAAGATTCGAAATGAGATTCGAGATGAGATTCAAGACGAGATTCAAGACGAGATTCAAAACGTCATTCAAGACAAAATTTGGAACAAGATTCAAGACAAGATTCGAGATGAGATTCGATATGAGATTTGAGACAAGATTTTAAATAAGATGAGATTTGAGGTAAGGTTCGAGACGAGATTCGAGACATGATTTAATACAAGGTTCAAGACGAGATTCGAAACGTCATTCAAGACAAAATTTGGAACAAGATTCAAGACGAGATTCGAGATGAGATTCGATATGAGATTCGAGACAAGATTTTAAATAAGATAAGATTTAAGATAAGCTTCGAGACGAGATTCGAGACATGATTTAATACAAGGTTCAAGACGAGATTCGGAGAGAGATTCATACGAGAATCAAAAAGAAATTCGAGACGAGATTCAAAAGAAATTCGAGAAGGAATTCAAGGCGAGATTCGAGACGAGATTCTAGACAAGATGCAAGACGAGATTCAAAAATAAATTCAAGAAGAGATTCAAGGCCAGATTCGAGACGAGATTTGAGACGAGATTCGAGACGAGATTCAAAGCGTGATTTGAGGCCAGATTCAAGACGAGATGTGAGGCTAGATTCAAGGCAAGAGTCGAGGCGAGATTCCAGACGAGATTCCTAACAGGATGCAAGGCGAGATTCAAGACGAAATTCAAAGCAAAATTCGAAAAGAGATTCAAGGCAGGTTTCAAGACGCGATTCAAGACGAGGTTCGAGACGAGATTCGATACGAGATTCGAGAGAAGATTCGAGACAAGATTATAAATCAGATAAGATTTAAGATAAGATTCGAGATGAGATTCGAGACGAGATTCGAGACAAGATTTAGGACAAGATTCAAGGCAATATTCAATACGAGATTCGAGACGAGATTAGAGACGAGATACAAGACGAGATTCGAGACGAGGGTCGTGGCGAGATTCGAGACGAGATTCACATCGTCATTCAAGACAAAATTTGAAACGAGATTCAAGACGAGATTCGAGATGAGATTCGATAGGAGATTCGACAAACGATTTTAAATAAAATAAGATTTAAGATAAGATTCAAGACGAGATTCGAGACAACATTTGAGACAAGGTTCAAGACGAGATTCGAGACGAGATTCGAGACACGATTTAATACAAGGTTCAACACGAGATTCGGAGCGAGATTCAATACGAGATTCAAAAAGAAATTCGAGACGAGATTTAAAAGAAATCCGAGAAGGAATTCAAGGCGAGATTCGAGACGAGATTCTAGACAAGATGCAAGACGAGATTCAAAAATGAATTCGAGAAGAGATTCAAGGCGAGATTCGAGACGTGATATGAGACGAGATTCGAGACGAGATTTCAGACGAGATTCGAGGCGTGATTTGAGGCCAGATTCAAGACGAGATGTGAGGCGAGATTCAAAGCAAGAGTCGAGGCGAGATTCCAGACGAGATTCAAAACAAGATGCAAGGCGAGATTCAAGACGAAATTCAAAGCAAAATTCAGGAAGAGATTCAAGGCAGGTTTCAAGACGCGATTCGAGACGAGATTCGAGACGAGATTCGATACGAGATTCGAGAGAAGATTCGAGACAAGATTTTAAATCAGAGAAGATTTAAGATAAGATTCGAGATGGTCGTGGGGAGATTCAAGACAAGATTCAAATCGTCAATAAAGACAAAATTTAAAACGAGATTCAAGACGAGATTCGAGATGAGATTCGATAGGAGATTCGACAAACGATTGTAAATAAAATAAGATTTAAGATAAGATTCGAGACGAGATTCGAGACAACATTTGAGACAAGGTTCAAGACGAGATTCGAGACGAGATTCAGAGCGAGATTCAAGACGAGATACGAGACGAGATTCGAGACGAGGGCCGAGGCGAGATTTGAGACGAGATTCAAAACAAGATGCAAGACGAGATTCAAAAGGAAATTCGAGACAAGATTCAAAAGAAATTCGAGAAGAGATTCAAGGCGAGATTCAGGACGAGATTCTAGCCAGGATGCAAGACAAGATTCAAAAAGAAATTCAAGAAGAGATTCAAGGCGAGATTCGAGACGAGATTTGGGACGAGATTCGAGACAAGATTTGAGGCGTGATTCGAGGAGAGATTCAAGACAAGATTCAAGACGAGATTCGAGACGAGATTCGAAGCGAGATTCAAGACGAGATACAAGACAAGATTCGAGGCGAGATACAAGACGAGATTCGAGACGAGGTTCAAGGCAAAATTCGAGACGAGATTCAAAATGAAAATCGAGAAGGGATTCAAGGCGAGATTCGATACGAGATTCGAGACAAGAGTCGAGCCGAGATTCCAGACGAGATTCCAAACAAGTTGCAAGGCAAGATTCTATAGGAGATTCAAAAAGAAATTCGAAAAGATATTCGAGAAGACATTCAAGGCTAGATTCGAGGCAAGATGCAAGACGAGATACAGAAAGAAATTCAAGAAGAGATTCTATAAGAGATTCAAGGCTAGATTCAAAACGAGATTCGATACGAGATTTGAGACGAGATTCGAGACGAGAGTCGAGGAGAGATTCGAGACTAGATTCAAAACAAGATACAAGGCTTAATTCAAGACGAGATTCGAAAGGAAATTCGAGAAGAGATTCAAGACAATATACGAAAATAGATGAAAAAATTAGACAAAAATCTTAAAAGGTGTCATACGGTATTTTTTATTTACGAATAAATTGTATACCTCCTTTATATACGATTCATATTTTATGAGGGTAATTTTTTACTAGTTAGATTTATCCTTTCATTTTTTGTGGTCTACAACAAAGAGAGTAAAGCCGGGTTCTTAAGAGGGAAGAGCGAATCTAATGGGATAATCTTGTATCGTTTGTAAATCTGTCTCTATCCGGCTTCATGAATATTGGATGAGAAACGTATTATTCTGGGATTCAGGAAAGTAGAAAAAATTGCTTTTTTATTTTTAAAATTGCAGATTTCTTATATGAGCTTATTATGCAATTATATGAAGCTGCTTTTAGATACGAATCTTCGATATATTGAATAATTTAAGTTTCCAATATCCTATCTAATAAAATTAATGGAAGGAAATTCTCGAAAATCTCGCACTCATTGTTGTTGGATATCTAATTGAATGCATTCATAATTTTCTGGAATTTTATAAATCGTAAGTTCCAAACGAGGAATTTTCATTTTAGAAATTTATTTCTAAAGCGAAAATTTTCACTTGCGACTGATTCTTTAATAATAAAAGCAATATTTTGTTCTTAATACTCTGCATACTTACCAACAATAACAATATTTGAAATTTGAGAGGATCAAAATTTTTTAAAATGAAATGTAGATTTTTTAAGATTTTGAAATAAAATTTGTAAGCTGTTCAAGAATATTGAAATGGTTTAGGTTATTAAAAATTTTTTCCTAAGAGTCCAGGAAAAATTAAATTTGATGTTTTAATTCCGGAATTTGTTATTGAAAAATGAACTTGAAAGATGTTAAATGCTATCCTAAAATTTAAGGAGAAAATTTAGAGAGATTACAAAATTTTAGAAATACGCTGAATAAGTTTAAGAAATATTTAGCAGTTTCGAAAAGACAAAAAAATAATTTTAAACTTGAAAATTGTTTGTGAATTAAAAAAAGACAGTAGTTTTCGAAGATTTCGAACTAAAATTTCATAAGATTTTTAAGCGTTTTGAATGTTTTCAAGAGTTTCTGATTTGAAGTTGAAATCCTTTTTTGTTCAAATATTAATTATTCCATTTATTTTAGAATTCAACTTTTTTTGATGTAAAATTAACTAGGAGAGTGGGGAGTTGTGGGCCACGCTTTCTTTTCAAGACATAACTTCTCTGAGCATCGATAAATTGTCAATGTATGAACTGTTATTTGTAGTAAACTTCTCAGTGTATCAACTGGAGACCACAAATAATAAAATGCATTAATGCGAGAGAAATATTTAGGATGACGTAAATCTTATCAAAATCGATATTTGTGATTTTGGTGGGGAGTTGTGGGCCATGACAAAAAATAAAAGAAAATGGCATATTCCAGTAGTTTATGTTTATTAAAGTTGCAGCGAATAAAAATTAATGATTTCAAAAAGATTAACAAAAAATTATTCTGATTCACAATGTATGCACGTGCAGTATCCGGTCCTCATGTTGGCACATTTCGAGTGCGCCGCACGATCGCACATGTTGCAGTGAACTGTGTTGTTCCGATTGACATAATTCACTTCATCATCACTTTTCAGAACAATAGAAAAGAAGGTTCACTTCAAAAATTGAAATACGCATTAAGAACGTTTGGCCCACGACTCCCCACTAACGGTGGACCACAACTCCCCACAGCCGACATTTACGAAATGACCGAATTGCCATACACTCAATGAATGTTTTACAGAAATTGTTTGATTGAATTCAAAGCCAATTGCTCAAGGAATATTTTGCACTAACTTACCTTTGAAATATGCTGCACAACGGGACTTCGAATATCAACAACTTGAGTTGTACACAAACTTTCATGTTGATTTCTTCAATCAACAATGTCAAAATACTAACTGCGCCTGTTGAGACTATGGGTCGAGTTCACAATAGTAAGCTCATACAAAGAGAGTATTTTGGCAGTGGTTAAAGCCACAGCGTAGATTGAGGTGGCCCGCGACTCCTCAGGGCCCACAACTCCCCACTCTCCCCTACTTGATTCAAAGTGAAAATGCTTTCTGAAAAAAAATCTTTTTTTAAGATTCATCATTCTACTTGAAAATTCAACTATTCGGTTGTGAAATAACTTTCTTGTCAAAAATTGAACTGTTTTATAGTAAATTTGCCTTTCTGGCTTACGATTTTAACGATTTGGTATTTAGTAAACTATTTGTTTGGAAGTTAGATCATTTGTTCCAAATTTTTATTTTCGTTCAAAAATTGAGCTACTTTGTAATAAAATCATTTTGAAAATTCAACTATTTGGTCCTGAATTAAATTTACTGTTGAAAATTGAACTGTTTTATAAAAAAACTGACCTTCTTGGCTTCTCAATTCAAAAGTTTGGTATAAAATAAACCGTTTCGTTAAAAATGAACTTATTTGTTCAAAATTTGTTTTTTTGGTCAAAAATTAAACTACTTTGTGAAGGAAAATGTTTTTTTCTTTTTTAAGATTCATAATTTTATTTCAAAATTCAACCTTTTGAGCGTGAATTAACTTTTTTTTTTAAATTGAACTGTTTTATAGAAAACTTGCCTTTTTTACTTGAAAAGTCGACAATTTGGTACAAAATACGTCGTTCAATTGAAAATGAACTCATTTTTTCAAAATTTTTATTTTTGGTTGAGAATTAAACTACTTTGGTACAAATTAAACTATTCATTCAAGAATTTATCCATTCTGTTGGAATTTTTTTTAAACCTAATATTTTATACAAAAATTTGGCTATTTTCTTGTCAGCTGAAACTTAATTCTTTCGAAACTGAAAATTTTACTATTTGGTCGAAAACTCATGTATTTTTTTGAAAGTTCGTCTGTCCGCCTCGAAAATAATCCCATTTGTCTAATATTCCCCTATTTTGTTAAGAACTTAACGATTTTGTTGAATTTTTTTTTTTATGAAATGTACTTCACTTTTTTTTTGAAAATCTGTTTTTTTGTATGCTTTGGGGTCCCTTTTCTGGTTGAGAACTTATCTCTTCTGATCCAAAATTAAAATATTCGATTGAAAATTTGTCCTTGTAGGTTAAAAAATCAGCCATTTGTTGAAAAATGGCACTATTTTGTTGAAAATTTAATTATTTTGTTGAATATTCAACTGTTTTATTGGAATTTTCTCTGTGCTGAAAATGAACTTTTTTGTCCAAAATTCATCTTTTCTGTTTCAAAATTTAACTGTCTCTTAAGAAATTAGCTTTTTTGGCTTGAAGATTCAAAAATCTTTAATTATCCAGAATATTGTCCTTCCTATTATTTTCTTTTATTCCAGGTAACATACGCTATAAAATACAACAATTTTATATTGATAATAATTTTACATTTCAATAAAAAAATTACGTAAGAAAAGAGATAATAATTTTTTAATATTTTTATATAATATTTTATTGAGACAATATTGACTATTATTAACTCTTAACTGGTGAGAATAAAAAGATAAAAAAGCTGTGGCTTCATAAAAAAAAGGTAGAGATTGAGCTTATAAGCTACTGCCATCTGGTGTAAAATTTCAGAACACGATTTCTCATCCACTGAATTTTCAACGTTCGACGCCCCGAGCTATTTCATCCTCGTCTCGGTATTCTCGTCACCAGAGAGGATATTTGAATAAGCATAAATAAAAAAGTTGCTTCCAGACGTTGCAAAGTAGAAACGAGAATATTTTTCAGGCTTTTTTATGAAGGAAGTACAATTTGTATTCCATATTCCAACTACTTGGATTTTAATTTTAATTATTTCTCGATTCAGATTTAAAAAATTAAATTCAGAATGAATCGACATTTTATTCCTTCCTCAATACTCAACATTCGAAGTTAATCCTTTTTAATTAAAAATTCTAATATTGTATTTTTGCTTCATAATTATTTTAATTAAAAGTTATAGAAATCGGTTGAAGATTTAACTATTTTGTTGAATATTCCAATGTTAAATTTATCATTCCGAATCCATTTTTTGGTTGAAACTTCTTTGATAAAAATTAATTTTATAGATTGAAAACTTATCTATTTTGTTGAAAATTCGTTTTTTCTGGAAAAATATAATCTTTGTAGTTGGAGATTTAACTATTTTGTTGCAAATTCCACTATTCAATTCATCGTTATGAATTTATTTTCCTGGTTGATAATTCAAATACTTTGTTGGAAATTGATTCCATTGATTGAAAATTTAACTATTCTGTCGATTTTTTTTCTCTTTTTTAAAACTAATTGTTTCAACTGAAAATTTACCTATTTTATTATTGTTTGAAGATTTATGGTGTCTAGTTGAAAATTAGTCTCTTTTTTCAAAATAATCCTCATGGTTGAAGTTCTCACTATTTTGTTGAAAACATCACTATTAAATTTCTCATTGTAAATTGATTTTTTGATTGAAAATTCAACTGTTATCTTAAACATTAATTTAATGTACTAAACATTCAACAACTTCGTTTGAAATTCGTTCTTTTCTGTTTGAAAATCAATTGTTGTAACTGAATATTCAACTATTCCATTAATAGTTTTGGAAAACTGCGCTTTTCATTTGGAAATTCGACAATTTGGTTAAAAATATGCATATTTGGTTTTAAATTCTTTTTTTTTTTTGTAGAAGAATAATCATCATGGTTGAAGATTGAAGTATTTTGTTGAGAATTCCACTATTGTATCGGTCACTGCGAATTTATTTTTTAGATGAAAAGTCAAATACTTTATTAAAAATTAATTAAATTCAATGAAAATTTAAATATTTCGTTGAAAATTATTCCATTTTGGGTTGAAATTCAATTGCTTCAGGTGAATAATTTGGCTATTTTATTATCGGTTGAAGACTGGCGGTTTTGAGCTGCAAATTCGATAATTTGTTTGAAAATTTGTGTATTTTGTTGTTAATTCGTAATTTTTTGTGGAAACGTGATGTTCATGGTTGAAGATTTTACTATTTTGTACAAAATTCCACTATTGAATTTTGCATTGCAAATTCATTTTTTGGTTGATAATTCAACTACTTTGTTAAACATTAACTTTATTGATTGAACATTTAACTATTTTGTTAAAAAATTGTTCTTTCTCAGTTCGAAAATGATTGTTTTAACCAAGAATTTCACTATTCCATTATTAGTTAAAAATTGGACAATTTGTTTGAAAATTCATGTTTTTTATATTATATTCATCTTTTTTTTTAGAAAAAGAATCTTCATGGGTGTGAATTTGGCAACTAAGATGACAATTTAACTATTTTGTTGATAATTCGTTTTTTTGTTAGAAATTATTTTTTTCTTCTGCAAATTTAAGCATTCTATTTCTATTGAAAATTTATCATTTTCAGCTAACAACTCGAATAATAAATTTGTGATTGTGAATTATTCATTTTTTTTTAAGTTGAACTAGTCTGTTAAACAATAATTTTATGGATTCAAAATCCAACTTTTTTCAAGTTTGGTTGAAGATGTATTTCTTTTGTAATAAATTCTTCTTTTCAAATGAAAAAATAATATTCTTCATTAAAAATGTAGCTGCTTCGTTAAAAATTAATTTTTTAAACTGATATGTGTTGAAAATTAAACTACTTTGTAGAAAGTTAAGTACGTTGTCGATTATTAATTTTATTGGCTGGATATCCAACAATTTTGTTGATAATTTCTTATTTTTTGTTGAAAAATTAATTGATTTAACCAAACATTTGAATATCCCATCATTGATTGAAAATTGATCGTTTTTTGTTAAGAATTTATGTTATTAGAAGTTCATATTTCTAGGTATGAAATTCAACTGCTTTCAATTCTTAATTTTTGGTTACATTCAGCTCTTTTCAATTCAAAATGAAAATATTTTTTGGTTAAAATATAAAAAATATTAAATTGGTCGTTGAGAATTTTGTTTTTTAAGTTTTTTTTCGAGTTTGATCTTTGTTTGTTTGAAAATTAGACCATTTGGTTGAAATTCTTCTCTACAGGTTGAAAATTTAACTAATTGTCTAAATTTAACGATTTCGTTTAAAATTTGTCACTTTTGCTTGAAAGTTCAACTATTTAGTTATTCATACAACTGTTTAGTTGATAATTGATTCTTCGTTTGTTAAAAGTTTATTTTTTTCACTAGAAAATTCAACTACGTTGGTAGAGATTTTACTTTTTCGATAGGAATTCATGTTTCTTTTTTATAAAATTTAACTGCTTTCTCAGAATTTTTTTTTTTAGTGAAGATTCATATTTTTGTAGAAAAATACTGAATTAAAATGTCGTCTAAAAATTTTGTCTTCTTGGCTCAAAGATTCGATTATTTCGTTAAAAATGCAACTACTTGTTGTAGAAGTTCATTTTTCTTCAAATTAAAATTTCCATATTTTTTTTAAAACTCGTATTTTTCGTCAAAAAAAAAAAAAAATCAACTGTTTTTGTAAAAATCCGTCTATTTTTTTTAAATCTCCACTATCAAATTTTTCAGTAAGAATTCATCTTTTTTATCAAAAATCGAACTACTTGGTTGCAATTTAAACTACTTTGCTAAACATTCATCTTATCAGCTAAAGATTAGGCGATTTTGAAATTTTTGGTTTGTGTTTAAAATTTAATTTTTGAAAATGAAAATTCAACTATTTAGTTGAAATTTTTTGTTTTGTTTTAGATTGCAAATCGATCTTATTCAGTTTGGAATTCAACTGTATGGTTAAAAACTTAATTTTTTTTGTTAAAAATTCACATTTTTGGGATAAAAATTGAACTGTTTTGCGGCAATTTGTCTCTTCGGGTTGAAAATTCTATACTTTAATTGAAAATTTATATTTATTGCAGAAATATTAATTTTTTTGTACAGAAGTCGCCTTTTTGTATTTTAAATTCAACAAATTGGTTAATTTTTTCCTCTGAGGAATGAAAAGTCTTTCTTGTTCAAAAATTCATTTCTTTTGGTAGAAATGTTTTCTTTTTTGGTTCAAAGTGCAATTCTCTGTTTAGAATTTTTTTGTTTCGTTGCGGATTCAACTAAAAACGGAAAAGTTTGTATTGGACTAAATAAACCGAATTCCCAACATGATTTTTATTTACCTAAAAATAACTTCCAAATTAAGAAAATAATTTTGAATTCATGAAAAATTTGCAGTGGAGTAAAAAAGTATTTTCTGGATACAAAGAAATTATTTTGACTCAAACAAAACTTTTGCTTTGACTTCAAAGAAATTTGATTTATTTTTAAACTAAATTGTCTTGAAAAATTCTTCTTATGCCTATACTTGTCGGGAAATCTAAAAAAATTTGGTTATAAGCATTTAGGAATGGGGATGAGAATTATTTTTTTCCAATTTTCAATCTGCGAAATATTATTTGAAAAAAAAAATATTATTTCGAAAATTATAAGGCAATTTCTCTCATAATTATTATGAACTATTTATTTCAACAAATACTACTGAAAGATTTTGTTTACAAAAGTTTAAATTAAATTTCAACAACATCTGATCTAAATTGTTTTCTTAGAATCTGAACCTCTCTAACCCTCTTCCCAGTTCAACTACTCTCGAAAAAGTTCTTCCCTCTTGAATTTCCCTTCAGAAAAGTAAAATTTGCAAAAAAAAGTAACTTCGGTTATACTTCTCTCGAGTAAGGTTTGAACAACCCCTCAGGCTGTAGTGGGTACTTCAGGCCTTTGGCGAATCGGTCTTCACAGCCACATTTAAACTTGAATAGTCTCCGTTATAGGTTTCCTGCCTCGACGTATTTCCCCATCCGTCTAAAAGCTTCGATAGAAAATAAAATAGACATATATCGACAGAAAACTGCTGCTAACTCACTCTGGTTCTTTCAAAAATATTCCCAAGAAAAGTGTATGATCACAGGGAAGGTACGTGAGTTAGCTTTCGCAGATGACAAGATTTTTATAGCAGGATCAATCGAGGACTTGCAATTAATGTTGAGTGAACAATGTGCAACATTGTCCCAAATGATGAGAAACTAGAACAAGATGACAAGTACGTATATCTGGGTAGCCTATTCAGTAGCGACGGAAAAATAGATTTCATACTGACTCTCCCTATAATCTTCCCCTGCTTCTTCTCGACTACTTCTCCCTACTCCCCCTGCCCTTGAGATCCTTCTAATTGCCCCTCCCCCCTCAATATCACACACTACTTACCTCACTTACTCTTCCTTCCACTTCACATCCTATACTTACCCCTAGATGTCCTCACACCCCTTCCCCTGCTTCTTCTCTGACTCTCTCTAAATATACTGCCACTTAACACTTTCTCTACCTTCCAGCTATTTCTCCTCCGATCCTCTCCCTACTACCCCTCTTCTTTCCTAGCCTTATCATTTCTCTACTTTCCCTTCTTTTAGACCTTCACTACTTCCCTCACTTGCCATTGCCACCTCCTCTAGTTATCCTAACTTTTTCTCACTTTGAACCTATTTTTCACCCCTTTCCCTTCACTATTTCACCCCCTCTCGTGCTTCCCTCACTTACCCTAGTCACATCCTCTAGTTACCCTGACTTCTCCTCACTTCCCCAACTCTATCTGCCACCCCCTCCCTCCACAATTTCACCCCCACCATGCTTTCCCCTTATAATTCCCGTCCTACTTTTTATCCCATATTCCCCTTCCTCTGCCCCTCTTTTACTTTTCCACCGCACATTTTACCTCCCTAGAGTTCTTAAATGCCCATGAATTTATGTTGAGCAAATGCTCTTGAAAATATGCTCGAAAGAAAGTCAGGAAATGTCAGGGAAAACCTGACAAAAATAGGGAATTTTCGATAAACTAAAGTTAAAATTAAATGTATTATCATGGTTGAAAATCGCAACTATTTGGTTGAAAATTCATCTGTTTTGGTTGAGGATTCAAACTATTTTGTTAGAAATGCCACTTTTTTGATAAAGTTCGAATTTTCTTGATATAAAATTAAAATTACGTCGGGTTGAAGATTTATCATTTTAGTTGGGAAATATTTTTTTCCGTTTAAAATCCAATTATTTGGTTGAAAATCATGTTTTATAGAGGAAAATTAATTGTTAATTTTATTGAAGATTCAAATTCTGTGTGAGAATAATTAATCTGCTTGGTGACTAATTCATTTTTTTTGTTACAAATTCCTGTGAAAACTGAAATATTAGGTTGAAAATTCATATTCCCTGTTAAAAATTCATCTATTTTTGTAGAAAATACCTCTTATTCTTTAAACATTCAACTTTTTGGTTGAAAATAAGTTTTTTCTTGTTTAGAAGTAATACTTTATTTTTTGATCGAAATTTAATCTTTTTGGTTGAGAAATAGACTATTTCGTTGAAAACTTCGTCTGATTTTATTGAAACTTACTTCTTTTTTTTACTTCTTTGGTTGAAAATTCATTTTTGTTTTTGGAAATTCGTTATTTTTTGGTTAAAAATTTATTTCACTAACTAAAAATCACCCTACTGTAAATTTTGGTAGAAAATTGATCTTTTAAGTTTAAAATTCAGGTATTTTGTTGAAAATAACTTCTTCATAGTTGAAGATTCATAATTTTTGTTGAAAATTCAATTTTAGCTTTTCAATTTTCTGTGGAAAATTTACCATTTTTGATAAAAATGTAATATTTTTCATTGAAAAATTATCTGTTAAATGAAAAATTCAACTACTCTATTTTTTGTTGAGAATTAATTTCTATCATTGACAAAAAAAAACTAGTTTTTTTTTTGTTGATAGAAAATTCATCGTTTGGATTGAAAAATCCACTATTTGGTCAAAATTTCTTATTTTTGGTTGACCATTCATCACTGTGATTAAAGATTAATTTCTCTAATTGAAAATTCGTTTCTTTGTAGTTGGAAATAAATTTTTTAACTGAACTATTCCATTTTTGCTTGAAAATTAATATTTTTAATTGCAAATGAATTATTTCTGCTCAAAACTAGTTTTCATTTTCAATTTACTTTTCTAACCGCAAATTGAAATATTATATTTTTGGTCTATAAATTGATATTTTTTAGTTAAAAATTGAATTATTTTTTTGACAATTCATTTGTTTTGATGAAAAGTGATTGTCTTGGCTGAAAATGCAATTCTTCTATTTTAGGTTGAAAACCCTTTTTCATTATGGAAAACAATATTTTGTTGAAAATCCGTTTTTTTTTAGTTGCACATTCATTTTTCTGACATTTTACCTATCCCAAGTTTGATTGAAAATTAATTTGTTTTTTAGGAAGAAATTCATGTACTTTGTTGAAAATGATTTTTTTCCTGATAGAAAATCAATCTTTTGGGTTGAAAATTCAACTATTTGCTTATAAATTCACATTTTTGGTTGAAGATTTAGGAATTAGAAATGTTAGGAATTCATTTCTTTGGTTGAAAATTGATCTTTTTGTATTGGAAACACAAATAAAAAGTGCTTAAAATGTATTTTGAAACGACATTTTTTTTTTTAATTAACATTATTAGTTTACTAGGTTTATGATTTGTTTCATACCTACATAGAAAAATTTAGAAATTGTGATATTGTATTTGTGATATTGTGATGTTGTGCAAGCCTGAATAAGGCACTGTTTAATGCGAATAATGTGTTTTTTATTGCTTCAACTTCTTTTATTTTTTTAATTTAGCACGTTTTTACAATTTCAAGCCGATTTTTGAAAATAAAGTTTTGGTAATTTTTTATTCAGGTTGCAAAATGTCAAAAAGCGAAATTTTTCATATTTGGTCTAGCTGATTGGCGCCATTCATTGATATTGTGAATGAAGTTTCACCACCACCTCAATAATTATAAGCAAATCAGAAAACAAAATTTATTTTTATCTTTTGAAGCCTGGAATCACTTTTAGGTACAGACAATTCGTTTTTCCAACGCGATCCAATATAATAATGCTCAAAAATACTTTTAATTGTTATAAACAATTTTAGGTAATTAATTCATTAAATTGGCTCAATAAAATATTATTCTTTGAGGTGAAATAAACGATTTTGCTCAAGAAATGCATTTTCTATATTAAAAATCGACTATTTAACGGATTTGTTTAAAAGAATTGTTTGAAACGATTAAAATGTTGTTGAGTACCAACATATCGGAGTAAAATATCATTCCTGAGGGGAGAATAAGCTATGATGTTAAAAAACTTATATTTTGTATCTGAAAGCGCCTATTTAAGGAATTTAATTATCAGCATCATTTATAATAATTGAAAATGTAGTCACGTTCCAATACATTCTGTTTGAATATTATTCTTCAGAAAAAAATTAATTTTTTTAATCAATTTCTTTATAAATTAAAAACACCTTTTTTAATGTTTTCCAGATACGTTTTCCAGAAATCTTCAAAAATCTTCTTGAATTCTTTCAAGAATCCTAGCAAAATTGTCATTATATAATTTATAAAACAAACAAAATCTAAAAAAGAAATAGTAACTCAAAATTTGGATTTGGTATTTTTAAGTTTTGAATGAAAATGATCTTTTTCGTTAAAATTTTGATTAGTTATATCAAAAATCTTCAAGAATCATCTTGAGTTTGTAAGAATCTTCAGAAAGTCATATTGATATAATCTTAAAAACAAATAAACACATGGATTGAAAAAATCAATAATTTTTCCAAATTTTTATTTTGCATTAGAAATTTATTATTTTTGCGTTCAAATAAAGAAACTGAGAGAAACAAGGGATTATTTTTTGATCAAAAGAAGAGAATTTTCGGTTCAAGGATTCACAGAATAGGAAGAAAAGGTTTCATGAGGGACTTTACTGATAATCTGCTTGAAAAAAGTTCTCAGAAGCAATTACCATATTTAGCACTTACCACGAGAAAAAAGGATAAGAGAAAAATAAATGGTGAAAAAAATTGAATTTGGCGTTAAAGGGGTCATTAAGGTTATATCGAGCGAAAAGTATCCATGAAAGTTTGGGATGGGGGTTCCTCTACGAAACTTGTTACTTACAGTATGACTCTTTTTGCTTCGATAAAGGACGTTTTTTTTATCATCTCTCTGAGAAACCCCTGTGAGGTGAAACGTGAAAAAACGATAAATAAGAGTTCAGAGGTCGTTGCTCCACCGCTAAATTTACTTTTTCTTAGGATTGCGAAAGACATTCCAATTTTTGATAAATTGAACTATTGATATTGGAATTTATTAGCACACTTATATTTTCATTTACGACAAATAAACAGAAAAAAACGGCTTCTTAACAAAATCATACATTGTCATCAAATAGTTGAATTTTCAACCAAAAAGATAGATTTTCAATCAAAAATAAAACATTCCCATTTACAGTTGTAAAACATAATTTTCAACAAATAATGGAATAGTTACATCTATAAAAAAATTAATTTTCCACAACAGTAAAATTGATTCTCAGAAAATAGTGGAATTTTCAAGCAAACAAATAATGAATATTGATAAATAAATAATTATATATAATATAAAATATTTAAATGGAATGATGAATCTTCAATCAAGAAAGAAGAAGATTTTTAACGAAATATACATCTTCAACTGAAGAAATGCATTTCCGAACAAGGAAAAATTAATTTTGCACCAAGACGATTAATTTTATACAAAGAAGACGACTTTTAGACCAGACAGTTTAATTTGTAACTAGAAAAGACAAAGTTGGAACTAAGAATGGAATAGGTAAATGTTCAGTTTCAAAAATAAATTTTCAGCAGAATAATAAGATATTCAATAAGCGAAATGAAGTTTCAATCATAAATATTAATTTTCAACCCAAAGAGTCAGAACAACAACTTTTCAAGAAATTATTCAATTTTTGACAAAATATTTGGATTTCCAAACAAAAAAATAAGTTTTCAACAAGAAAATTAATTTTCTACCAAAAAGACGAATATTAAACCACATAGCTCTATCTTAAAGTGAGATGGATACATTTTTAATTAAAAATATGATAATTAAATTCTCAGTAAGAACAAGTTAATTTTCAACAAAATATTCAATATTTAATGAAATACTCAGCGTAATTTTTAACTAAAAAAGGTAAATTTTCAACCAAGAATGGAATTTCTAATAAAAAAAAATCATAAAAAAAAAAATAATTTTCAGCAAAATAGTATACTTTTCACTTAACGAAATAAATTTTCAACTGAAAGCATGTATTTTTAACCAGATGGACATACAACTTTGAAAAAATGTTTACATCTTCAGCGGAAGAAATGCATGAAAGAAAAGGATTTTCCAACAAGAAGATTCTAGTTTGTACAAAATATTCAATTTCCTAACCAAAAGTTACATTTTCAAATGCAAATGATAACATTTTAACCAAAAATGGAAAAGTTACATAGATTTTTGGTCAGGAAAATTATTTTCCAAAAAAGGAAGGAATTTTCCACGAAGTACTTGAATATGCAGAAACAGAACAACTTTTCAACTGAATTAATATATTTACAAAAAATATATTCAATAAAATAGTCAAATTTTCAACCAAGAAAATAATTTTGCAAACAAAAAATAGTTTTTCACCAGAAAGTTTAATTTCCTATCAAAAATAAGGATTTTTGAACAAAATAATTTAATTTTGAACTAAATATTGCAATTTGAAACTAAATTCAACTTTGCAATTTAATGATTTTTTACTAAAATATGTGTACACACCTAAAGTAACCTAAAATTAAAAAAAAAATTATGAACCTTGAAAATCTAAGGATATGTGTTTTGTAAATTTAGATTTTCAGTAAGAAAAAACGGTAACAAAACCAAAAAACGTAAATTTTTGAAAAATCTGTTATCTTTCTAATATTATTTTATTGAAATAAAATACCTCTGGCGAAGATACACCTGGGTGTAAACAAGAAAGAACTGTAATTTTCATTAAAGTATAATTTACAAAAATTTATTCAATATAATTAGAAATTTCTGAAACACAAAAAATGATTGACCAACAATTGTTAAACGTTTTATTTCTAAATAAAATAACTTTGGATGTGTGTGAGGATGTCGCAATTTTTTATGAAAATAATAATTTAAAAACGGTTGCAGATAAATTAATAAAGTTTGTAAGCCTTATTTTCAACACTAATATCTTAAAACTGACGTAGGATGTCTAACAATATTTATTGCACTTTTTTTAGTACTCAATAATATTTCAAGAATCATTTGTTTATGGTAAAACTTTTTCCACTAGTATAATGCAAAGTTGATGCAACAATATAAAAAACGCATTGGTTCGATACGAATCGATTGACCTATTATATCAGTACATTTTATTAAAGAGTGAGGAAGTTATCGTCATTTATATTATATTAAAAATCGATTTTTATAGTAAACATTTTTTCATTCTCAAAATTCAAAGTTGATGTGAAAATAGAAAATATGTGTTGAATGGAGACAAATTGATTGACCTATAATGTTGACACATTTTATTAAAGTGTGAGAAAGCTATAGTAATGCATGATATTTGAAAAATCAGTTTTTTATAATGAAACTTGTTTCGTTAACATAATACAAAGTTGATGCAAGAAAAGGAAGATGTGTTCATTCGAGAATAATCGATTGACCTATAATATTGATACATTTTATTAAAGAGTAAGGAAGCTATGGTAATGCATAATATTTGAAATTACGGTTTTTTATTTTACAACTTTTTTCATTACCATAATTCAAAGTTGATGCACACTTATGAAAGATTCCTTGGCTCGAGACGAATCGATTGACCTACAATATTGATACATTGTATCACAGAGTAAGGAAGTTATCGTCATTTATATTATATTTAAAATCGATTTTTATAGTAAAAATGTATTCATTCTCTACATTCAAAGTTGATGCGAGAATGGAAAAGATGTGTTGATTTGCGACAAATCGATTGACCTACGATGTTGACACATTTTATTGAAGAGTAAGGAAGCTATAGTAATGCATAATATTTGAAAAATTAGTTTTTTATAATAAAACTTGTTTCTATAACATAATTCGAAGTTGATGCAAGAATATGGAAGATGTGTTAATTCGAGATTAATCGATTGACCTATATTATTATTACATTCTATTGAAAAGTAAGGAAGCTATGGTAATACATAATATTTGAAAAATCATTTTTTTTTAAATAAAAATTTTTTCATTAATATAATTCAAAGTTGATGCAACAATATGAAAGATTCTTGGGTTCAAGGCAATTCGAATGACCTACAATATTGATACATTGTATTGAAGAGTAGGAAAGTTATGGTAATTTATATTTTTTTTGAACCATTTCTACAGTTAACATTTTTTCATTCTCAAAATTTAAAGTTGATGCAAACGTAAAAAAGATATGTTAATTCGAGACGAATCGATTGACCTATAACATTGATACATTTCATTGAAGAGTAAGGGAGCTATCGTAATACATGTTATTTGAAGAAGCGGTTTTGTATATTGAAACTTTTTGGTCATGAATTTTCAATTTGTATAATTCTAACAGTTTTTGCAAAAAAATCATGAGGCCGCGAAAGGGATAGTGTGCGACAAAACTTTTCCCTGTCCTTTTTTAGCAAAAAGAATTATAATTTCGAATACAAAATTTGATTTGTCTGATTTATCTTTGTGTTTAAAATTTTTCTGTATTATTTTGTAATTTTGCATTACTTGTTTTTAAATTGAGCAAAATAAAGACTTAAGTTTGTCTATTATTAAAAGAAAATCACCAATGTTTCCTTAATTTCATCTCGATGAATTTTGTTTTTTGTATTAATTTTTCTTTCCTTGTTTAATCTTCCCTTTTATAGATGTTTTAAGTTTGATGTTGTGAGAAATACTGCTTTTTTTGTAAACCATATTATTTTCTTCTTCTGGTTCATTTTTCAATATTTATATTCTTAATTTTATTTATATACGAATTCCAGATTTTTATTCGTCTTTTCTTTCTTTATTTAATTTTCTTTTTTATCATTTTTTTCAGTATGCCTTTTGAATATAATTTGCTTCGAAATATTGCTTCTTCTCATTTACTCCCTTAACACATTTTTTATCATCTTCAAGTTCATTTTATGATATTTATATATTCCTAACTTTATTTCTAAGACAATTTCAGATTTCTATTCATTTTTTTGTTCCATTGTTCAATTTTTCCTTTTATCCATTTTCGAAATATGCCTTTCAAATATAATTTGCTTCGAAGTATACCTTTATTTATTCCCTTCCTTAACGAATTGCGTGAATCATATAATTTTTATTCTTCTTGTCTATTTTTCGATATTCGCATTTCTAACATTACTAGAACATCCGCGCGCCCGGCGCGCGGAGATCTAGTTCAGATTGAGATTTGAATATTTTAATTCAATTATAATTCGTAGCATTTTCCTTAGATTTTTAAAAGAACAATAACTGCTTTTCACTGTGCGTGTATATGTACATATAATGCTGTTGAAACACATATACTTAAATTATATAGCAAAAATTCTCTACCAGAAATGCATGAAGAATGACATTTCAAAGCTATATATATATATATGAATACACCATTTTTTAAATATAATTATAACAATAGCCGGATCAATCAACAATAATAAAATTTTCTAATTGAGTGCATATCAAATAATTCTAAAAAATTTGTGAATTCTATATAATTATCTAAAAATTTTTGATTACGAAAATATCTCCTGGTATACGTAATTTTTTATTCTACTTTCGTTTTGAATTTTTTTACGATCAATGTAAACTTTTAATGATTGCCATGAGCGAACTCTTGAAAATGCAACATACAATTGCCCATGGTTTAAAACATCTTTTCTTAAATCGATTCCAATCACATCAAAAGTTTGGCCTTGAGACTCATTTCTAGTCATGGCAAATGCTAATTTGATGGGGAACTGTCTTCTTCTGAAAGAGAAAGGGTATGTGTTTTCACAGTTCAACGTTATTTAACTTAAGTAAGCAATTTCGCCAATTTTACTTCCTGTTAAAATTTGGCATCGCAATACATGGTCATTTATATCTAGAATGAGCAATCTCGTTCCATTGCAAAGACCTTCACTTATGCACATATAACTTTTTTTACAAAAATTTTCCATCAAAATCTATTATTCAAGTTTCATATTTTAGGTAAGAGACTTGGAACAGATTTCACAATTTCTGCTTCCTCACAGAGGAAGCTTTGTAATGGTAACATTTTCCAAAAAATTTTAATTCATTTAATTAATCCTTCATCGACTCAAAAAAGTCTAATACAATGTTTTAAGCAATTGCCCGGTTGCGTGTGTGTGTGATGTTTGTGTGGATGCCACACTTTTTGTGAACACGATAACTTGAAAACGGTTGCAGATAAATTGATGAAATTTCGAGGGCTTATTTTCACCACTAATATCTTGAAACTGACCGAAGGATTTCTAAAAATATTTATTGCATTTTGTCTAGCACATAATAATATTGTAAAAATCGGTCTTTCATAGTAAAACTTTTTTCGTTAACATAATTGAAAGTTGATGCAAGAATATAAAAGATTCTCTGGTTCGAGACGAATCGATTGTCCTATAATACTAATACGTTTTATTTAAGAGTAAGAAAGTTATGGTCATTTATATTATATTTGAAATAGATTTTTATAAAAAAATTTGTTTCGTTCTATTAATTTAAAGTTGATGCGAGAATGGAAAAGATGTGTTGATTCGAGACGAATCGATTAACCTATAATATTGATACATTTTATTGAAGAGTTAGGAAGTTATCGTCCTTTATATTATATTTAAAATAGATTTGTATAGTAAAAATTTTTTTCGTTCTCATAATTTAAAGTTGATGTGAGAATAGAAAAGATGTTTTGATTCGAGATGAATCGATTAACTTATAATATTGACACATTTTATTGAACAGCAAGGAAGCTATGGCAATGCATAATATTTGAAAAAACGGTTCTTTATACTAAAATTTCTTTCGTTAACATAATTCGAAATTCATGCAATAACGGAAAAGACTCCTTCATTCGATGCAAATCAATTGACCTATAATATTAATACACTTTACTGAAGAGTAGGGAAGTTATAGTCATTCGCAATATTTGAAACATCTATTTTAAACAGAAGAACTTTTTTCATCAACATACATCAAATTTGATGTATGAACAGAAAAGAAGCTCTGATTCTAAATTTTCAAATAAAATAATTCTGACAGAGACTACAGGGATTGTAATAGTATTCTGATAGTCACCAATGTCTTCATGCCCTTTTTTCAATCTATCGGTTGAAAGATAATTTTTTAAATTGAAAACGTAACTCTTAACTTAACTTAACTTAGCATAAAACTGGGAAGTGGATAGGGTGCGACAGAATTTTCCCCTTCCCTTTTCCAGCTCGAAAAATTACCATTTTAAATACGAAATTTGATTTGTCTGATTTGACATTTTATTTTTAAACTTTTTTGTATTACTTTGTAATTTTATATTTTTTGTGAATTTCTATTCTTAAATTGACCAAAATGAAAACTTTAGTTTGTCTATTATTTAAAAAATAAAAAATGCTTTTTCTTTTCAACCTGTCTGACTTGAATTTGTCAGAATTTCCCCTTCCCTTTTCCAGCTCGAAAAATTACCATTTCAAATACAAAATTCGATTTGTCTGGGTTTTTATTGTATTTAAAAATTTTGTGTATTATTTTGTATTTCTCGTAAACTCATATTCTTAAATTGATCAAAATGAAAACTTTAGTTTGTCTATTATATCAAAATTTACAAATGCTCCCTCTTTTTAATTTGTCTGATTTGAATTTGTCAGAATTTCTTCTTTCCCTTTTCTATCTCGAAAAATTACCATTTTAAATATGAAATTTAATTTGTCTGATTTGAAATTGTATTTTCAAACTTTTTTATATTATTTTGTAATTTTATATTTTTTTGTAAATTTTTATTCTTAAATTGACCAAAATTAAAACTTTAGTTTGTCTATCATTTAAAACATCAAAAATGCTTCCAAATATCGAAATATCGAATATGACATTATTCGTTAAGAATTCATCTTTTTTGGTTGAACTACTTGATTGAAAGTTGGTTTAATAAGTTAAAAATTACTTTTTTTTTGTTGCAGATATACTATTTTAGTTCAAAATTCATATCTTTGGTTGAAAATTGAATTATTTTTGTTAAAAATCCATCTTTTTGTTTTGAATATTCAACTATTTGGTTGAAAATTGAACAACTTTGTTAAAAATTAATTTTTTTGAACTCCCCTCTTTGAAAATTTAACTGTTTTAAGTACTACAAGTAGACCGCACACCATGTATTTCACCGGGCGCCATTTCGCGATCGCCTGTCCTCACTCCTCCGACAGATGAAATTCATGATGATCACGTGGTAGTTTTCGCTTTTGACCAATTACTGAGCGCCAAAAAGAACGGCCAATCACCAATATCCAGGGAAAATCACGATCAATTAGGGAAGAGAACATAACCATCTCACTCACTCACCCTAAGTTAAATACGCATGACAAATGATTTTGAATTACTTATTATTAAGGGCACTTTCACACGATTGCAGATCAGCAAATTGCATGTAGATTGCCCACAGGAACGAAAAGGACAGACTGTTCTCCATCTCTTACACTCTTGTGGACTTTCTGCATGCAATCTACTGATATGAAATTGTGTGAAAGGTACCTGAGTCTGATGTATAATATTTTAGAAATAAAACTGGAAACATAAGAACGCAGATTTTTTTATGATTAACAATTACAAATTCTGTACAGCTTAAAAATATTTCAACTTCTAATTTTAGTCACTAAGTAAATAGTAACAAAAAACGAAACGAATGACAATTTGAATTTCGCTGGCAATCAGTGGCATTAACGTTCACGTGACTCGACAGCCAATCAGATGGCGAAT
>CAKNXH010001721.1:264348-276441 GCA_932178445.1 Andricus quercusramuli
GTGGAGGTGCTGGCTTGATTCAAGCCAGCACCTCCACACAAAATTTGAATTTTCAAAAAAAGTAGTGGAGCCCAAAAATCGGCAATACAGCCCAAAAAAAGCCCAAAATTCTGATGCCGAAAAATTTGGGAATTTCGATTGTGGAGGTGCTAGCTTGATAGACCTCCATAGCTTCCACACACTTCGAGAAAATGTATCTATATTATAGGTCAATCGATTCGTTTCGAAACAACACGTCTTTCCTGCTCTAGCATTAACTTTATATTATGAGAATGTGAACATTTTTACTATAAAAATCGATTTTTAATATAATATAAATGACCATAACTTTCTCACTCTTTACTAAAATTTTCAATATTATAGGTTAACCGATTCGTCTCGAACCAAAGAATCTTTTATATTCTTGCATCAACTTCGAAGTATGTTAATGAGAAAAGTTTCACTATAAAAACCCGAATTATAAAACATATAATTCACCATAACTTCCCTACTCTTAAATAAAATGCATTAATATAATAGGTCACTCGATTCGTCTTGAAACAAGCAATTTTTAATATTTGTGCATCATCATTGAATTATGTCGAAGAAAAAAGTTTTACTATGAAAAGCCGTATTTTAGAAATATTATGCATAAGCACAGCTTCATTAATATTCAATAAAATGTTTTATTATTATTGGTCAATCGATTCTTCTCGGATTATCACATCTTTTCTGTTCTTGCATCATCATTGAATCATGTTAATGAGGAAAGTTTTACTTTGAAAAACCGATTTTCAAAATATATAAATAACCATAACTTCCCTACTCCTAAATAAAATTCAATAATATCATAGGTCAATTGATTCGCCTTGAACCAAGGAATATTTTATGATGTTTCATCCTTTATCAATTATGTTAAAGAAAAAAGCTTTACTATAGAAAGGCTTATTTTCAAGTATTATGCACAACCATAGCTTCCTCACTCTCCAATAAAAGATATCAATATTATAGGTCAATCTATTCGTTTCGAATCAACACGTCTTTCCTGCTCTCGCTTCAACTTTAAATTATGAGAATGTGAAAATTTTCACTATAAAAATCGATTTTTAATATAATATAAATTACCATAACTTTCTCACTCTTTACTAAAATGTATCAATATTAAAGGCAATATGTTGAAGAAAAAAGTTTTACTATAAAAAGTCTTATTTTCGGCTATTATGCATTACCATAACTTCCTCACTCTTCACTAAGATATATATCAATATTATAGGTCAATCGATTCGTTTCGAATCAACGCGTCTTTCCTGCTCTCACGTCAATTCCAATTATGAGAATATGAACATTTTTACTATAAAAATCGATTTTTAATAGAATATAAATATCTATAACTTCCTCACTCTCTACTAAAATGTATCAGTGTTATAGGTCAATCGATTCTTCTCGAATCAACACATCTTTTATAATCGTGAATCATCTTCGAAGTATGTTGCTGTGAACAGTTTCACTATAAAACCCCGATTTTCAAAATATATAATTCACCACAACTTCCGTGCTCTTGAATAAAATGCATTAATATTATAGGTCAATCGAATCTTTTTGGATCAACACATTTTCTCTGCTATAGCATTAACGTTAAATTATGAAAATGTGCAAATTTTTACTATAAAATCGATTTTTAATTTAATAAAAATTACCATAACTTCCTCACTCTTCACTAACATTTATTAATATTATAGGTCTATCGATTTTCCTTGAATCGACACATCTTTTCTGTTCTCGTATCAACTTTAAATTCTGAGATTGTGAACATTTTTACTATAAAAATCTATTTGAAATTTATTATAAATACAATAACTCTCTCACCCGTCGATAAAATGTATTAATATTATACGTCAACTGATTTGTCTCGAACTAAGGAATCTTTTATAATTTTGCATCAAATTTGAATTATGTTAGTGGAAAAAGTTTTACTGCAAAAAACCGATTTTGAAAATATTATTAAGTGTTAAAAAAATTGCATTAAATATTTTCAGAAATCATTTGGTTAGTTTCAAGATGTTAGTGGTGAAAATAACCCTTCCAAATTTCATCAATTTATCTGAAACAGTTTTTAAGTTATCGTGTTCACAAGAAGGAGTAACATCAAAACACACACACACACACACATTGTGTTAGACATTTTCAAGTTGAGAAAGGTTCAGTTCAATGAATTTCAAAAATTTGAAAAATTTTAACATTACAAAGCTTTCTCTATGAGAAAGCAAAATGCAGATGACATTTTTATATTCTATTTTCAGTTGTCAGGTAGCATTCTTTGATTCCATTTCTTCCTCTCGTTCGAATTTGAAAATATGATATGCCTTCTGAATTCCCAAGGAGGTAACAGAATTGCATTTTTTCAAAAGGAAATATTTTTTTGCGGATTTTCAATATTCATTTGTTATTTAACCCCATACATTTTTTTAGAGGAGACACAGCGGAAACACATGATTTCTTACAACAAATAAGTCTGTATGTCACAATTTTGATTCAATTAAGAGTATCATATTTTCAATTTGATGTTGATAAAATTTGACAGAGAACTCATGAGGCAGATTTTAAAATGTTTGTTTCTCTGATAAACTGTGCAAAGAAAAAATGTGTCATGCTGTCTTATATGTTAGAGAGAATTTTTGTTTTGTTTGAACATTTAACAATTTCAATAGACATCTCTCTTTCTGTTTCTAAAATTGATTTTCTTTTGCAGAAATTTCATCTCTTTGGTTAGAAATTAGCCTTCTCAAGAATCAATCTTTTTTTATTGAAAAGGAATTTTTTTGGTGAAAATTCGACACTTTTGTTGTAAACTCAGATTTTGGCTAGAAAAATTCAACAATCTGGTAGAAAATTTAATTTAATTTTATAAATAAGAACAAATTATTAAACCAATTATTTTTGTTAACACTTCCTAACGATTACCTCGCTCTACCTGAACAGTTTAAATAAATTTGAAAACATCCGGAATAATATACTGTTTCAGCAACTGATCCGTAACTTCTATTATTTATTACTTCAATGTAACTAAAAAATTGCCAAAAGTTGAAGATGTTAGAAAAAATCACAACTTTCCAGCATTATTATGAGAAAATAGATAGAAGTAAATGGTTTAAACAATGATGTTCATTACCTTCGGTGAAATTTAAAAAGTTATTTTTATTTATTATTCGGGAAAATTAGTGGGGAGCGAGGACAAATGAGGGGAATGCAAGTAGGAGAAGCGAAGGGAAATTAGGGGCAGGCCGGAAGTGGAATTGAAGGAAGAGAGAGTAGAGGAAGTGTGGAAGAATGTGGCGAAGAAAAGTGAGGGGAAGTAAGTTGGAGTGAAGTGCGATTAGTGGGGGAGAAAAGGGTGTAGAGGGAAGTGCGAGTGAGGAAAGTACCGAAAAATGTCTGTTTCCACTTAAGTTTTGGTCAGCTTGTACCTGCCTCGTACTTTTCGGAAGGAGAGGGAGTAAGAAGATATGAGGGTTGAGGCAGCAGGGGAAGTGGGAAAGAGAAAGTAGAGAAATTCCGGACAAATTAGCGCAGAGGAAGTCAGGGGAAGTTAGGTGAGGGTAAGGGAAAATTATCGGGGATTGAGGAGAATTGAAGGGAATGTATGTAGGAGAAGTGAAGGGAAATGAGGGGCGGGGCAGAAGCGGAAGTGAGGGAAAAGGGAGTAGAGGAAATGTGGATAAATGATGTGAGGGAAAGTAACGGGGGTTATTACATATGGTGAGGGGAAACCAGTTGAAAAGAGAGGTGGAATGAGAGGAATGCAAGAAGGGAAAGTGAAGAAACATACCATAAGGGATGTCAGGGAAAGGAAAGTGTTATAAGCATTTTATAGAATTTTTCAATTAGAATTCTGAAGTTAATATTAAGTTTCATCAATGAATTTTCTGTTAATGAAGAAAAGTTGAAAGAGTGTATTCGACGCTCGTAAGTAATCATTCTAAAAATTAATCCGAAGCTTGCGAATGGATTTCTCGACCACAGAGAAGTTTCTTATGGATATGGAAGCGAGCGAATCGAGGGAATAATACCGTAAATTGCAACTTTGATTGCGTGCTTATTTCTATTTGTGTGGTTCATTTTGCTGTCCTTATTTCCCCAGTGGGTCTTGAATTTCCGATATCTATCGAGAAATACTAACGAAAATCTCGATAGGAATTTCCATTGCTCGGATAATGTTCACTGTAATGTTTTTTTTTCAATTCCATCCAGCCCAATCTGTATTAGAACTCTTCACTTACCGAAGCGGACAAAAAGAAAATTTTACACAAATGCGAAAATTTTCTAGCTTTTAGAGAAGCTGAATAGATCCAAGGATAAACTTCATTTAAGGGGAAATAAACCTCTTTGCATTAAATTAAAATAGTTATGACATTTTCTTTTAATTCCTATCCCATACTTCCCTACTCTTCTCGCAACCCCTCCCACCCATACCCCTGCGCCTCTCCGCCCTGCCAACCTTACTAATTATTACCCTCCACCCACTATTTCTGCTCCTACACACCAGAGTGCGCAATCTGTTTGGGTCCAAGTTCTGCGAAAATTTAAATTTGATAAAACAAAAATAGCTTTTCCTATACGAATTATTAATAAAGGCTCATAGTGCATTTGTAAAATAGAGTAAAAGAGTGAGTCATTCTGTTTGAAGAGAACAAAATTTAAGATTCTAATCATTGGTCATTTTTTCGTGCGTATTTCTGAATTTTACATACGTAACATTATTGTTTACTGAAAAGAAAATTCAAAGTACGTGTTTAGATAATATTCTTCATTTTCTTACCAAATAGTAGAATTTTCAATTAATAAAGTTAAATTTTGAACCAAAAATGAAATAGTTCAATTTTCGACCAACATGATGATATTTCAGATAAGAAGATTAACATTCTATTGAATTTTTTTTTTTTCAATAATATACATATAGTCCCAACTGAATATTAGAAGTGGTAACTTGAAAGGTGAATTTACTAATAAATGAGAATGAATTTTTAACAACATTTTCAAATTTTCGAATGAAAAACTAAGCATTTAACAAAAAACGGAATAGTGGAATTTTAAGATGAAAAATTGCGTTTCCAATAATAAATACAATTTTCAACAAATTAAGTGATTTTTCAACTAAAAAATGAAACATTCACAACCAAAAATGGAATATTTGAATTTCCTGTTGCGTAGTAGATTGACTTTGAACAAAAAAGTATGAATAATATGAATTCGAACTAAAAAGACAGATTTTAAATAAAATATTCCATTTTCAAGTTCAAAAATTAATAATAAAAAAATCTGTCTGACTAAGTGAAATTTCTCATAAAAACAATACCTGCTCATCAGAATGAGAATGTAAAAAAAAGATTTCAATCAAATAGTTGAATTTTAATCAAAGTCACGAATTCGCAATAACCAAAATTTGTAAGCAAAAATTAAGTAGTTCACTTTTCAGTTAAAGAAACTCAAATTTTCAAGCAAAAATAATGAAATAATGAATGAAAAAGAAGAATAATTTTCTTTAAAAAAGTCAATGTTCAAATTGTTTATTTTTAATCTAAAAGAGGCAAATTTCTAAGCAAGAATTGACACGTTAAATTTTCAGTTAATTAATTTTCAACAAAAAAACTGATTTTGACCAAAATAGTTAATTTCGAAATGAATTGATGACTCTTTGTGAAATAAAGTGAAATCTTATAGTTGATATTTCGATTAAAAAATATATTATATGACAAGCCTT
Source organism: Andricus quercusramuli (assembly GCA_932178445.1). Taxonomy (NCBI): domain Eukaryota; kingdom Metazoa; phylum Arthropoda; class Insecta; order Hymenoptera; family Cynipidae; genus Andricus; species Andricus quercusramuli. Next base: position 270,086 of record CAKNXH010001721.1, read on the forward strand.
CGAATTAAACCAAAATGAACCAATTTTCAACAAATCTTGTATTTTCGAAACAAATATCAGTTTTTCACCAAAAATGAAAAAAAAAACATACGAAAGACAAAATTTCTAAAAAATAGTTAGATTTCTAACCAAGAAAAAGAAACTTCAACTGACAAAATTGTTATTAAAATAGATGAATTTAACCATTATTAACCATTATATTTTGATCGTGAAAAGTCAATTAAAATCTGTTTCAACAGAAAATTGAACAATTTTTTTTTCAAATTATCTTTTTGATTTATGAATTCATCCGCTTTGATAGAAATTTATCTTTTTTATGTTAATGCAACTTTCTGTTGGAAATTGATCATTTTGAATTGAAAATTCAACCACTTGAATAAAAGTTAAGCTAAATTGTTGAAAATTATTTTTTTTTATTGAAAGCTTATGTATTTGGTTAAAAATGTAACTGTTTAGTGCAAAAGTCTTCTTTTAAAATTCAATTTTTGTGGGGGGAAATTCGTCTATCGGCTTGAAGGTTCAACAATTTAGGAAAAATGTTCTTTCCTTAGTAAAAATCTTTATTTCTTGAAAATTCGTCTTCTGGGTTTCAAAACACTTATTTTTTGTATAAATTAAATGTTTTTTTATTGAAATATGAACTATTTCACTTTTTGTTGGGAATTTATATTTTCAGGTTAAAAATTCGACTATTATATTAAAAATTCAATTATTTTATTAAAAATTCAAGTATTTTGTTGAAAAGCCATCTATTATAGTAGATATTCTTTTAAAAATAATTCAATATATTTGAAAATTCTGAATTTGTATCTGAACACCAGAATAGTGTTAGATGAAACAACAATAATGTTTCTAACGACCCTTATATCATAATATTAATGACAATATTTCTCACTTTTCCTTTGGAATAAGATTAAAGTTTCACATCAAGAGAATCATTCTATGAAAAGAGCCTTGGCAGAAATTTTTTTTATTTTTAGAAAATCTGCATAATTTTCTCAATAAAATCACTGATCTTCACCATCTTAATGAATCTCACAATTTTATCCTAAAAACATTCTTAAAAAATTTATAACAAATTTCCACAATTAAGTTTTTTCTTTAACTTTCATACAATATTGAATACAATAAAATTAATTTACATTCCTTTTTTTTTTGCTGCTTAAATAACCGTTTTTAACTCTTCAACTGTTATATCACTTTTCAAACTTTGGCGCCATTTTTTTCTCTTCTGTTATATGTTAGGTTAGCTAATTTTTCTTGACAGCAGTGATGCCCATGTTGGCGCCTTTTGCTACTGCGCTTGCGTTCGGGCCGCGCACTGGTTGGCTGCAGTTGGCGCGCGATTCAAAATTGGAATTGAAAACAATTTTTGTGATTTAAATAAATAATTGTTGAAAAATGTGTATAAATTTTACAACTTCCGATTTTAGACTTCTGAAATTAAATCTTCTGTGAAATATAAGTAATTCGTTGGAAGTCAAAGAAAATAAAATGTCATTCAAAAAATATGTGTTTTATAAATTTCTTTCTTGTCTAAATTTAGAAGCTGTACAATTTACATACATTCTTGTGCATTCTTCAATAGTGATTTATTTTCATTACAAGAATTGTCTTAAATTCCAATTTTCAATTGCGCGCCAACTGCGACCAGCCAGTACGCGGCTCGAACGCAAGCGCAGTAGGAAAGGGCGCCAACATTGGAATCACTGCTTGACAGTCACTTTCAGAGTCAGCTTTGTGGGAGCAGGATGCCTTTCCATCCTGCTCTCATTATAATCAAAAAAATATGTTTTTCAAATTCATAAATTTTATCTTGTTAACAGTTCTTTAAAATTATTTTCCTCATTCACCTCATTCATCCTCATTCACTAAAAAATTTCTTGACGTAACTATAAATCTCTAGCATTCGAACATAACCTCTATTCTTATTATCATACTTTTTTGCTCATTAATTTTAGAACTTACTTTACAGAGAATTCGTACATTATATTGTATTCTACAGCTGTCGATATATTTTTAAAAATTACTACTGACTCTTCAAATTTTTTTCAATTATTGATTGGCCAAGGAAAATGCTATATCCGTAGCTATTCCACAACACCCCTGTTTTCTATTCCCAAGGCATTGAAAAATCAAATTCTAAAAAGTGCCCCAACTTCGAGCCTTCAAGTTCGATAAAAACGAAAATAATTCCAAATGCAAAAAAAAGGCAACAAAATGGAAAATACTGAAAAAAAGATCTTATGATATTTTTCGCGGTTTTATAAAAGACTTGTCGGATAATATCGGGGTCACTGAATAAGTCTCCAAATGTGGTTGTCTTGAAACAGATGCAAAAGCACGTTTTCAGTGCGTGGTAGGAATAATATTACTTGCCCTTTCCATGGATTTAAAATTTACGTCTATAAATTCCTCGATGGAAAATGAAAACCAGAATGAAGAAGGAAAAGGGGAGAAAGCCGAGAAAAGTGCTCAAAGAGCCAACACGAAAAACAAGAGCACAATTTTATTTCTCAGCGTGTGTTCCATTAAAGTAATATTTTCCCATTCTCTGTCGTTTTCTTCGCAAACCGATAAGATTTATTCTATTTTAATGTTTATTACAACCTTTTCGGAAAAGTAACTTTATTCAAAGGATTTTAGCTTTATTTCGGAATTTAGTGATATTTTGTTTCTATGTTTTCTTTGTTCAGGTGCATTCAAAATAGTTCAAAAGATTTGAATAATTTCAGACGACATTGAAAAATTTGTGATTTGGAAGAGAGAATTTCGGTAAAATTATCGTCCCGAGTTGGGACATCAGATTATTTTTCCTGAATTTGAACACGGATTTTTTCACCGTTTAATGTGAAGAATTCTCTGTTCAAGTTAAATAATAATTCAAAATTTTTAAGATTTAAAGAGATTTTCAAATATTTTCTTTTTAATTCAACCGGAGTTATATTAATTTATCCCGAATTCTTTTTATTTCTTTTGAATCTTCTTGAATTTGTTTAATTTGCTCAATTCTACCCCATTTAATTGATTTTCGAGAGTTTTTTTTTCAATTAATCTCGAATTCTTTTGAACTTAGCTTGATACTTAGGCATTTTGTTTTGCTAAACTCATTTCAAACTTACTGAGGTGGATGAATTTTCTGATAGTTTAGAATTGTTTTGATTTCAACTGATTTTTTTTCCTCAATTCAGCTTAAATTTTTATGACTTTCAATATTAGTCATTGTTTTCAAAAAAGTTTTAAAATTTAGGGTATTTTTTGAATACTTCCGGGTATTTTTTAAAATTACGAGGCATTTTTCAGATGTTTAATCAATTTCAGGGAATTTCAATATATTTTGAATATCTTTTCAAAAATTTCAAGATATTTTATAGATCTTCAACTAATTTCAAGAGATTTAAAAAAATGTTCTGAAGATTTCAAAATTGTAAGGGTATTTTTAATATATGTTTTATTAGGCTGGGATGAATTTGGAAAACCTGAAATTACGTAGGGTATTTTAAAAATTCCAAGGAATTTCTAAAAGCCATAGAACGTTTCAAGGGATTTAAAAATATTTCAAAGGATTTGAAATATTGTAGGGTATTTTTAAAAATCCTGAAGTATTTGCAATAAATTCTGTACAGATTTTAGCGGATTTAAAATATTCTAGAATATTTCGAACAATTTTCAATTGATTTAAGTCATATCAGAATATTTCGAAGGATTTGGAACATTTTATGGATCTTCAAAATATTTCATTAAATTTTTGATTGATTTTAATAATTTGAAAGATATCCAAAGGGTTTCAAATATTTTAGGGTGAAGAATTGCCTAAAATTCCTAAAATATCTTCAAAAAAAAAAAAGGATTTCGTAAGATTTTTAAGGACTTCAATGGTTTTTAAGGATTATAGAAGCTCTCAAGGTAATTTAACAAATTATTCGAGGTTTCAGGAAATATCGTCAAATTTTATACGATTAGAGGGGTTTTATGATATTTGATAGATTTCCAAGAATTTATTCACGAGAAATGAGGGCTTTTGTTAGGTATCAAAAATTCGAAGAGATTTTCAAAATTTGTTGGCAAATAATTTAAATTCATTTCGAATTCATCGTAAATTCTTAATAATTTATGAAGAAATTTTTTCAATTCTTTGAAATTCTCATCCCTGATTTTTGAAAATACAAAAAAAAATATTTTATCTGAATAATCGCTGCTCAATATTTTCTTTACTTCGACCAAAACAACCTTTTCATCTGCGAAAGCTAACCCACGTACCTCCACTGTCTCGAGATCTACACCTTATATATCTTCGTTATATATTTCCGTAGAAGTCTCTCCAAAATCAGCGGTTATATTGACACTAAAAGAAACACTTTGCTATTTGAAAAAGAATAAATCCTCTTTTCGACAATCTTAATAATTATTAACTTTGATGAAATAATTTTTTTTCATTTTTTTCGTAGAAGAGTCTTATGTTTTTTCCCAGAGGAGCAATCGGATCCTCTGATATTGAAGGAAATGAGCAAAACATGTTGCGGATAGTCAAATCAATCGGCTACTAGATAGTATTGGAACTGAGTTCCCTCAGGGAATACTCTCAAGTCTTATTGGATAAAGTATTCTCTGAAGATTAAAAAAAAGAAAGCTTCCCTTTAAATTAAAAAATCAATCTTATATATTAAATAAGAAAATCACATTCAAATTGGGTGTACAGATTAAATATAAAAAAACCTCTTTTAATACATACTTTTTTAAATTTAATAATGTATTAAAATTACTTCATTTTCATCTTAACTGAGCAATGGAATTTCCTCAAAGGAATTAAATGAGTTAATTCATTTTTTGACGATTTAGCAAAAACCAAATTTAGCAATTTTTTGTTCATAAAAAGAATTAGAATATTGTACTTTAAAATAAATCGAATGCGTGTAGATATATTATATAGAACCACATTATCGACAAAAAATCTGGTATTCGCATTTTCAACGAAATAGTTGAATTTTTATGACCAAAATGTGAGTTTTTTAGAAATCAGATGGATTATTACTCAAAAAGTTCAATTTTCAAGGAAAAAAATGTTCTGCCTTTTTTCATCCAAGCAGGAGGTCTTTTTTACTATAAAAGATGATTTTTTAATTAAAAACGACGAATTTTCAACAAAACACCTGAATTTTCAACCAAATGAAAAAATTTGCAACCAAATAATTGCATTTTTATTTGAAACGAAAGATAGATATTGAACAATTAAGTTTAACTGAAAGAAAAGAATTTTCGATGAAATATTCGAATCCTCTACCAAACTGATGAATTTTCAGAAAAAAAAATTCTACCCAAATATATGAATTTTCAACAAAATACATTGAATTTATACATAATAGTTAGATTTTCATCCTACACAGGAAATTTTGTAACAAAAAATGATACATTAATTTTGAAGTTAAAAAATTAATTTTGAAACAAGAAGACTTTCCAAAAGAAATCGTACAATTTTTAAAGATAAATAGTTCAATTTTTCACCAACCATTTTAATTTTCAACCAAACTTTCAAATTTGCTAATAAGAAGTTACATTTTCAACCAAAAATATGAATTGAAAAAATGAGTTCTCAAAGATTTAAGAAAAGACGATTAATTTTCTACCAAAAAGAAAAATTTGCAACAAAATAGTCAAATTTTTAACCAAAAAAAGATGGCTGTGACAAAATTGATCAATTTTCAACAAAGTAATAAAAGAGTCTACATAAAAGTTAAATTTTTTACCAGATTGCTGATTTTGTAACAAAAAAAGATTAATTTCCAAGCAACAAGATTCATTTTTCACTCGAATTTTCAGCAAAAAATATAAATTTTGTATGAATAATGGAATCGTTAAACGTCTAGTTGAAAAAAAACTAATTTTCAACAAAAAAGACCAATTTTCAGGAAAATATCTGACTCGTCAACTAAAATGATGATTTTCAACAAACCAGAATAATTTTCTACCTAAATAGATGAATTTTCAAAAAAAGACATTCATTTTCTACCAAATATTTGAATTTCAGACTTTTAAAGAAAAATTTATCTAGCAAAAAGGTGTAGCTACATTTGGGCATAAAAAGATATATTTTTCACTAATAAACCAAATTCCCAACAAAAAATGATGAATCTTCAACAAAAATAAAAAATAATTACATTCTTCAAAAAAGCTAACCTTTAAACCTTTTAAGAAGGAAAGTATTCCTAACGAAACGTGCAATAGTAAATATTTCAACAAAAACAAATTTTAATTTTAAATCCAAAAAGCAGTAGAATTAAACCAAACAAGATAAGTTTTCAACGGAATGGTAGAATTTTCTACTATGAACGAAAATAGTTACATTTTCAGTAAAAAAA
>CAKNXH010001721.1:277123-306977 GCA_932178445.1 Andricus quercusramuli
GCAGTAGAATTCAACCAAACAAGCTAAATTTTCAACAGAATGGTAGAATTTTCAACCATAAATGAAAATAGTTACATCTTCAGTAAAAAAAATCACTTCAAAAAAAAATTTTTTAAACAAGATGATTTTTTAGCTACGTGTTTTCCAAATAGAAAATTGTAATAGCGTTTTGAAATCAAAAATATTCCGATGGTTTTCTAATGAAATCGATAATGCTCTTACAGAACTTAAAAAAATTTTCCGATGGGTACTAAAATTATCATTATTCGGTTTACGTACGGTTTTTGGTACTTGTGAAAAATTTTAATCACTGATATATAAATTTTATTCAAGCTAGTTTTTTTTTTTTAAATTAGCAAAGAATATATTTGCTAAAATTTAGTTTTTTTTCGAAGAAAAGAAGAAAAAATTAAATCCGTAATTTCCTTAGACCTGAAAAAAAGTGTTCTTGGACTTTACAGCTAGTCTAGGAATTCAAAGGTCTTGTTATACGCGGCTCGTATAGAGCGAGACTCTTTTATTGGTAGATTTAAAACACTCTCGCAGACGACGTTCATTCATTCAATAGGCAACCAGTTCAAATTATAATAACTAGTAACAAGACTCGCAAGTTAGAAAGAGAGTGAAATAGGTACTCCATGAAGTGACGTCAGCAGTGACGTCAGCAGGGCGCAGGGCGAGTAGAGGCGAGAGTCGCGAGTAGAGCACCCTCGAAATTCGACGCGCGCATCTCCAACCAAAGATTTTCTACCCTCTCCGCTCGACTCCCACGCAACGCCCACGCAGCCTCTCCGTTATAAGGGCGCGCACGAGCCCAGAACGATCAGAAAGTGTTCGAGAGCTGGTAGCCAGAACCCTCTCACTTTAAACCCTACAGCTGGAAGCCAGCAGTAGGTGCCTACAGCTGGGTAGCCAGCCCTAGGTTTTTACCGCAAGCCATTGCCGTGCACGAAAAGTATTCTCTCCCTCTCTCGACTTCAAGAGTCCTCCAGCTGGAAGCCAGCCAGAGGATAATTGACCACGCATCGCCTTCGCCCTCTTGTAAGGACGCGACAACGAAATCTGACGCTTTACTTCTCCGCCTTTCTCTGTAATCAACATATTAAGAACCTTATATAAATAAACTTTAATTAACCACAATTCTTCGCTTTTCTCTGGTCACTTAACTTCTTCCCCTTCTTTCCTCCGCTAACGGGTTAGCTGGCATACCAGCCTACCCGTTTTCGCTGAGAAAGCTGGCATACCAGCCCTCTCAGCCGACACACTGACTAACTTCTCCCCTCTCTCACGACCAAAATCAAAATTTCTCTAACTTAGTTCTCTTCAGGAGAAAAGAGAAAAAGAAAACGCTTGCTCAACTTGCTATCTCTTTCTATCTTACGGGATAGACACATCACTCCCCCTTTCCACCTCCTTCGACATTTATCCTCTCACTCCCTCCTCTTGTACTCTCCAGATCACTCTCCTACCCGCTATCTCTGTCTATCCTATGACCACATCCACCTTTTACCTCCCTTGAAGCCTATCCACCATACATCCCTCCTTCACTAAGATGGAACCTTCCCTCTCACTCCCTCCTATGGTACCCTACCTCTCCTGTCACTTACAACCTCCTGAGATTATTCCTTCTCACACTCTCAGAATAGAGAATCATCCACTATCCCGACGTATATCCTTCTTACTACATCAAAAAAATCCCACCCAAAATTAAGGAGCATACCAGTCTGGAAGAAAGATCTAAGGAAATAAGCCATGCTTTTTTCGAATAATAAAAATCAACCAGCTCTTAACAAATATTACATATTGGCTTATTCAAAAGAAATCTAACTTCAGGAAAATTTATGTTTTTCAATCTTAACTTTTTGTCAAAATTTAATACCAACAACTATTCATAATGAAAAAATTACTATAATTTTCTGAATACATAGAGGCAGTTTTGTTTGGATTTTCAAAATAAGAAAATTATCTTTTTTTTGCTACACCCAAGGTCTTTTGCAAATAGTCAAGAATCTTTCGGAATTTTTACTTGTTGAAAGAAAATATTCATTGATTTATTTAAAGTGAACTTGGTACTCATCATATATACATTTAATTTTGGGTGTAATTACTGTAAAATTGTACTTAGAATATCGAAATTGTTGGTTCTACATTTGTGAGAAACAATCAATCAACAACGCTGTAATGAGTTTTTCTAAAACCACCAATACATTCCAAACCTCACAAGAAAATAAATTAACTTTGCCCACGCCTTCTGCGATCCTCGGAAATTCTTCTCTGCCATACTTCAATGAAATTTGAAATAATTTTCTGCTAAGATTACTTCCTCTTTCCAATTATTCATATACTTCGATCAATTTTTCATTAATGAAGAATGATTTTCCTCTTCAATTTTTAAATTTGAATATTACATTTCTGGAAATAAAAATATTAGGACGGCTCAAATGAAAAAAAAAATTTCGACAGCGCCCTCACCATATGCTTCAATCAGGTGCAAAAATGACGGTAAATTTTTCTTATTTTTTTTGGATAAGAGGAATTTCAAGCGGTGGAAATAAAACTCTTGTGCTTTTGATTTATAAATTTTCAAAATTATAGCATTCAAAGCAATTTTAGACTAGAAAAATTAATTTATACATTAAAATTCGTTTTCAAGTCTTTTTAAATATTCTGTTAAAAATTTGTTAAAAAAAAATAATTTGAAAAATCCCCATGAATCTAAAAATAATATTATCATCTTGGAACTGAAATTTTTCCTACAATTTTTTTTGAATCTTGCAAAAGTAAAAAAAAACTACCATAAAATCATCTAGATTCTTTTTTTCAAGTTTGGAAATCTTATCAAATATTCTTCTAAAATTAATTTTTCAGAAAAAATTATTGATAGTTTTTCTAGGAATTTTGATCCACGTTTCTAATTAATTCAAACCCTTTTAAATTGCTTAAAAAGATTACAAATTTTGTGTTAGATTTGAAATCTTTTCACGTTTTAAATTATTTTGGAACCTTATCAAAACTTCTAGATATATTTTAAACTTGCTCGATTATTTTCCAAATTAAAAATTGTTCAATTGTTATTTATTATTGGAAAAATGTTGTCTCAAATCTTTTTGAATATTCTCTTAAAATTAATTCTTCAAAATAAAAGATCATTTTAAATTTTCTCAGCTAAAATAAGAATTTGTTTATTTTCTTAAAACCTCAAAAGATTCTTGAGAAGCTTAAAAATTTTATTTTGACACCTTTCGAAATCTAAATTCAGTTTTTTATTTTTCAACATATTTTCCAGTTTTAAATTAAGTTCGGATTTTCTTAAAGACTGTAAATTTCTCTGAACATAAGTCAAATTTTTCCTAAATTTATAATTGTTCAATTCTTATTTATGCATTGAAATTGGTTAATTTCATTCACATTCATTGAAAATTTGTCGAATAGAACAATTCAAATTGTATCGTTCAAAGTTTAAATTTAACACTCTGAAACATTAACGATTTGAGGTTTTCTTTTTTAAATAGTTCAATTTGAAATTGTTGAGTTTTCAATATTTGATTTATAATTGCTTATTTTTAATAAAAAGTAAGACATTAGTAAATGTTAAACAAATTTTATCTTTAAATTAATAATTTTGAATTAAGTGGTCAGAAATGCACTGTTTTAGATTAAAAAAATATTTGAATAGGATTTGGAATTGAATAAGAGCGTTGAGTTAGATTCCTGTAGAAATAGTTTTAGTTTTCTGTAATTTTTTTGCAAAAATTTTTGCACCAGGGATTTTACGCATCTAGAAGGAATAGATACTGCGATAGTTATTTACAAAAAAATTGTCGTATACTCCTTTATGACTGGGAAGCAACCCCTTTTGAAAGTTATTTATAAACAATTCAATTTAGTTTAACAAATTTCAAAATTTTTTATTCAATTTAAATTATTAAGGATTCAATTTTACTTCAATTTATAGTTTTAACTTGTTAGTTATTTTTTAACTTAATTTATCACGAAGTATTCTCAGAAGTTTAACTAAAGTTTTCACATTTAATGAATTTCAAATAAAATTATGTTACTGGAAGAATTTTTCGATGCAAACCCGTTTTTCTGATCCACTAAAAGTGCTGAAAAATCAATAAAATATATGAAAGTTTAAAAAATATATAATTCCAGATACAGCCTCATATGTAGTTGATACGAACTCTATCCAAATTAAGAGGAAATTCTATAATTAAATCTTAAGATGGTTGTTTCTGATCCAAACTGGTGGATTAGACCTAACACATTGATTTTTTCGGTTTAAAATTAATAATTTTCGTTGAAGATTCTACTATTCATTCGTGAATGAACTTTGTTGTGGAAAATTCATAATTTCGGGTTCAAAATTAATCTGTTTTGAAAAAAATTCGCCTTTTTGACTTAAAAATTCGACAATTGAGTTGAAAATTAACTTTTTTTTGAAAATTCATATTTTTGGTTAAAAATAAAAAAAACTTTAGGAAAAAACTTAAACTTTTTAGTTTAAATTTAAGCTATTTATGTTAAGAAATTTAATATTTTGTTGAAAATTCGTTTCTTTTTCTGAAATTTTATTCTATATGTCTTGCTGAAAATTAGTTCTTCAAACAGAAAATGAAATCATTCTATTTTTTGTTAAAAATGTATCTTTTTAAGTTGAAAATTCATCTTTCTTTATTGAAAATTGACTTCATTGTTGGAAATTTGTTTTCTGGTCTAAAAGTCAACTGTTTTCTAAAATATTCGAATTTTCGGCTGCAAAAACTCGACCGATTTATTTAAAATTCGTCTAGTATAGTGTAATTGACCTGGTTGAAAATTCTTTTCTTCTTAAAAACTAAATTTTTAAGTCGAAAATTGGACCATTCCAGTTTTTGTAAGAAATGTATCGTTTTTAGGCCGACATTCATGTTCCTTGATAAAAAATGAAGACTCTTGTTGAAAATTTGCCTTTTTTGGTTCAAAAGTCAACTTTTTTCGAAAAAAAAAAATTTTTAATTTACATTTTTTTAATTGAAATTCGTCTTTTGGATTAAAAATACTGTTGCATTTGCTGGGTTGAAAATTTATCTGTTTTAGTAACGGATTCCTCTATGTTTTTGATACTATTACATGTTTCGCTTAGAAATAAATTTTCTGGTAGAAAAATCAACTACTTGTTTCAGCGATAAATTGCTTTGTGAGAAATCCATCTTTTTTTGGTTGAAGATTTATAATTTCAGTTGAAAATTCTACTATTTTTTCATAAATGAACCTTTTTATTAAAAGTTATATATTTTCTGGAGAATTCATATTTTTGATTGAAAATCGAACTACTTCGGTTGAAAATTAAACTTTTCAGTTGAAGCTCGAACCATTTATTTAAAAATTATAATATTCTTATTGGAATTTATTTCGTTTTTTCAATTAAGTTTTCTGTTGATGTTTCTTTTGTTTTCTTTGTTGAAAACTTGTTTTTCAAACTGAAACTGAAAGGATTGCATTTTTTTGTTTGAAATTGATCTTCTTTAGTTGAAAATTTATCTTTCTGAATTGAAAATTAAATGTCTTGTTGATAACTTTTCTTTTCTGGTTTAAAAGTCGACCGTTTTCTAAACAATTCTTGGTTGAGGAATCGACTATTTTATTGAAGATTTTTCTTTTCCAGTTGAATTTAACTGCTTAAAATTTGTTTATGTTGCTGGAAACTAGTTTTAAAGTCAACTGCCTTCTGAAAAAATTTGACCTTTCAGCTTGAAAACTTAAATATTTTGTTAGAAATTTGTATTTTTTCTGATTTATCTGATTAAAAATTTTGTTGTTGTTGTTGTAAAAACAATTTTTTAAGTCGAAAATTCAACTACTCCAGTTTTTTGTGAAAGATGTATGTATCGTTTCAAGTTCAAAATTCATCTTTCTTGATTAGAAATGAAGTTTCTTTTTGAGAACTTTTTTTTCTGGAGTAGTAGTGAACTCTTACCCAAAAAAATCTATTTTTCAGCTCGCAAATTCAAATATGTCTTTAAAATATCGTCTTTTTTTATTGAATTCAACTGGGTCATAATTTTTCTCTCTTTTGTTGAAAATTTATTTTCTTAATCGCAAATTCGAATGGTTTGCTTAAGAATTCGTCTTTTTGGATTGACTGTTCTTGATTAAAAAAGAAAATCTTTTGTTGTTGAAATAGTAACTATTACATGTTTTGTCAAATGTTTATTTTTTGGTAAAAAAATCAACTGCTCGGTTTCGAGATAAACTACTTTGTGAGAAATTCTTTTCTTTTATTGAAAATTTATAATTTCATTTAAAAATTCTACAATTTGTTCATAAATGTACTGTTTTGTTGAAAATAAAATATTTTCTTGAAAATTCATATTTTTGGTTGAAAATTTAACTACTTTGGTAGAAAATTGAATTTTATAGTTAAAGCTTCAACCACTCATTAAAGAATTCTAATATTCTGTTGAAAATACATTTCTGTTTCTCAAAATTATTTTTTTTTCCTGAAAAGGTAGACATTCCATTTTTGTTCTAAAATTTTTCCTCTATAAGTTGAAAATTCAACAATTCAAGAGACAAATCATGTATTTAGTAAAAAAATCTCCTGTTAGGTGAAAAAATGATTTCTGTTTATTAAAAGTTTATAATTTTGGTTGAGGATTCAACTATTTTTTTAAACTTCGTCTCTTTTATTTAAATTCAACTTATCAAAAATTAGTTTTTTATTGTTGAAAACTCGCTTTTTAAACTGGAAACTAGTGTATTCCGTTATTTGTTGAAAATTTATCTTTTTTTGTAAAAAATTCAGCTTCCTAGATTGAAAATTATCTTTCTTGTTGACAATTCTTATTTTCCGGTTCAAAAGTCAAATTTTTTATAAAAAATCATAATTTTGAGCTTAAAAATTGAGCGTCTGTTCAAAATTGGTCTATTTGGGTAAAAAATTAGTGTTGATTTTAGAAAATGTATCTTCCTTAGTTTTAAATTGAATCATTTCCTCGAAAATTCACTGTTTTTCATCAAAAATTATCTTTCTTGTTGAAAATTCATCGATTTCATTGAATGAAACTGCATAATAATTAATTTTTTTTGTTAGTATTTTTCAACCGCAAATTCAAATGCTTTGATCTTATAGATAAGAAATTAATCTTTTTGGTTTTCTGTTAAGAAATTCACTTTTTTCGGCTGAAAATAAAATTTTTGACGGAAACTTAACTTTTTGGGTTGAAAATTCATCCCTATTCTAAAAAATTGGTCTTTTTGTCTTCAAAATGCAACTACTGGGTTAAAAATGCAAATTCCAAACTTTTTTCTATCTATACTACTGGTTTCCAGAGTCTTGACATGATTTTAAAATTTATTTTTCAATTTGAAATGTGTCACGCCTCACGCGTTTCGAATCCTTTGCGACTCCAGTCGTTAGAATTTAGAGTTTCACGTAATATGTGTACCTTCCCTGAGGATATATTGCTTCTGCTTATTTTGACACTTGTGTCAATAGCTTTAAAACTTTTTGTGAATAAAAAAGCCACGTAAATCCTTTTTGAGTCGAAACTCTGTACATATCGTTCGGGAGGCAAGGAACAAAGCCACCCTGAGGGCGAAGTAGAAACAGTTAGTCATGGCGAGACATGTCACTCTGCCAATTCTATTGCATTTTCCTCTCTATCTAGATCCTCTTTCTATCAGTGAAGAGATAAAGCATTTTTATTTCATATCAGGATCTCGAATGCTTTTAATTTATCCAGGATTCCATTTCATTCTACAAATTTATCGACTGATTGGAAATTCCTACCCTGGGAATCGAGAAAAATACTTCCACGAGAAGTCGCAGAAAGGAATTAATAATCTATCAAGATTTATTCAGGAAGCGTGAATTTGAAGCATTTCCTTGTCAATACATTCATAATTGGAAGACAATTTCTCTTACGAATAATAATCCATGTATATTTGTTGATCGATGGAAACAATGTAGGGAATTTTAAATAAATATCGAGGGGTTAATTACTCTTGCAATGTGGTGTACACTAGGGTGGTCCAAAAATGCACTATAAACATTTTTTTATGAATTTTTATCGGGACACCCCCCAGATTTGTTCGAATCCACCCAAAAATAAAATAAATAAAATGTGTGGCCCCACTATCACACTCATTTTTTGTAAGAGGGGACTACTAGGAATTTGAAAATACAACAAAGAATTGCAAAGGAATGCATGAGATTACATAAGATTTCAGAGAGTTCGAATCCACCCGAAAATAAATCAATTTTAATGTTTTGAAAATAAATGATATTTAGGGGTGGCTCAAGCCCCATGAAGTTTAACATGTATTTCCCATAAGAAAAAAAGACGTTTTTGTAAATCTTATTCAGAATCTTCAATATTATCTCAATCGAGTTGAAATTTGACATTTCTCTTCGCAATCAGCCATAGAATACGAATAAAATATCACTTTTCAAATATCACCCCCATAAGTCTGTTTTATAGGGTCCCAAAGAAACCCCATAAGTGAAATAGTCGGTTTTGCGAGTTTTTGGCGCTAAGTATGATTTTTTTGCGGTTTTTTTAATGCGAATTATTTTTAATACATAAAATATGACTTTGTACTGAAAATTAGATATTTTAATGAATTGTTCAAACAATTTATTATTGTTTTTAGCAATTTTCTCATAGAATGAAGTTAGAAAGACGCTGTTTTTCTTTTTAAATTTTCCATTTGTTGTCCAATTTTTGACTAGAGGGAAGTTATAGTTCATTGATGTTAACAATAGTGATTGTTTAAATAATTTATTAATAATAATAATAAGATTATATTTGAATAAATCTAGAAAGATGCAGATTTTTTTTTAATTTCTGGTTTTTTGTCCACATTTCATTCGGAGTGAAGTAATAATTAATTCAAATTGACGAAACAATTCTTCAAACAATTTACTATAATTATTAATAATATTATAATTGAATAATGCTAGAAAGATGCAGGTTTTTTTTAATTTCTGGCTTTTTGTTTAATTTTCATTTGGAGTGAAGTAATAATGAATCCAAGTTAACAAAATAATTATTTAAACAATTTACTATAATTGTTCATAATATTCTCTTCGCTTAACCGGTAGAATGTTGCGGTTTTCTCTAAAAATTTCAACTGTTTGTTTCTTTTTTATTAGTCGTGACTTAATAATTAATAATATTTAGCAAAAATCATTGTTTGAACAAATTATTATTTTATGACTATCTGGATCTATATCGATTGCGCCTGATAGTTGCAGTTTTTGGCAATTTTTAATATTGTTTATAACTATCTATTCTCAGATAAGTGCTAGAAAGTGGCGGTTTTCTCTAAAATCTTTCACTTTGCATCGCCTTTTCATTTATGAACAAGTAATAAGTCAACCACAACAAAAATGATTTTTCAAAAGGTGTTGTTGTTTTGAGTAAATTATTTTTGCTCTTTTCCAAATGCTTAAAAGAATTAATTTAAAGAAAAAAAGCTATTTTACACAAGAGGCAAAAATAAAGAATTTTAAATATCTGTTTTATTTCAGAAAAATATATATTCGCGAAAAGGAAAGAGATTATTTGAAATATAGTTTTCTCTAATGGTTATTTATTAATTGTTAGTAATTAAGCATGCGGAACAAAGTGAAAGATTTTAGAAAAAACCGCCACTTTCTAGCACTTATATAAGAACAGATAGTTACAAAAAATATTAAATTGTTTAAACAACTTTTTTGTTAACTTTATTTAATTATTACCTCACTTAGTGAAACAAAGGACAGAAATGTAAAAATTGTCCAAAAACCGTAACTAAGAGGCGCAATCGATGTAGATGAACATAGTCAGAAGCAAAAATAATTTGTTTAAACAATTATTTTTGCTGAATCTGAATAATTATTGAGTCACACCTAATAAAAAATACACACAGTTGAAAATTTCAGAAAAAACCACAACATTCTACCAATTAAGCGAATAGAATATTATTAACAATGATAATAAATTGTGTGAACAATTATTTTGTTAACTTCAATTCATTATCACTTCACTCGAAATGAAAATTGGACGGAAAGCCAGGAATTAAAAAAAATGCATCTTTCTAGCATTATTCAAATATAATATTATTAATAATTCTAATAAATTGTTTAAACAATTATTTTGTCAACTTAAATTCATTATTACTTCACTCCAAATGAAAATTGGACAAAAAGCCAGAAATTCCAACAAAAAAACTTCATCTTTCTAGCATTATTCAAATACAATATTATTAATTAGTATAATAAATTGTTTAAACAATTATTTTGTTAACTTGAATTCATTATTACTTCACTCCGAATGAAAAGTGGACAAAAAACCAGAAATTTCAAAAAAATACCGCATCTTTTCAGCATTATTCAACTATAATATTATTAATAATAATAATAAGATGTTTAAACAATTATTCTGTTAAATTGAATTTATTATTACTCTACTACAGATGAAAATTGGACAAAAAGCGAGAAATTTTAAAAAAATCTGCATCTTTGTAGCATTATTCAAATATAAGATTATTAATAATTATGATAAATTGTTTCAACAATCACTATTGTTAACATTGATGAACCATCACTTCCCTCTAATTGAAAATTGGACAACAAATGGAAAATTTGTGAAAAAACCGTGTCTTTCTAACTTCATTCTGTGAGAAAATTGCTAAAAACAATAATAAATTGTTTAAACAATTCATGAAAATATCTAATTTTAAGTATAAAGTAATATTCTATGTATCAAAAACAATTCGCATTAAAAAAACCGCAAAAAATGATAATTAGCGCCAAAAACTCGCAAAACCCATTTTTTCACTTATGGGGTTTCTTCGGGACCCTATAAAACAAACTTATGGTGTTGGTTTTTGAAAAGTGATATTTTATTCGCATTCTATGGCTAATTGTGAAGAGAAATGTTGAGTTTCAACTCGATTGAGATAATATTGAGGATTTTGAATAAGATTTACAAAAACGTATTTTTTTCTTATGGGAAATACATGTTAAACTTCATGGGGCTTGTGCCGCCCCTAAATATCATTTTTTTCAAAACAAAAAGAATGGATTTTATTTTTGGGTGGCTTCGAACAAATTTAGGGGGTGTCCCGATAAAAATTGAAAAAAATGTGTCCAATGCAATTCTTTGCTGTATTTTCAAATCCCTAGTTGTCCCCTCTTACAAAACATGAGTATGACAGTGGGGCCACACGGTAGAACTGAAGCTTTACGTGCGGTGGGCGTCATATGCAGTACACTTATACATAGAGGACGCAGCATGATTGCAAAAATTTTGCTTGGTGGTGGAGTAGTGGGGATATGTCATAGTAAAGGAGTGCATGGAGAGCATGTATGTAGGCTCTGCTGAGGGTGGCAGTAGTGGGGATATCTAACAGGAGTCTGTGGTTTAATTGCAAATTGCCGCACAAAACGAACACGGTGATTACAGAAAGAAGGTATAGAAAGTATGCTTGTAAGAGAAAGACAGAGACTTCCGCTCGGTCGTTTTTTTTTTCAATCAACTTTCGTCCCAAAAAAAGTTTTCCTTCAAAAAATATTCAACTTCTTAATAATTAGTAGATTTATTTGTTGCTGAAAATTCATCAGCTCAGTTGAGGAGTCAACTGCTTTATTGGAAATTCTTCTTTTCTAGCTGAATTCAACTGGTTTAAATTTCGTTCCTTTTGTGGAAAAGTAGTTTTCAAAGCGATTGAACAATTCCATTTTTTTGGGGAAAATTTATCTTTTCGAGCGGAAAATTAATCTTTTTTGATTGAGAATTAGAGTTTTACGTAAAAATTCTACTATTTGGTCGTAAATAAACATTTTTCTTGAAAATTCATATTTTTGGGTTGAAACTTCACATGTTTTGAAGAAAATGCGTCTTCTTGGCTTAAAAATTTAACAATTGGGTTATAAGTTAACTGTTTTGTTGAAAAATCATATTTTTTGTTTAAAACTGAACCACCGTAGTAAACAATCAAATTTTCTACTTGAAAATTAAACTATTAGAAAAAAATAATTCTTTTGGAAATTTGTTTCTTCTTTTCAAAATTAATTTCCTCATAAAAATGTAGGCATTCCATCTTTGGTTGAAATTTTTTCCATTATAAATTGAAAATCAAGCTATTTGGTAAAAAGTGCTTGTATTCTGTTTCAAACCACTTGCGTAGAAAATTAAACTTTTTAGTTGAAAATTAAACTATACATTTGGAAAAAATTTTTCCTTTGGGAATTTGTTTATGTATATTTTTCAAAATTTATTTTTCATAAAAATTAAACCATTCCATTTTTTGTTGAAATTTTTTTCATTATAAATTAAAAATTGAGCTTTTTGGTAGAAAATGTATGTATTCTGTTGAAAATTCGTCTATATGGGTAGCAAATTGATCCTGCTTGTTAAAAATTCATCATTGACGTTGAGGATTTAACTATTTTGTTAAAACTTTGTCTTTTTTAGTTGTATTAAACTGATTGAAAACTCTTGTTTTATGTTTAAAACTCACTTTTTAAACAAAAATTCAGTAATTCCAATTTTTGTTGAAAATTCATCTTTTGGATTGGAAATTAGTTTTCTTGTTAATAATTCGACTATTCCGTCATAAACACACTTTTTTTTTTTAATTCGTATTTTCGGGTCCAGGCTTCAGATTTTTTTGTAGAAAATTTGTCTTTTTGTCTTGAAAATGCAACAATTGGGTTAAAAATTTTCTTTTTTGTTGAAAATGTATATCTTCTGTTGAAAATTAAACCGCTTTGGTAGAGTACTAAAATTTGTGGGTAACAATCAATTCATTTTGAAAATTTTTGATTCTGTTGGAAATTTGTTCCTTTTCTTCAAAATGAATTTTTCATCAAAATATAGCCATTCCGTTTAAGGTTAAAATTTTTTCCATTAAAAAATGAAAATTGTGCTATATCGTAGAAAAATCATTAATTCTCTTAAAAATTCATCTGTTCCGGTAGAAAATTAATCCTCTTTTCTGAAAATTCATCATTTTAGTTGAGGATTCAATTATTTTGTTGAAAATTCTTTTCTCCTGTGGAATTCAACTGATTGAAATTTTTTCCTTTTTGAAACTGGTTTCCTGAACCTCCAATTTACCATTTCAAGTTTTTGTCAAAAATTCAAAATTAAATTTATTTCTGTAGAAAATTAAACTTTTGGTTAAAAATTAGTTTATGTATTCAAAAATGTATATGTAGATTTGAAGATTTCCAAACAAATCAAGCGATTTTATGGGATTCCAAAGAATTTCAACTAATTTCGTGGGACTTCCATGTTTTTAAGGCTTTTGAAAATATTTTGTGGAATTTGCAAACATTTCAAATAACTAAAAAAAAAAATTTGTTTTCAGGAGAATTAAAAACATTTCCGCGTATTTCAAGAAATATCAAAACAATTTTTTGATTATATTATCTAATCATTTTTGAATTGCTTGAATTTGAGAATGTTATAATTAGCGAATTTTCTAGCAATTTCACAGTCTTGCATACATAATTGTAGCAATTTCCAATTAGCGGGAACTTTGGAATTCGATAATCTCATGAACAGTTGAGAATTTTAATGATTCAGGGAACTTCAAATTCGGGATTTTTGGATTATCTACAATTGTCTGAACTCGGGAAATTTCTATTCTGAATGTATTATTTTTCGGGAACTTTTCGTTGTTGGAAATCCTATTTTTCGGGATTTCTCTTCCGAACAATTCTTCAATTCATTATGAGGTGAAAATAAAATCTTTCCTGAAATTCTAATAAAAAATTTGATAGACAGGAAAATCATTTTTTTTTTTTTGGTAAAATTCCTTCATAGGAGTGAAATGGGAATATGAGAAATTATAAGCCAATCAAGTTGGATCGTAAATAATAAAATATTCCTAAATATAATTTTTTGCTGGCCACTTCAATTTTGGAAATTAAAAAATACACTTTTTTGAGAGGATATGCCACATGAAAAGCTTTTTTCAAAATTCAAGAATTTCTCGCATTTGGTACTTGCACTTCAACTTGTGTTATGACCTATGAATGTTGTGAAAAAAATCTGAAACTTACGCTTGGACATTTTTAGTCATAAATCGTGAACCCCCGGGAGATTTTTGAATTTTCAATAGCCTATATTAAATATAAAATTTCAAACATTGATTATTCTAAATTTCAGATTTTTTGTACATCTGCTAGGTTATGATGCGATTGGAAGTCTGAAGAATGTAATTTTTGTATTATTATTAATTGAAAATAAAACCTTTTCTAAAATTCTAGTACGCAATACAATAGAAAGGTAATTTATTTTTCTGGTGTTGAAATGCCTCTTTAGATGGGGATACAATGAATTATTTACCGATCAAGTTGGATTCTCAAGTTCACAATGGAGTTCGAGGATCAGAAGTGAGATAGGGCGTAAGAAAGGGGAGCTTTCTCGTGGAAATTCAGATATATCAGCAGGCTCTTCTAGAAGAGATTTGTTGACAAAATCTTCCCCCATAGGGTTCATCCCTTCGATTCACGAAACTTGCTTCTCATTCGAAGGGTGTGTAGGCCACAATCAAGCTTGGATAAACATTTGAACAGCCAATAGATAAATTGAGGAGCGAACCATAAATCTATTTACAAGTAATTTGACTTCCGAAAGACTCGATCTTATCAAATGTTTAACGAACAGTATAAGTTTAACACCAAGAGTATTTTTCAGTGAGATAGATTTTTCATTTCGTCAATAAAATTGAGCGTCCTGATCGAATAACTCGCCGACCGCGCGTTAACGGGTAAAAGTGTTGTCCAAGCGTCTCGTAGGACAGACATTCAAAATTTCATCAAATTGAATTTTTTCAGATATAAGCGTGTAGAAAACTTTTTTCTATTTTCCGTTTTTTCACCAGACAAGTATTTTCAATAATAAGCCTCAAAAAGTGTCATGTGATGTGTGGGTCACTTGACAAGATTCCTACCTCACCAGCACATTTTGTATTTCCTAACTCATTCCCACACGAATAGTCACATCGAGTTGAAAATTTTTGACACTAAATAAGAAGCACTAAAGAAGGTGTGTCTGGTCCTACATTTTTATAATTCTGAAAAAAGTTTCTTCTGTGAATAATTTTCTTTTGCTTTTGTGACGAATATTGAAAGTTAGGACCAGACTTATCTTTGCTAGTGCTTCTTATTCATTATCCTAAATTTTCAACTCGATGTGACTATTCGTTTGAGAATAATTTGGAAAATAAAAAAAGTGTCGGTAAGGTAGGAATCAGGAAACGTGACCCACTTTTCACATGGCCTTTTTAAGAAAAAAATCGTCGTAAGTTGGGCAAATATTTTAGGAGCTTTTTGAAACTTTGTTTGAACACAAAATATACCCTATTGATGCCTAAAAATTAAAAACTAAATTCGAAAATCACCTATTGTTTAAAACTTTTAATTGTAAATTGTGACAGATCGGTAACCCCGTTTCTGCAGGTTCGCTTACAAAAAGTATTTTCAAAAAGTACGTTTTTGGTTCCAAAGAACGTAAGGTCCACAAATATTGACCGATTTGGACAAACAAAAATTCAAAGAGAAGCTGATAAGATTTGTACAAAAGTATTCGAGCCTAATTTTCAAATTAGGCTCTCAATTATTTTATAAATAAACAAATATAACGAAAAAATGGCCACTTTTTCTATTTGACGTTCCTGGTGCTCGTCAATAACAGGAAAATTGTTGAAATCGCCTGAGTGCCATAGAGTAATATTAGTTGAAGATGTTTCAATATTATGTGATAAACAAAAAAAATTTGTATAAAGAAATTATTTGTTGAAAGAACGTTTTCTACGATTTTCCATAATTGTGCGTTTTTTTCAAGTTATATTGCAAAAAATTTGAATGAAAACAATATTTTGATAAAAAAATTTCTTTTAAAATCATAATTGTCAATGCTATAAAGAAATTTAATGAACAAATGCATTCGTTAGGCATTTTTCGACAGAAAAATCTGTTTTTTCCTATGTGAATTTTTTTAATTAGGAACTTTATGATTGTAGGAAAATTCATAATTTGTTGATTAATCTTATGATTTTTCTGAACAAATTCAATAAACAAATGCATTATTCGGGCATTTGTTGGCAGAAATTTTTTTTAATGCCAGTCCTTTCAGTTGGGAATTCGATAACAGTTACAACAACATTCATAATTAGTTAATAAATTGTATGATTTTTTAACAAATTTAATAAACGAATGAATTAATCAAGTATTTGTTCACAGAAGAATTTATTTCTTTCAATGTCCGCTTTTTAAATTAGGAACTTCATGAAATATGAATTTTTTATCCAAACGAACTTCATGAAAAATATTACCGAAATTCTGTGACAGCTGTAAGTATTGGACAAAAATTTGTAACGATTTCTTATAAACAATGTGAAAAATTGTGTTCACATCTTGAAAATACTTTTTTCTGAAAATGCAGCATCTGCTAGATATTTCAGTGGAATTTAATTTTACGACCTTTTATCTACAAAATATAAATGTTTAACAAAATGAGCTCTCCGCCATTCTTTCATTCTTGGATTCTGAAATTAAAAAAAAATGTTTTTTAATTCTGTAAACTATCCAACTTGAGAATCCAATAGCAACGACCTGATCGCAATTATTTTGCAACAATGGGACTGCATCATCGCAATTTCTTTCCTGAAAAATGCACAATGTTAAATAACAAATTCATGTTTCGTAAACTATTTTCCGTAGGATATTTTCAAACAGCTTATTTTTAAGCTTATTTTATGCTCTGAAAACTAAGACCGATAAAATTTTTACATATTTAATTTTCTTCAGCATTAATCCTGATTCAACTATACAGGGTATCCAGTGTCCTTGAAAACAATAGAAACCTGGAATTCTCCTTGAATTTTTTTTCACCTTGAAAACCTGGAAATCTCCTTGAAGTTTTCACGAGAACCTTAAATTAATTTTTTCTCTTTAAAAACTGTTATTTTATTGAATAGTTAGAAGTAATTTAAACCTTTCAGTCTATTATGAAAAAAACATCTCGTTTAGGAAACATCACTAAATCCAGATTTGACTGTATTTCACAACAATTCCACAAAGCTTTTAAAACTCCAAACGATTGAATGGATTTCAAGGATTGAAGAAATGGTACCACATTTGGAAGATTTGAATTAATTATGAAGATTTGCAACGATTTCGAATTTTGTTTAAAAGCATTTTAGGGGATTTTAATAAGATTTCAGATAATTCAGTGATTTCAGCAGATTGAAAAGATTTCAGAAACAAAGATTTGAGAAAAATTTCAAAAATATTTCGGAAGATTTGACACAGATTTCAAAGATACCACAAAAATTTCCCGCAGATTTGAAACATTTCGTGAAGATTGCAAGGGTTTCCAAAAATTGAAAAGGGCGTTTATACCAGCTTTCGAAGCTTTCACAAAGATTTCGAACATTTTCAAAGATTCTTGAGCTTTCAGAAGATTTCAAAAATTGTAAAGATTTTAAAAAGGTTAGTAAACCATATTTCTAATATTTCAGAAGATATTACAGATTATAAATATATTGTAATGATTCCAAATGAATACAGATGATTTCAGAAAGCTTTCAGAAATATATCAAAGATTTCAGAAAAATTTTATGGAGATTCCAAAACAATGCAAGAATTCCAAAGATTTCAAAACATTTTAGAGATTTTAAACAATTTTACAAATATTTCAAAGATGCTGAAATATTTCAGAAGGCTTCAAACAATTTGAAAATATTTCAAAAGATTTCAATGGTTCCCAAAAGAACGAAAAATAATTAAAGAAATCTTTCACAATTATTCCGTGAAAAATTCTAAAGATTAAAGAAAAAAATTCACAAATATTTCATATCCCAAGGATGTTGAAGATTTCACATATTTTACAAAAAACTAAACAGAATCTAAAACATTCCACAGAAATTACAAGATTTTCAAAGATTTTAATTACCTTGAGCCTTTTCTTACTACAGGGGGTAGGGGCATAGACTCATGATATTAAATGATACAATTTGGATTCCTATAATAACCTTATACTATGTAAAAATTGAACATTAATAACAAATGATGAAATAAATATAAAATAAGATTTATATTGCCAAAGATTTCACACAGATTGCAATAATTTTTCAAAGACTTCATGAAGATTTTACGAAGATTTCAAATACTTTGCAAAGATTATGGATAGGTTTGAAAGATTTGACAAATAATTTCATTATTTCACAAATAGTTCAGACAGATTTCATAAATTGAAAAAAGATTCCAAAAATTTCCTGACGATTTAACAAAGATTTCAAAGATTTCGGATATATTTGAAAAACTTCAAAAAGACTTTACATAGTTTTTACATGGAATTCAATGATTTTCAAAAGATTTCAAATATTTAGCGAAAATTCCATAAAGATTTTGAAGATTTTCCAAAGACCTTTATTATATCACAAAGGCTTCAGATCGATTTCAAAGATTGAATAAAGTTTAAAAAAATTTCCTAATGATTTAACAAAGATTTTCATGCTTTCGGAAATATTTAAAAGACTTCAATCATTTCTCAAATATTTCACAAAGATTTTAATAATTTTACGAATATAACAGAATATCTGAAGGAAATTTCAAATATTTCACAGAAATTTTTGAACAATGCCCAAAGACTTCACAAAGATTTACAAGCTTTCAATGATTTCTCGAAGATTGCTGAAGGGTTTAAATAATTTCTCAAATCTCACCAAATATTTTAAATATTTTGCAAAGATTTTCAAAGATTTTTTAAAGATTTAACAAAATTGCAATGATATTTTGGAAACAATTTGCAGAAATTTTGAAAAGATTTAACTGATTTCACAAATACTTCTATCACTTTACAGAGAATTATATTATTTCACAAAGATTTCAGATAGACTTTGAGGATTGAACAAAATTTTCAAATATTTCGCAAAGTTTCGAGATAAATTTTAAAGATTGCACAAAGATCTCAATGATTTCCCAAAGATTTCGGACAGATTTTGAAGAATTCACGAAAACTTTAATCATTTTCCAAAGATTTCAATAGTTTCACAAATGTTACCAAATACGTCAAGAACATTTGAAAAATGAACTGAACTGATTTGAGAAATATTGCAATTATTTCACAAAGATAAAATATTGATTACGAAGATATAATGGTTCCAATGATTTTCCAAAGATTTCACAAAGGTTGCAATGGTAGCTCGAAAATTTTAAGCAGATTATGCAAAGATTTGAAATATTTTGAAGAAATTTCGCAAAGATTCCGTTCCTAAGAATCGTTGGACACCCTGATATGCTATGCAGACTCTGCTAATCTTCATCGAAATTCGGTGAGCGTGGAACAAATATTTTCAGTGAGCATCGCATTAGAGCCAGTTGAATTTTGCTTTGCCAATAAAATCGGAAATGGCGAGTCAGAATTGTTTAACCTTTGATTTAATAGTGGGCTAACTGATAAAGAAGGACACCAAAATTGGTCATAAACTTAGGAAGATTACACAAACACGGTAACTTCGAAGAAAGGTCATTCAGTCTTATCTAAAACGTTTATCAACGATACTTATCAAAAACGATCGACTCAGTTCTTACACAGACACAGTCTGAAATTTGCTGTTTATATTGACCTAGTGCCTTTATTGATTGAAAAATTTCAATTTTTTCTTTAGAATGGATGAGAGCTGAATTCTTAAGAAAAGAAAGAAGCGATATTTTAATTTTTTTTCACTTTTTGGCCCATTCAAAAAAAAAGTTGACAAAAAAGTGAATTTTCAAGGAAACTAGAAAACAAACACTCGCCGTGTGTGCGCGATTATTATTTCCTTTTTATATTCTCATCCTATAATGAGAAAGTATAAGATTTGTGTAAAATATGACGCCCCACCCACCCGTTTCTGTCAAATCTTCACGTTTCTAGACCCCCTGAACCCAAAAAACATGTTTTCACAAAATGTATGTCTGTTTGTCTGTCTGTCTGTTAGTCTATTTGAGTGCCTTTGAATGACGGTCATGTTTGTTACCAAGTCATTCTGGATAAAAATTCAAAAAGGTAGCACATTTTGAAAATTTTCAAGAACACTTTTTTCTAATATTTCAACATTCTGTGGATGGATTTAAATAGTACTCAAAAAGGCGAACAAAATATTATTATGCCGATATAAAAAAAGTAAAGAGAAGAACAATGTTTCTTTTTGAACACCCTACAATATTGTTATAAGGCTTTCTCTAAATTTCTTGAAAAATTAAAAATTCAACTTTTTATCGCACAAGAAAATAATGAAAAATTCCATTTTGCGATCAAGCTTTACAAAATACGGAAAAAAATGAGAAGAAAAAAATTGTGCACTCAAGAAATATCTAAAAATTTGTTATGAATCACTTTTTGATGGGACACACAGTTTTTGTTTCATTTGTAAGGAACTGATTTAAGAATAAAATGAATTACATTTTTGTTCGAACGACACAAACCACGAAAAAAATTGATTGAACAAAAGGAGTTCACTCAGAAAAGAGCTACAAACTTTTATTAATCAATTTTCGATAGGATGCGTAATTTTTGTTTCAATCATGAAAATTAAAATTAACAATAATTTTTTGTTTATAAGCGACGCGAGGTATGTAAAAATATGAATATACAAAAGTTCTTCAACCAAAAAAGATCTACAAATTTGTTATAAACGTTCGTTATAAAAATACCTTCAAAATAGAAAAAAATTGACTTCTTGCAAAAACGATACACGCTACAATAACATTTTATCCAACAAGAATTTTCGCCTGGATTACATTCACAAATTTTCTTTGAAAAACTTTACGCTAGGATGCATATTTTGGGTTCAAATTGTAAAAATAAGATTGAACATCAACAAATTGAATGCATAGAAAAACGATACAAGTTGTAATAAAAGTGCATAATAACAAAATTATTTTTTTTATAGGATGCGCACTTTTTCCAATTATAGAAACAAGACAAGGAAAATGCGTATGTTTTTAATATCAATACATATTATGAATGACAATTGCTAGCTTGACCCACAATTGTTGAAACAATTTTTATCGTTATTGAAATCTAATGATTTTTTACTAAAAAATACATATTTCATTTTTCATTACAAATACCGACTTCTGAAAAAAGACACTATGCTAATTAAAAATCGTTCAATGATTCTAAATCAACATCCAGAATTTAAAAAGCTCTTGGAACATTTGTACACAAGCTTGTTGAAATTATAATAATTACTGGTTATAGCTATTTTTTAGCGGAAAGACTCAATTTTACACGAAATTAACCAACAATGTTCTTTCAATATATCGATTTGCTACCATTCTATGCAAATTTACCATGATTAGTTATTCTTTAAACAAGTTTCATTCACAAATTCTGAGTTGGGCTAATCAACAATTTCCATTTAAAAATCAGTGTTTGGCTATTTTTCAACGAATAGGCTGTATTTGTTAACGAAATCAACTGAGAATGTCTTCGCGATGTGACTTTCATATGATGCTTCGCAAATTCTAAAAATGTATTGAATATTTAAAGAATTTTGATAAACAAATTCAGAGTTTCGTAATTTTTTGGCAAAAAGCCTACATTCCTCCACAAAATGAACAAAAAATACCTTTTCAATAATTCTTTGGTACCGTTCTTTGCAAATTTACAAGAATAATCAATTATTCAAACAATTTTCAAAAACAAACTCAGTTTTCGGCTATTTCACAACGAATAGGCTCAATTCGTTCACAGCATTAACTAGAAATGTCTTCCTGTTAACTCTCCGCTACGATACTTTGCAAATTTACAAGAATTATGAATTATTCAAACATATTTATATACAAATTCAGGGTTTGGTTTTTCCTACCGAATAAGCTCTTTTTTTTTTTGATTCGGTAAAAATATCTTGACGATTATTGTTTCCTATCTACTTCACTATTTTCTGAGAATTATTAATTATTCAAACAATTTTCATACACAAATTAAGAGCTCGGTTATTTTTAACGAATAGGCTCAATTTGTTTACTTAATCAACTAAAAATGTCTTTCCAATAACTTTTTTCTATGATACTTTGTAAATTTACAATGATTAATTATAATTCAAACAACTTTCATAAAAAAATTCTAAATTGGGCTATTCTTCAACAAGGCTTAACTTGTTCACGGAGATGTATAGGCTCATTTTTTGCATAAAATTAACCATGAATGTCTTCATAATGAGTATTTTTCTACGATGATTGGCAAATGCGTGAGAATGATTGATTATTCAAACAATTTACGTATAAAAGTATTCAGAGGTTGGCCATTTTTCAGCTAATATGCTCAATTCGTTCACGGAATCAACAATGAGTATATTTTCTATGAATCTTTCCTGCGATGCTCTAAAAATTTATAATAATCATTGATCAAATAATCAATTTGCATTAACGAATTTGAAGTTGTGCTGTTTTCGAATATATAGAATCAATTTTTGTTTACGACATTGACTAAAAATGTGTTTGCAATTACTCTCCGCTATGATCATTCTCAAATTGACAAAGATTATCAACTATTCGAACAATATTATGGACCAATTTTCAAATAAAAAAGAGAACAGAATATTTTGAAAGATTTCAAATTATTATTTTTTCCACTTTTTTTTATGTCAAGCCACAAATTTTTTTCGCTCAGCTCAAACGATTCGACTGATTTGATTATTTGCAGTCCGCCCTATTAAAGACACAGAAGAGACACACACAGAAAAACAAGGGATTGAAAGAGATGGAAAAAAAGGCTGAATTGACAAAGAGATAGAAAACAATAGATGTAGATAGACAATAGACGAGGGACAACTGAGATAGAGAAAAGGGATTGAAAGGGATCTCTCCCAATACAAACCAGTGAATTTCACTCAGTGTCAGTGGAATACTTCCAGCTATTTGAATCGGTGAAACATAAATGAGGAGAATAGCTTAAAGTACGCTAATGGTTCTGAGTTGAATTCCAATGAAAATCAATGAATTTGTACTTATTCGAATTTAGAGAGAAATATAAATCTGGATTGACAAATAGATAGAAAAGGATAGATGGGGATAGGCGAAGGATATCGAATTTGGGATTGAAAGGGATAGTAGTAGAATGATATTGGAAAAGACGTCGAGGAAGATAGACGGGGATATACTATAGGGACATGCTGGCACGAAAATAATGGAATTAAAAAGATAGGATGGATAGGAAATAGAGAAAGATCGAAAAATATATTGGGAAAGAATGTGGATAGAAGAGACATAGGCTGAGATAAATTTTCCTCATACTTTTCTATCTTAGAGGTAAAAAATTATTATTAGTGACAGGATTTCGATGTCTAGTCCAAAAAATCTTGAAGGAGCATTATGCAACAAATTAGAACAAACAAAATTTACAACCAAATAAGGAAAAAGAAAACACAGGAGGATTTAAATCTTCGAAATGGAAAATAGGAGCGTACTCAATGATTGTTCCCTTCACCTATGTGTATATTCTATTGTTAGAAAAACTATCGTTGTTGAAAAAAATTTTTTTGATCGTTCAACAATTATGTTTTCTTCATGACAACACAAAGGGGAAAAGTTAGACTTATTAGGAAGGAAGTTAGTCTTATTCATATTGTACCATCTATAACAGATTACACATAATCATAAATGCAGCAACCTTTTCAATAATAAGAACAAATTTTCTATTTGAACTATGATATTAAAATCAGAAACCTTAGAACATTTTCACAATTCTATTTTTATAAAAATATATATGCACTATATATATTCAATAAGATATAAAAAAAGAAATACAAAATTTAAAATAATAAAAACTTTCCTTTTCATTGATTTAAGTGTTTTTTCCTTTCTGTTAATTGCATCAAGTACTCTAATAGTCTCTTCAATTGAATGGTATTCTGCTTTTCCAAAATTCTGTGGAGTAATTTTTTTTTCGGGCAATATATTTTTCCGTAATTTTGACTGTCATCGAACAATCGATCTGAAATATAACGGTTAATTTCCCTCTCACTTTTTAATATGGGTTTTAAAAGCTTTATGCATTAACATTTAAAAACTTTGTAAAATTATTCAAGTTCAAGTTAAGAAATACTTCGGAAGGTTTTCAGATCTTTAGGAAATTTTTTTTATTTTGGTGAAATATTTATGATGCATGAACTGGTTATGTTTATTGCCTTTTTCATAATCAGTTTCTACCTTTCATTTTACGAAACTATTATCACTAAATTTGAGAAATTATTTGTTATATTATTTTCCATTAACCTTTAAGTTTTTTTGACCAGAATTACGGATATTATGACACATTTTTGAGAGTCGAAAGATTTGATACCGGCAGTAGATGGAAACATACTATTGTCGTGAAAACTCTATTCCTCTGGCTCTCACGTTAAATAAATTATTGAAGAAGTAATGGTAGTTCAATGAATGGATGATAATTCCAAAGTTCAAATTATGACACGTTAATAAGCTTCAAAACAATATATAAGAGAAATCTTTATGACCTGCAGACCCAAAAATCTTGTGAAAAGTAATTAAGTTTGACAGCTTTTAGCGACAGTGAACTGTAGAATATTATTTTTTCATTGAAAATTAATTTTTAGAAATCTATAAAAAATTGCAATGTTACTTCCAATATTTCTCAATCAATTGCCGTTGGAAAATTTTCAAACTATGACAAGTTATTCTCTTTTTATATAAATATACAACCACATTATCTTCATTTCTAATGAAGATATTGAAGTCATTTAAATTTGAGGCTGGTATCTGAACTATGTATAATTATTTGCAATTTTCAAAAAGTGTGTACCATAAAACGAGGTAATTTTGTACATGTGGGGTAAATTCGGACACCCCTAAATTACCTAAATTAGTTCAAGCCTCAATGGATTCTAGATTCTGGTTAAAAACCACTAACCTTAAGTGAATTAAACTAATTTAGTAATTTAGGAATGTCCTAATTGATCACGCATGTTCAAAATTACCACCGTTAATTCTACTTGCTTTTTTCTTTTTGCAAATTTCGAATTTTGAGGATAGTTTTTCTTATTGGAAAACAAGTGCAAGGAACTTGCTGGGTAGGGAAAACCACCCTACAATAGATAATTATTTACAGTAGATAATCTTAATTAACTGGAAAACTGACAAAAAATTATTTTGTTAGTGTGACATTTCAGCAAGGATACTGTATTTTCTGAAGAAGTTCCATTAAAATTTCATTAATAACACAGTCACACAACGAATCTTTTTCCGGGTTTATTATGTTTTTGAGTTCGCTGAATCCAAATCCGATGTCCAAAAAACCCCAGCATGTCAGGATTTCGACATAACTTTCAAAATACATCGTGATCTAAGCTATTCAACTTTTTTCTTTAGAATGGTTGAGCACTAAATTCTTAAGAAAAGAAAGAAGCGATATTTTAATCTTTTTTCAACTTTGGGACCATCCGAAAGAAAAAGTTGACAAGACAGTGAATTTTCAAGGAAGCTAGAAAACAAACACTTACTCTATGTGCGCGATTATTATTTGCTTTTTACATTCTCATCCTATAATGAGAGGGTATTAGATTTGTGTAAAATTTGACCCCCCCCCCCCCACTCAGTTTTTATCAAATGTTCACGTTTTGAGACCCCTTGAACCCAAAAAACATGTTTTTACCAAATGTATGTCTGTTTGTCTGTCTGTTAGTCTGTAAATTTTTAGTTTGTTAGCGCGATAACATTTAAAAGAATTAACTTATTGGATTGGGATTTGGTATACTCTTCAAGTGCCTTAAAATGAAGGTCATAGCCAGTCATTTAGGACAAGAATTCGAAAAGTGAGCACATTTAGAAAATTTTCAAGAACACTTTTTTTTAATATTTGAACATTCAATGGTCAATGAACAATATTTGTTGATATAAAGTATTCTTCTTCTAATGTTTATAAATATTTGAGGACGTTCTGTCGGAAATTATATCTTCCTTTGGTAAATAACGAACAGTAGATGATCGCAAAATTGTGAAAAATGTTTTAAAAATTGACAGTTTTGCGACTGCCTCGCAGTTGTTTAAAGTTAAAGGTTATGTTTGGCTTTTTAGATTCGTGATACTTTTTAATTTGAATAATTGTGAATGATAAACTAAGAAAATAGTGTGAATTATTAGTTATTAAAATCGACATAAAATTAGTTGTGTTCTATGGAGTGTTTCGGAAGAGATATCAGTTTTAGGATCAAGGTATGTTAATGTTATGCACTTTTCTGCCATTGTAAGTCAGGTTAAATGGTATGGAGATTAAACATCTCTTACCAATCGTACCAATCTCACGGAACATCAGAGATGAAAACAAGTGGCAGTAATTTTTGTAAAATAGTTATGGTTTGAATTATTATTTACTCAATAAATTGAATTTAATTGTAAGTATAGTAAGGAGAAATCATAATCATCGAGAATTGAGTATTCTGTCATGCCCAGAAGCAATACCAGAAACGATTATACAATGATGAACAGAAGTGTCAAAATCGTATCCTTGACCAGGTCTAACAAAAATGTTGAATAAAGTCAAATAATATTGAAATTAAAAGAAGAATTGAAAATTTTTGGAAAATGACGCAAGGTAGAAGAAAAATTAATAGACAAAAGTTGTTCACCCAAAAAACGTAAAAATCTTCTATAGTCTTTTGTTACACGAATGGATGAGAAATAAAGAAATCAACTTGTTGGAAAAATGACGCAAGTTAAATTTTTTGTAAGGCTATGCTCCAAGTTCACTGTCCTCAAAAACTCTTAAATTTTCTCACTTCTTATGAGATTTTGAGGTTTGTAAGCCATATGAATTCTTCTCGCATATTGGTTTCAGACGAGAACACTTTCTCCTTTAAAATGATCTTTCATTCATTAAGCTAGCATTTTTGCTTCGTTAACTCTTCGAAACTCTGTAAATACAAAAACACAGTTAATTAAGTGGGGGGGGGGGATAGGGTTAAAAATAGTCCAAAATTGGTAACGTAGTTTATCGACGACCACCATTGAGTAGAAACCCCAATCCGCGTGTTTTTGCTCGAAATTCCTATTCGAATTCCTCGCAACAAGAAGTGTAATCAGTGAAAATATGTCAAGATCAAATATCTCTAAGACCTTGAACTCTGACCCTGAGAATCGACCCAGCAATATCTACAAAACTGGTACCAATTTCACTTTCCCTCTTGTCAGCTTTACAATCGCACCAGAATTCCAGTTGAGTGAAATTGTCTCCCGCCCACCCACATCTTCCTGTCACGCTTTTTTGCATTTTGTGAAAGTGAGAAATCCTATGGCTGTGAAGCTGAGTGCTAGGTCACCATGACGACGCGCCATGCGCAAAGGCAAATTTCCTTCGGACAGAATCACCACACAGGGGTGGTTTTTCGCGCTGAACACCCGGGGATCAAGCAGCTGGGCGGTGTCTCTCTTTCTATTCGGCTTGTTTCGGCTTTCGTTAGTAAACCTTCTTTTTTTTCACCACCGATAAAAGTGTCTCTAGGCTTACTCGCAAAACCTTTTTGAACGCACCCGCGCCTCCACCGCCCTCTCAGTCTGCCGGCACCCCCCGACCGTGAATCTCGACTCGTCGCGTGTTCTTCCCTCCGTCGAAACTCGTACATGTCCGAGAAAAAGTGAAAGTGTTCCAGTTATAAGTGACTTCCTATTGGATTATTATTGGTGATTTGAAATTGGAAAACTCCAGTGGGTCAGTCAGAAACATGTTTGTTTACTTTACTAAAACACGTGGTCGCTACTTGAATGCCAACTGGATTTAAAGCTTTCGAATTTTCAGTCCTGTTCTGAAAATTCCCTGATTCAATCAGAAAAATATTCATCTTGAATTGAAGAAAACATTTCTTCGACATGATTTTCTTCATTTATATTACAATAACCGCAAAATAAAGAAAATTATTTTCAATTGCGGAAAAATTTGTACAGGAAAGAGAATTGTTTTCTTTGAATCAAAAGAAGTTTCTTTAAATGAAAGACATTTGCTTTGAACCGAACAATATTTTTCTAAATTATTAACATCCTGAAATTATCGAATTTCCACAATTATGAAACATCTACTTAAAATTCAACACAGATTGTGTGTGATTCAACATGGGAATTTGCAATCGTAAACTCTATTTAATTTTCAGCTGCACTTATATGAAATGAAATATCACAGTGAAGGATAATGAATAATAAATTTGATGATCGAAACACAAATTCACCGAAAAATGAAAATGCCGAAAGAAAATAAAACTACCGAAAATGTTTATTACCGAATTTTTAAATTTGAATATTCAAATTTCCGCAACTATTAAATTGCGGAATTTTTAAATTCCAGAGAAGAGTGAATAGCCGAATTTTCACATGTCTCGAATTTTTAAATTGGCGGCATTATAAAATTCCCATGAATAGTGAGTGCTAGAAATTTCATATTTCTAAAATTTTCACATTTGCTGAATTTCCAAAATATGAGAATAGTACACATCCCAAATAAAAGAAAACTACCGAGAATATTCATTCTCTAGATTTCAAAATCCTGAAATCTTAAAACCTGAATTTGTTAAATTCGATTAAATAATAAATTGCCGAAATTGAAAATACCCAAAAGATTAAAATCAGAATTTTCAAATCCCCGAATTATCAACTTCCAAGAAATATTAAATTCTCAAAAATAATTAATTTCAGAGTCTTCGCATTCACGAAAATAACCATTTGCTGATTTTTTACAATCCTGAAAATAGTTAATTCCTAAAAGGAAAGGAAACGACCAAGAATGTTTATTCCTTAAATTGAAAATTTCCGAAATCTTGAAACCCGAATTCTCAAATTCCTGAAAATAGTTAATTCCGGAAACTAAATAAGACTACCATAAATTTATTTCTCTAATTTCAAATTCCCGAAACCTTGACACCCGAATTTTAAAATCCAAAATTTTTAATTCCTTCAATTATCGAAATCCCGTGAATAGTGAATTCGTGAATTTTCATATTCCCGAGAAAATCAAATTCCAAGAAATATTAAATTCTCGCAAACATCGAATTGTCGAATTTTCAAGTTTTCGAATATAGTAAATTGCCAAATTTTGACATTCGCAGAGACTAAATTGTCAAATTTCCAAAATCTCAAAACCAGTGAATTTTTGAATAGACATAAAACAAAGAAATATGTTTATTACGCGAATTATTTAATTTTTTTATGTAAAGAAAACTTGAATTTTCTGTAATTTTCCCATTATCTATTTTTAAATGTATAGGCTTTCTCACTGGTTGTTTTCTTTCGAAAGTATGGTAAATCCAGAACATCTTGAACAAATTGCTTTCATAAATCGTGGAGATTTATGTCAAATATTCGGAAGTTCACTCATTTATCAAAGTGAAGAAGTAACAGATAGAAATGCATATTTTTTCAGTCGCTGATGTATTTTACAATCTAATTACATTCTCTGGAAGTTTATTCATTTTTATGATAATTCAATTTATTCTCAGTTTTCTTTAATCATGTCTCTAATAATGATTTGAAAATAAAATCCCGAATGAAGAATAGAATTATGGAATATGTTCCGAAAATATTAATAAAATATTGAAAATTATTCTATATTTTTATTAATTATTGCAAAACCATTGGAAAAAGGAAATATTAGTGTTCCAATCAGTTTTTCCAACTACCACGTCATTCAGATTTTCGGTCTGATGCTCTTCACCACTAAGCTACGAAGAGACGAGATAATTTTCTTCACAATCCTTACAAGTAGAATGTCGACGTGATTCCTTATACTTGCAAGATTATAGCACTCAAGCTTGATAGGCTTAAATCAAATTTTTAATGATAATTTCCTTGATCATGGTAATATGTAATAATTATTAATTATCA
>CAKNXH010001721.1:315938-340072 GCA_932178445.1 Andricus quercusramuli
AACCCTACCGCTAGCATTTTATATATTTATGTCTATATGTGTTCATAGGTTTTAAGTATTTGAAAATGTACGATATTAAGTATTCCTTATTCAAATGTTATTTAAAACCGAACAATTTGAATTAGGATTAATTAAATTATTCAAAAATCCTAATTTAGAATTGTTCAATTTCATTGTTCTATTCAATCTATTGTGATGATAACAATCATTTAAAAGTTTGTATGGCAAATCCACCCATGTTGGCGTTATTTTGTTAGTCAAATAAAAAAATATATACAATTATACATGTCCAAATCTAGTAAAATTACCTTATCAAGTTGACAAATTTATGAAATTAGGAGCAAGTTATGCTCTTTAAATCTAAACCAAGGATCTTTAATTTGATCCCAGGTTGATTGAAATCCGTCAAAAACAACCCGAGATATACGCAAGAAACTGGAAAATCATCAAAGTGACCTTGAAAGGTCATCTTCAAGGTTAAAAGGCTAAACATTTTAAGAGAGAGTTTTCTTTTTGTACAGTACACATAGGACCGAGTCTGTTACTTTTCACACACTTATTCGGTTAGCCCCTTTAAGGTTGGAAGAAATTTTATCTGTCTCAAAAATAATCTTTCTGCAACAAACATTAGGCTTTTACAATAAGCTTCACCAAACCTCGTAGCCAAATAATTATGTTTGTATCAAGAATATATTCAAGTGATTCAGAACAAAGCAGGAGAGAGGACAATGCTTTTGTTTCAAAAATAGGTTTTTATTTCTACTAAATTCAATTACGCATTAAGAAGTGGAAGCTCTAAATTTGGTATATCACGAAGATTATTCATCGGTGATAAATCGAACGACAGGGTATTTCCCACTTGAAAACAATTAATTCAATCATAAAGTCCTTATCGCGCTTTTGCACCTTTATTCCTTTAATCTTTCTATCCCCTCCTCCTTTATCGTGGGTGCTAAACTCCTTAAAGCATGGCAATATTGACCAAAGAAACAGCTCTTCATGGCACCAACAATTGAGCCGCTGGATGCAACAACTAGCCCGACGCTCGAAAACGCGTAAAAGGATTGTCCGATTTTCTCGAAGAAAAAAAAATTGGAAAATCGAAAATCAATATTTTGGAAACGTAGAATTCTAGATAAGAAGGAAGTAAAACTTTTTCCTGCAAGGAATTTTCTTGTCAAACGTTTATTTTTACTAATAAAAATGAAAATTGAAAACAGCTTCACCCTGATTCAATTAAGTTTTAAAACTTAAATCGTTCTAACTCGGCCAAATATTATTGAAATGTGTTCATATTTGTAGGGCATATTTAAAATACTCTGCCAATGCCTAGCGAAATCATGAAAAAGTTAACAATCGCTGATTGTTTAATAATATTTAATTGTAAAATCAGGTCAATCGATGATTGTGTTTTCTTGGTTTCGCCGTTGAAAAGTATCTAGGTAACTTCGACTTTCAAACAACATCTAGCGAGTGATTTGTTCAGCAATGTTAAATAAAGTTTTTCGGGAAATCGCATATCTAATCGTTGAAAATGTACTGAGATATTCAGCTTGAGAAAAAGAACTCGAAGTCTGCTCGCGCTGTTAGCTAATGCGTCGTGAGGACTGCTCTGTCAGGCAGCGCTCTCGGAGTTCAGTCTGCACAGGCAGTCGACGAGCACTTTTCCAAAGCTGCATATCTCAGTAATTTTCAAAGAATAGATACGCGCTTTCCATTATTAAACAACAAACGATTGTTAACTTTTTCATAATTTCCTAGAAGTCGCTAGAGTATTTTGAATACGTCCTACAAATATGCATTCATTTAAATAATATTAGAAAGAACGAGTTTTAAGTTTCAAAACTTCATTAAATCAGAGAAAAACTTTTTATCGACATTTCGTTTTCATTATTGAAAATAAACGTTTTCCAAAACAAATTTCAAGAGAAACATAGTTTACTACCTTATTATCTAGGATTCTACGTTTTCAAAATATTGATTTTGAAAATTTTGAAAATTTTCTTTCCTTCAGGCAATCAGACAATACTTCTACGCGTTTTCGGGCGTTGAGCTGGTTATTGCATTCGTCGGGTCAATTTCCAGCCTGACGCTTCGACGATGATTTTCCAACGTCAACCGTATCGAATATCGGTATCAATATATTTTTAAATATTCAGCTGTATCGCCACGTTAATTCTATTATCCTGGTAAACGTATACAAGTTTAGCATGAGAGTCAAATTCTTGAATTTGTATGCATAAATAAAAATTTAACAAGTATCAATTTGTAAAGAATTTGAGTTAGTTTGAGAGATATTCGCGAGTTTCGAGAAGATCCAAACTTAGTTTAAAACTGAAAAAGATTCTCAAAAATAAAAAAATATATTCAGATTTTTGAAGATTTCGAAATAAATTTTTTCGACTTTTTAAGGATCTTTAAATGTCTTTAAAAGTACGCACATTCTCTTAAGTTTGCTGGGAAAATTTTAAATAATTTTTTACTTTGGAAAATTAATGTTAAAAGAATATTTAAAAAGATTAGAAAATTGTTTGAAAGATAAATGATAATTCAGTACTTTCCGAAAATCGTAGTAAAAATACGCGTTACGAAATAATAAAATTATTATTATTAGATTCCTAGGAAATTTTTAAACGATTTTTTAGAAAATGTATACACTTTTTTATTCATTCTTCAATTCATAGCATTGAAAGTGAATGTACAATGCATGAAAGTTAAAATAAAAATGTCTGCAGTTTAACGGCTTTCAATTAAGACATTTTCGCTTGAAAAGTTTTAAAGGCTTTCATTTTACACGAAAAAATTATTAATTGACTCATTTCACTTTCTAATTTCACAAACTATGACTGACAGGTTTGTAATTTATTGAAGCGAAAAAATTGAATGACCCAATTTTTTCCACTTACTTACAATTCTCTAATATTTCCTGGTTATTTTCTTTATTGACAAACGTGACCTTCCGCGTTTTAATAATCTGATACCGTACTTTTAGTATTTTTTCCAAAATTTGAAAAACATAAAAAATACGTTTTCAACGTAGAATTAAATTTGACTACTTGAACTACATTCATGTTCATGATATAGAAAGAAAAACGAAAAAATCTGGAATTTTTCAGGGTATTTGAATCATATTTTGCTTGAATTATCCTGTAAATTTAACTTTGGTGCCAACATATTTCTTTTAATATTTCTATTCGATCAAATTGTCAAAATTTTTGCTAATCGTGAATAGTGACGGAAAAACCTTATTTAGTCTTAAAAAAATGTCCGGTACAATTGCTATAGGTTTTACACGCCTCTTTTATTAATAATAAGCATTTTTCTCAAAAATAAATACTTGATATTTTAAAATTGAAGTCAACAACTCATTTTACTATCTTAAAGAAGACTTCTTGCTCAGCAGAAAAAAATGTGTCCCTCGAGGTTCAGGTTTACTAACCAAACATGATAATTCCGCCCCAGATACCTGCGTACGATTCCCCCACTACGCGACCGCCTCTCACTCAGCCGAACTGCTGCTATCGAGCCTGGTCAACGGAAGTCCTTTTTTCCTGATCAGCAATAAAATGCAAAAAATAATTGTTTTGAATATTTTAAATTGTTTAAAAAATTGTTGAAGAGTGCACGATTGTTCTCAATACACTCCTTACATTTTGAAGTGGCCAAGCATCGCCAAAGATGTCAAAATACTGTACCCATTACCCTAAACAAAATTAAAGAATTCTTCAATTGATTATTCGGTGAACAATTCAAAATTTAATTTTTCGAAGATTCCTCTAATGTAAATCAAGAATGATTGAAAAAATGCACTTTCTTGAGTGAATTATTGAATAAATCAGTAAACTTCGTTAGGAATCAGTTTGTCCACGTTAACGAGCTCTAACTTTGGAAGTGGAAAATGGAACTCTGTTCGTAACATACTTCATTCATCGATCATACCTTTATCTCGAGATGAAGCTTAATCAGTCTCATAATTAACAGTGACACTCGAGTCAATATTTAAGAGAAATTCGCTCTATGAAGCATATAGCTGTAAGTTCCTCTAGTATTCAGTAAACTCTATTGAATGATAAATTATTCTCACTTTTTCTACAGAAAGTTGAAAAACTCAATTTATTTTGTTCGAGAAATATATATCTTTACTTACTTTCGATTTTATCGCAATTCTGTTTGCTGCATGAAAGAGTGTTTGTTTACTTCGGTTCAGAGTTTCCAGTTTATTCACTCATCGAAGTATATTTGCGAAAGCGTTTTCTTTCACAAGAAAAATATTTTTGTGTGTTTTTTATTAGATATTGGAGAGTTTGCAAATAGAGATATTTGCGAATCTCTCATTTTTATGGGATCAATAGAAAATCTAGAAAAATGATAAAAAATTAAATAATTGGAAAATTCCAGAATAACAGAATTTCCAGCATTTCATAATTTTACCGACTTCAAAATCAGAAGGATCCAGAAGAAAGAAATTAATTTTTTAAACAAACCGTTGAATTTCCAACACAGAAGATAAGTTTTAAAAAAATACAAAATTTGAACAAACTAGATGAATTTTAAATCAAGAAGAATCAATTTCTACGAAGAAAAACATTTTCGACAAAAATTAAAATTGTTGAATTTTTAGTAATGCTGACTTTCAAGAATATTAAATAAATGAATAAAAGATTTTGTTATTCATACTGAATTTACTGGAATTTTCTCGCTGTAATTGAAGTCTCGGCAGAGATAATTTTAGATCAACAAAAATCTATTTTTCTAGAATCTTTATTCAAGCTGTGAGTAGATTTCCAATTTTTTATTATTGTTCGCTAATGGAAACTGTACTCAGAAAAAAATTTCAATAATTGTATAACCAAGAGGATATTTGTTGTAAATGTTCTGAAACGGGAACGTTCAAATCAAATTACCAAAATAAAAAGCTATATTAACCGGTTCCAATCATATTTTTTTTACTTTTTTCGAATGCCAATCCAACATTTTTCCACTGGTCCGAAACGGATCGATTAATTTTCACATTTTCATTCCGCCCTAGTGGGTATGACTTTGTTCTTCCCAATCATAAAAAAGGGTACGTGATACTTTTACTCATTTAAGATTGGGGAAAATTATCGCATTTTCTTAAACCAAAGGAAGAAATTCTCGTAAAGCAAGCCCTAAAAAAGATGCTTAAACCCCAGGTAAAATGAGAAAGAAATTTATGTTCGTGGCTTCACTGTCTTCTTTTATAAGAGGGTAAGGTGAGCAAAAAACTCGCGGATGATCTTGGTATAAAAAGGCGATAGCAAGTTTGAATCAAAAAAATTGACAAGGGTTGGCATCTTCTTCTCAGTCAGAATGTTTTCTGGGGGAAAAAAGTGAACGCAATGTTCAACTCTGATTCTCTTATCATGAACCACTGAAGCGATAAACCTTTTTGCGTTTAATCTTGATTATTCAAGGAATCTGTATTATCATTAGAGAATAACAGAAAATATTTCACGTCTTTTCAGACTAGATGGAGCTATACAAGAAAAATTATTTTAAATAATTTTTTTCTGAAAAAGATCAGTAGTTCATTGGTTCGTTTCCCAGAGGAGCGAAAGGAGAAGACTTTTTTCTAGAAACAAATTATTTGAAGTAATTTTTCTCTCATAGCTTGATCTATCTTGAAAGGATTTTAAATATTTTTTGTCATTCTCCAATGATAATACAGATTCCAGGAAACATTTTTTTTCCATCTAGAAAAATAATGTGTTTATTTTTGAAAAAAGTTTCCTCTTTCGGTCTCTCTAGTAGCTTAATGGGAAAGCACTTAACCGGAAATCAGTAGTTCTGTGGTTCGTTTTCCAGCAGAGAGAAAGGAGATTTTTCTTCAGGACAAAATTATTTGAACTTGATTAGTCCCTGGCACTGTTTTTCTTCACGACTAAGAAAAATACTCCCGATTACGTTTGTTTCATTGGCAATCCTTCAGATGTGGAGAATAAATAATGACTATACAAATCATTTATTTTTATTATTATTCATTTATTATTTTCGGAATATAGGCAATTTACAAAAAATTGAAATCGGATGATTCATTTATTTATTTAAAGCAGGATTTCAAATTTTTTTCGAGGATTAAACAGGATTCTAAAAGACTTTGCAGATTTGAAATAAGTAAACAAATTTTAACAATATACGGCTTCCTAGCGATTCCAAAGACTTTATAGGATTTAAAGATATGACAAAAAAAAAGAAGTTGAATTTATTTTAGAATTTTTAAAAAAATGCATGTATTGGGTTAAAAAATTAATATTTTGCCTGAAAATGTTAGAAATATGAAACTGTATAGATTGAATTACGTATAAATGCCACATTAATTTAATTTGAATTCTCTCATTTAAAAATGTTTATGATTGAAATATGAATCAGTTCATTTTTTAAAAATATATAGTGTTTTGAAATAATTTTTGTATATACATATAACGCGATTATGAAACATCATCAACTTCCTTGAAATGATAAGAAAGAAATATTTTAAAACAAATATCTTATCGCTCAAAACTGGAAAACTAAGAGTTATTTACACACTTACATCATTTTACTCAAGATAAAAATAATCCCTTCAGTGCGTGTGTACTAGGTTGTCCCAATTTTTTTTTTCTTTGAATTTTCATGAATATTGCCCGGAAATTTTTCGAATTTATGAAAAAAAACTTTTTTCAGTTTAAAAAAAATGTTATTTAGAGGTGGTGCACGACCCATGAAGTTTAACTCTCATTTTGTCAAATATCACCTTCACAAGTCTGCCTTATAGGGTCCCAATAAAAAATCCATAAGAGAAA
Organism: Andricus quercusramuli; assembly: GCA_932178445.1. NCBI lineage: Eukaryota > Metazoa > Arthropoda > Insecta > Hymenoptera > Cynipidae > Andricus > Andricus quercusramuli. Next base: position 322,742 of record CAKNXH010001721.1, read on the forward strand.
AAAAATCAAAAAAAGGACATAAGATGCTAGTTTATACTAATAATAATATGTTCACGTAAATTGTTTAAATAATTTTGTATTTTTTTCAGCAATTTTCTTCTAGAATAGAGATAGAAAATCGTAGGTTTTTCGAAAAATTTCAACTTTTGGTCTAGTTTTTATTGAGGAAAGTGTAACAGTTCATTAATTTCAAAAAACATGAATTTTTTAACAATTTTTATCATTGATCATAATATTATTTTTGAATAATGTTAAAAATTGCGGTTTCTTCTTATATTTTCGACTTTTTGTTCACTTCTCACTTGGAGTAAGTCAATATTTAATTCAATACAGAAAAAATGATTGTTTAAGCAAATGATTATTGTTTTCAGTCATTTTCTATATTAATACTGGAAAGATGCGGTTTCTTCTGATTTTTTTTAACTTTTTATCTATTCTTCATCAGTTTGAAATGATAATTGAGCCAAGTTAACAAAAATAATTTTCTAAACAATTTTATATTTTTAATAACTGTCTTCGTCTATTTTACTGGCAAATAGTTGCGGTTTTTTCCGAATTTTTCAACTTTTTTCCCACTTTTCACTTAGTGAGGTAATACTTAATGCATGCTACAAAAAATAGTTGTGTAAATGATTTATTATTGTTCATAACTATCTTCTCTTAGATAAGTACCGAAAAGTTGCAGTTTTTTCTGAAAAATGTACCTTTTCTTTTCCTTTTCAGTTATAACTGAATAAGAACTAAACATAGGGGAGTAAATTTTTTTTAGCAATCTCTTTCTTTTTCGTGAATATGTTTCGCTCAAGGGGGGGGGGGCTGATATCCAAATATGTTTAATTAAAAAATTTTCTTTCACGCTTCGAAATAAACTTCTTTTTGTAATTTAAAACAAAAGTTTTACAAGTCTTTTACAGACATATTCCTCCCGCCTACTCATAATTATTCCATTATTTTGTTCTGTCTTTTGTCTAAGATATGTTTTTGTCTTCAATTTATATTTTTTTTTAACACTGGGAAAAGAGCAAAAATAATTCATTTATAAGAGTACAATACTATTCAAAAAGTAATTTCTTTTGAGGTCCACTTATTATTTGTTCATAACTAAACATTCAAAGCAAAGCTAAAGATTAGAAAAAAAAAGCTTTTTAGCATTACTATAAGAGAAAGTTATAAACAATAAGAATTTGTTTAAATAATCATTCATACTAAATTGAAATAATTATTAACTAACCTTAAGTGAAAATGGGACAAAAATTGAAAGTTTTCCTTTAACCGCGCTTTCTTTCTCTAATCGGACAGAATATTGCCGAAAATAATAATAAATTGTTTACACAATGTAAAGAAACATCTAATTATCAGTATAAAGTAGTATTTTATATATAAAAAAAAAAAATTGCATACAAAACCTGAAAAAATATCATAATTGGCGCCAAAAACTCGCAAAACCCGTTTTTTCACTTATGCGGTTTTTTGGGACCGTATAAAACCGACTTATAGGGGTGATATTCAGGAAGTAATATTTTACACGATTCGACTCATATTTTTTAGCATTGGCATCTGCTGACAGCCCATGAAACTTTGTAAAACTTTCAAAAATTTCCTGAAATTTTTGAAAGAACTCAAAAGCCTTTAAATTATTAAAACCCAATACTTTCTTTGTCTTAAAAATCTTCAGTAATACTATAAAATACTTGAAAATCTATGGAATTCATCAAATATGATAAAATCCTGTAAAATCACGTGTAATCTTATGATATTTCTGAAATCTTAAAAAATTTATTGAATTACATTGGAAGCACTTCAGATCCTCGTAATCAAAAGATTATAATTTAAAGAAAAAATTGGTACTTTTTTTTTTAAATACGTCAAAAATTCATGTGGTCTAATTTCCTCTAAGAAACAACAATAAAATTTCAAAGGCTTAAACTTTTTAATGATCAAAAATTATTAAGTTTTTCAGCTTGACTTAAAAAATGCACAAATAAGAATTTTCGAATCAACTATTAATAACTGTAGGAATTTAAGAAAAGAAAATTGTATAAAATAAACATTTCAAACTCAAAACCATCCTAAAAAATGAAACTAACAAATTTTGACATTCCTTCCACAGCCTAATGTTAAAAAGAAAGATAGTCGACTCCATTCAAATAACGACATAATTGAACATAAAAAATACCCTTGTTCAATCTAGAACGAATTTGGAAAAAAAATTTTTTTAGTTCCAACTCCATCCAAATGTTAAAATTAAAAAACATTTCTCTTCCAGTTCAGAGAAGAAATGAAAAAAATTTGGTGCGTTCTATCATATGAAATTTCAAAATTTGTCTTATTAAAAATATTAACCGAGATATAAAGGATGAAAAATCAGTTGACTTGATAAAATTTAAAAAATTTAAAACGTCATTTATTACAATTCGGAAATGAATTCTTAACAAAAATATATAGAATGAACATATTAAAAATTAAAAATTTGCCTTTTCCAATGCAGAAAAAGTTTAAAAATAAAAAAATTCTTCCCTGCCATAAAAAGAAAAAACTTTGAGAACAGGGAAAGGAACAAACAAGTTTTTTTTTTCTAGAAGACATCATTACATATTTATATTAAGAATTTTACTGCCAAGAACAGACTTCATGCGCGACTAGGACGCTAATAGGAAGAAATGATTTTTTCTACGAACTAAGTTTACAAACAATTAGTATATTTTAATTTAGTATTAGTTTTAATAAATTCGAATTTTGTATTTATTTTTAATTTTTTACAATATTCATTAATACGTAATAACAATAACAATTGAGAGCTTCTAAGACAATTCCAGACTGGATTATGTCTACTTACCGAGGTTAAATTACTTATTTTTTAATAATTATAATATTTGTTACTAAATAATAACAATTTAGAGTTCCTATCACAATTTTTCAGTGAAATTTGATTTCTTTTCCTCTGTGATACATAGTGAAACATAAAAATGTGTACTGGGCCCACCAAAATCATGTGACAAGTTTATTAACAAAAAAAGTATTTTTTAATAATATTTCCACGGTAATATTATAACATCGTTTCTAAGTCTGTATAAATTAAATGACACTTGTTTTTCTTCTCGAAGCTTAGCAAATACTCATAAATGAGATACAAATCTTTCACAAGCACAAGCTCGAGGCGTAGATAAGTAATATGATAAGGAATGAAAATATTCAATACAATTTTGAAGAATTCCAACAAACATGAATTTTTAAACACTTTTTCAAATTTTCGGTAATATTTTAGAATACTTGAGAATCTATTTAATCCATTAAATATTATTACATCCTGTGAAAATAAATGTAATGTTATATTTCCTGAAATCTTAAAAAATGTATTAGAATACCTGTAAAGCATTTAAAATTCTTATGATAGAAAGATTGGAATTTATGCAAAATATTTGTGTTTTTTTTTTTTAATAGAAGTCAAAAATACATTGTGGTAAACATTTGTTAATGATCGCTTTTTGATAGGACGGGTCGTTTTTGTTTCATTCTTTAAAAACTATATTAATAATAAAAATAATTAATTTTTGGATAAACGACACAAGCTACAAAAAAAATTGATATACAAAAGTTGTTCACCCAAGAAAGAGCCACACATTTGTCGTCAATCATTTTTTGATTGGACACGTATTTTTTGTTCTAAGTGTGAAAAATAATATAAAAAATGAATTTTTTTAAAAAACGATGCAAGCTGCGAAAAAATATACAACATTTTTTCACCAAAAAAATAGCTACACATTTTACAGAAATGATTTTTTGTTGGGACGCTTAGTTTTTGTTTGAATCGTACAAAATAACAGTGAAAATAAAAAAATACAATTTTTGGAAAAAATGCATAAGCTACAAAGAAAAATAAATGGACAAATTTGTTTACCCAAAAAAGAGCTACGAATTTGTTATGAATCATTTTTTCATAGGATGCGTAGTTTTTGTTTTTGTAGAGAAAAATTACAAGATTAAAAAATTTTGATTTTTTTAAAAACGACACAACGTACGAAAACCATTATCAAACAAAAGTTGTACTTCAAAAAAAGATCTGTAAATTTGTCATGAATTCTTTTTTGATGGAATGCGTGGTTTTTGCGTTAATCGTAAAAAAAGAATTAGTATTAAAATAATTAAATTTTTGGACAAATGACATAAGATATGTAAGAAATTAATAGACCAAATTTTGCTCACCCAAAAAAGAGCTACACATTTTTCTGCAATAAATTTTCGAGTCACAATGGAAGTATATCGATTTCAATATCAATACATATTATTAAGCACGATATACGTGATAAGGGTGTGTTTGCTGAAGCTGAAGGAGCTTTAACAAAAGAGAATTCACAATCGCCAAATCACAAATTTGGTATAAGGCTTATTATATTTTATGTTTTTCATTTTATTTGAAGTATCCAATGAAAAAAGAGAGAGAGGTTCCTGGATAGTAGGATTATTGAAAAAAAAAACAGAATTAAAGTGGAGGAGCTAGCAACCCTTAACTCCCTGAAGTTCTCGAAAATGATTTGGAATCATTGAAAAAAACGTGAAATACTTCAAATCCTTAAAAATCTTTTAGCATTCCTTGAAACGCTTTACAGCTTCTGAAAATTCTTCGCAAATTTTCTAAATATCCTGAAATCTTCCAAAATTTATTGAAATCCCTGCAAATTATTGAAGTCAATTGAAAATTTCTTCGAATCTTTCAAACTACCCGAAAGTTTTCAAAATTCCTAAAAATATTTGGTAATTCTTAAAAATACTTGAAAATCTTTCAAATCCATTGAATATTATAAATTACTGTAGAATTACATGTAATATCATGATATTTCCTGAAATTTTGAAAAATTTATTAAAATACATTATCATCCTTATGAGAAGGTATTGGTTTTATGTAAGGTGTCTGTCAGTAGAAAGTTAATCTTCCTCGTTGGAAATTCACGATTTCAGATGAAAATTCATCTATATGGTGAAAAATTAATCTAATTTGTTGGAAATTTAACAATTTGGTTGAAAAGTCATTTTTTGTTTGAAAATTCAATTTTTCCGTTGGAAATTCGTCTCTTTGGATTGAAAATTCAACTAATTTGATCGAATGATTGATTTATTTTCTTGAAAATTCAACCATATCGCTGAAAATCGTTCTTTTTTTCATTGAGTTTTATTTTTTGTTTAAATGAAAATTCAAGTATTCCTGTTGAAGATTCCTCATTTGAGTTAAAAATTCATTCCTTGATTACAAATTTGCCTATTTTATTGAATATTTCATTTTTTGTGAATTTTTGTGAATAAATTTTTTAATTGAAATTGTAAATATTTCACTTTGGTTGAAAATTTATCTTTTTTATTTAAAAATTCCACTGTTATTTGGATAAAAATTCATCTTTTTTAGTTGAATATTTAACTACTTGGATGAAAGTTGAACTACTTTGTTAAAAATTCATTTTTCTCTTTGAAGATTCTTGATTTCATTTGAAAATTCAACAATTATGTTGAAAATTCGGTTTCAATGGTTGAAAATTAATTTTTTCAACTGAAAATTTTACTTATACATTTTTGATTGTAAGTTCATCTTTCTCAGTTGAAAATTCTACTAGTGGCTTGAAAATTCATCCATTTCGTTGTTTTTGGTGGAAAATTGATTTTTTTTGTTGAAAATTAAACTACTTGGTTAGTAATCGATCTTCTCGTTAGAAATTCCTTCCTTCGTTTCTTTAATTTTAGTTGGAAATTCCACTCTTTGGATGCAAATTTCATAATTTCGTTGAAAATCCGTTGTTTTTTGATTGGAGATTTATTTCTTAAATGGAGATTCAACTATTCGAGTCAAAGATTCTATCTTTCAGTTGAAAATTCATCTCTTTGATTACAAATTGGAATATTCTGCTGAATATTCGATATTTTTGTAAAAATGGATTTTTCCTACAATAAAAATGTAAGTGCTTCACTTTGGTAGAAAATGCATATTTTTTTTCGTAAAAATTCATGTGTTTGCATGAACAGTTATCTTTTTAGTTTTAAATTCAACAGCTTGGTTAAAAATTTATGTATTGTAATCAAATTCGTCTTTTTTGGTAGAAAATTAATTTTCCCGGTTGAAAATTCATATTTTTATTTAAAAATTAATTTATTCAGTTGAAGATTAATCTTCACTGTAGAAAACTAATCTCCTCAATTAAAATTGTATTTTTTTGTGGAAAATTCAATTCTTTGGTTATAACATATTCTGCATTGAAGGAAATTCAACAATTTTGTGAAAAAACCTTTTTTTTTGTTTAGAGTTTAACAGTTAAAAAATTTTGGTTAAAAATGAATCTTCTTTATAGAAAATTGTTAAAAAGTCAATATTTTCTCTCATGATTCTTGATTCTAGTTGAAAATTCATCACTGCCTTTGAAAATTCAACTATTACATTTTCGTTGGAACATTAATATTTTTTATCAGAAGATTCAACTATTTGGCTGAAAACTTGTCTTTTTCAGTTGACAATTTATGTCTTTTTTCCAAACATTAGTCTTTTTGATAATATTCACGTTGTAAGTTTACAAAGAACTGTTTTGTTGAAAAGTTAACAATTCTGTTAAAAAATGAACCATTTTAGTTAAAAATTCGCAAAAGTCTAGTTTATGTGGAGTAATCCACCATAATTTCATGTAATCAAGAATAATCCTATGTGATGCATGTCGTCTAATTTTTTCAAAAAAACAACATGATTTGAAATGGATTTGGTCTAAGACTATATTTTCTTTTTTATTTTGTTTCGAATGTTCAATAAGAAGAGGGATTTCTGAATAGTAAGACGGTTGAAAAAAAACAGAATTAGAGTGAAGGAACTGACAAAAGATACGGAAATGGGTAGTTTGTTATAATGGTGTAGGATCGCTGAATCCTCTTGGGGTAAGACTGGAAAGCAGAATGATGGTAGACGAAGATTTACGATTACTGGGATTGATCAAGGTTTACGATTTTCAAATTTTCCGAATTTACTTGTTTTATTATACATTCAGCACTATGCTCTACTATTTATATCAATCAGAGACCATCCAGTCTGCATATGGCTTGTCCATTCCCAGAATTTTTATTTAGACTAAATTCTTCATTTTTTTCAGGAATCTACTTTGAAAAAATGCTAAGTTACAATTTTTTTCAAGTTTAAAGTAATTTTTAATTGTAAAAACAAATTAATTGAACAAATGTATATGTCAGCCATTTGTTTGCTCTAAAGACGTCATTCCTTCAACAAAATTGATGAAAAAATAGTCGAAAATTAATAATTTATACGATTTGGTAATATTTGATGAGAATTTCTAATTGTTTAAATAAATTTGATACACAAATACCAATATTCGTCAATTTTCAATCGTCATGTTCACCTATTTTTACCAATTTAATTTTAGATGACTTGGAAAAGTCTCTTCTTTATAATACTTTAGCGACTAAGAATAATTGTTTCTGTTATGAACAATCTTTAAAAAAAATTCACAACTTGAATGCATGTTAACAAATTAATGTTTTTTTTTTTGTTACAAAATCAGTCCGTGAGTCAGAAAGTAGTTCCGGATTAAAAGTTGTCCGCAATTTGTATTTGTTTACTAAATTAATATAAATAATAAACAATTGTTAATTTTCAAAAGAAATAAAGTATTAAGAAGGCGAAATGGTTAGATGAATGTGAATTCTCTTCTGTTAAAGCTCCTTGGGCTTTAACAAAAACATTTTCATCACGTGTATCGTGCAAAAAGATGTCAAAAGCAAATTTTTAGATTAAGTTTAGCAAGATAATTTTGTTGCTAAACAATTTAGTGTACCGGAAACAAATAATGTATAAAAAATTTGTCGATCTTTTTTTTTTGGTTAACAACTTTTGTTTATTCATTTATTTTCGCATCTTGGGCCGTTAAAAAAAAAAATTCATGTCTTTTTCCCTACGATTTAAACAAAAATTGGGGTCCTGTTAAAAAATTATGTATGAAAAATTTGTAGATCTCTTTTGGTTGAACAACTTTTGTTGCATCATTTTCCTCAGATTTTGTGTTGGTTCTCAAAAATTAAAGTTTTTTCAAAATTTGGAACGTTATTTTTTGCGATTAAAATCAAAACTACGCATTTCATAAAAAAAATATACACAATAAGTTTGTGAATCTTCATTCGATGAACAATTTTTCTCGAGACATTTTATTTCGTATCTTACAAAGTTTAACCGAAAAATGGATTTCTTCTTCTCAAAAGATTTTTTCTCACAATTAAAACAAAAAAATATGTGTCTTATTAAAACAATGGTATTAAGAAAATTTGTTCATCTGTTCAAGAGAAACAATTCCGCTTTCCAAAATTGTTTCCACATCTCGTATAGTTTTACTGAAAAACTACATTTTTGATTTCTTAAAAAGCATTTTTGACGGATAAAACCAAAACCGTTGGTCTCAAAACGTGGAAATTCAATGAGAACCGACTAATTTTGATTTCAATCTTCAAGATGAGAATGGAAAAATGTTTCTAAAATATTGTAAACTTCTAAAGATTCTTCTTAGGCACTCTCTCCTGATATAATGATCGTTCACATAAACATTAGTAGTTCCAAAAAATAGAATCGCTTATAAGAAAAAAAATTTGAACAATTTAAATTTGTTGTTAATTGAAAAATTACCAGAAAAAAAAGGTCTACACGGATAAATCTCTTTGAAATTTAATTAACTTTTACATTGAAGCTCCTGGTATATAAAATTCAAAGGAAAATTAATTTGCTATTATATAGTTTGTTATTTTTTTTTATATTGGTGGTTAAAAAAGTGTAGCCTAGAAATCGGGTTCGGGAGGGAAGTAGAGAAGGGAAAGTATGAGAAGCAGAGGAAGCAGGGGAGGAAACTAAGAGGGGATGAAACATTGGGAATGTGGAGGGAAGGATGTTTGGAAAATCAGGTGAAGTACGAGATGGGTTGGATTGGTACGTCATGAAATGTTAAGTATGAGAGGGGGTAAAGTAGGGATAAAGAGGAGTGGGAGAAGATCTGTCTGGAGGATTGGACGATGAGATAGGGTCGGATAGGATAGCATAGATTAGTATACTAATCTGAGAGAGGGATGGGGAGGGGTGGATTTATACGAGAATGGGGAGTGTGGAGAAAAGGCAAGTAGGAGAATTCGGTAAAGTAGGTGATAATTAGGATGGGTACGTGATTAGATGTTAAGTATAGTAGGGGCTGAATTAGGGATTGATGAGAGTGAAAGAAGGTGTGTGTGGTGGAGTGGAGCAATAATATAGGATCGGGTACGATAGGACAGATCAGGATATGAAGAAGTGTTGAGAGAGGAAAAGGGAGGGGCAGATTATTTTGAAAAGGGATGTGGGAAGGAGAAGAAAGTAGGAGAATTAGGTGAAGAAGGAGATAGGTATGATTGGTGCGTAATGAGATGTTAAGTATGGGAGGGGGTGAATGAGGGATAGAGAGGGGTGAAGAGAGATATATGTGGAGGGGGATAAAATAGGATCGGATATCATATAACAGATTTGAATAAAAAGAAGTGATGAGAGTGGGTTGAGTGAGGGAGATTTGAAGATTCAGGAGATAAAGGTTTATTATTTTTCATATTTACACGCATTTTCTTGAGAAATAGAAAATGTATTTTCACCCAATGCTCAAAAATTTATTCAACGATCTGTGACATTCAATAATAAAATAATTTTTATAAAAAAAATTTGTTTTCATGGATTGATTCTTTTACCACTGAACCTAGAGGAAAGAAGGTGTCGAAAATATGATTGAAGTTTCAATTTCTTCCCGCCCTTTATTCCACCCCATAGAATAACTTAGTAAAGCCGTAATTGGAACCCTTGTCTTGATCCTCGGTCGTCACCTACAAAACAGGTCGCATGCTAGTGTGGTAAAAATAAGAGATTCGAAAAGAGAAATAAAGGGATAGGTATACACAATATTTTCCTTTATACTTTATCTGCATTTTCCCTCTCGTTTTCTTTTATTATTCTATGTATGTTTGCACTTTCATAAATGTACAATATATACGCGAGAGAGATGTTTGCTTCTCTCCTTTGTTCCTCATTTATTATTGCCCTTCTGCTTTCTTGGAAACTGGATAAAAGATATACGGACAAACACAGCATTGAATGAGAAAAGAGAGGAGGGGAAAAACACAAATTATAGTGGATGAATTCCAATTCATTTGAATATGGAAATCCAGGAATATTCCATTATAAGAACTACAGATTCGTTTATTTTACATTTTAAATTAAGATAAGTGACTATTCACATAAATTATTATCGCCGTTCTTCACGCTTTGAAGCGACTTCCATTTTCATTTTCTTACAACTCTTTTTCTACATCTCCTACCTCTCCCACTCTCTCCTTGCCTTTTTTTTTATAATCACCCTTTCATTATTGCTCACTCGTTTTTCTAGCATCCTCAAATTCTTTTACCCACTTCTCCAACAATCCATCTTCCCCTAAAATCTTCACAACATTCTCTTGCCACCGTCCCTTATCTTCCATTTCTCTCCTACATACTTCCCATACATGCTTCCATGTTACATCTTTCCGTTGACAGATTCTGCACATTCTTTTCTCTTTCTCTTCCTAGTATATCCCTTTCCTTATCTCGTACAATCTGAATCTTGCTATTCTGGACCATCTTCTTTCTCTCTGTCCTCTTCTAAATACTTTGGCAGAACTTTCTTCATATTATCTCATGCCATTTCTTTTATTATGATTCCTCAATTTTTCTCTATATTTCTTATCATTTTCTTTCTTTGTCCCTTTTCTCCAATCATTTATCTATTATTCCAGTCATCTTTTCTCATGCTTAGTCCTTAGCAACTGTCTTTATCCTATTTCCCATCTCTTTAATTCTATCGCCCTATGGCTGCTTGCTTCTACCTCCTTCAAACACTTTCTCACTAATTCTATCCTCCCCTTCCCCTCCTTCAGCTTTCCAGCAAACTTCATTGCCCTCTTCTCCGCTTTCATATTCAATCCATCCGTTTATGCTTCTTCTCTCACTATATATTCAGGCTTCCTCAAGTTTCATCCTAGCGTCCACCTTGTATTTCTTACTTTTAACCTCTTAATCTCTTCCCACAACAGCCATCTTAGCATTTCAAATAATCACAATCTCTTTTTACTATTTTTCTAACCTCCTTTTTCGTATTACCGATATCTTTTTCATTGCTCCTGCCACTTATTTTGACTTTTCTCTCATATCAGCTCTATGATTTCTACTTGTTTGCAAGGTATATCCCAAATATTTTAACTCTTCTACTTCTTCCAGCTTTATACCCTTCCATCTTCCTCTTTTATACATTTCAATTCAACTTTTTGACACCAGCATTTCTCCAATCCTATAACACTATATCGTTTGCATATCCCATTAGTTATCCATTCCTAACTTCGAACTATCGCTTTTTCTTAATTTCTTTACCATAAATTGTTCCATCTCGACTCAGGCCGGAAAGTCAAATGAGATCTTCAATTCCACGAACATTGCTATCATTCCGCCTCTCTTATAATTAATTCTTTTATTCAGAAGATAATTTTAAACTCATATGTTGCCCATCACCTCCATTCCCTTCCTAGACACTATCTGATTTGGCGACACCACTTTTATTTTCTCAACTCTTTTTTTTAATCTTTCCTTAATCTTCTTTCTTTTCTCCAATCCTTTTCTCTTTATCCTTTATTGAAAAATATTTATGCCTACCCCTATAGTTGTCTCCCCATCCATTTTTCGTACTTTGTTTGGAATCTCATCTGCACTATTTTATTATCTCTTTCCCTTTCATCTTTTCCACTTTCCTTACTTTCTTCTTTACCTCTCCTGCCAAATCCATATAATATTTCTTCTATTCCACAAATCTCAATATCCTGGTCCGATCTTTTCCTTCTTCTTTCTCTACTTTTCCCTTTTCTCTATTTTCATAATTTTTCAAAAATTTGACTTCTTGGAATTAGAGGTTCCTTTTTTGACTGAAAATACATCTTAGCTCTTTGAATCTTAATATCTTTAGTTTTAAAAATCGATATATTTTTATGAGTATTTTAATACCAATATAAAAAATCATACTCTTTGACAACCTCTGTCTTTTCATTTTTTTTCTCTTGTATCGTTTATCCGAAAATTTAATTTCTTTATTTCTAAACTCACTTTTTACGATTAAGAGAATATCTCCAGTCCCAACTAAGAATGATTATTAACAGTAAATTTGTAGATCCTTTTTGGGTTAAAAATTCTCCTCCATTAATTTTTTTTCGTACCTTGTGTCATTTTTCAAAAAATTTGATTTTTTTATTTTAAATGTATTGTTTTACGATTATAAAACACTACGCGTCCTATCAAAAAATTAACAACAAATTCCGCAGGTTTAAAATTTTTAATTATTAAAAATTATTAAATTTTCAGCTTGAATTTGAAGATTAAAAATTTGTGAATTAAGAACTAAGAACTGTGTTAAGAACTGTCGAAAATACAAGTTATATGAATAAAACATTTTAAACTCAAAACTTTCGTCAAAAATGAAACTAACAACTTTTAAATTTCGCTCAAAGCCTAATGTCAAAAATACAAAATTTGAGTCCATTCCAATAACTAACAATGTTAAACATTAAAATACCCTTTCTCAATCTAGAACAAAAATGAAGAAAATGAAAAAATTTCATTTCCAACTCAATAGAAATATTATAAATGAAGAATATCCCTCTTCCAGTTCAGAGAAATAATAAAAAAAATTCTTTGCTTCTTACCATAAGATTTTTCAGAATTATTTACCCCCTTATCTCATTTCGAATATCAACCAAAATATTAAATATGAAGAATAACTTAACTTTATAAAAATCTTAGAAATGCAAAGTGTGCCTTATTCCAATCCAGAAATAAATTTTATACAAAAATGTGTAGAATAAGCATATTAAAAATGAATAATTTTGCGTTTGCTAATTCAGAAAAAAAAACAGTATGCTTAAATTCATTATCAGTTTAAATTAGTTTAATAAAAATATATTTGAATAATTCTTATATTTGTCATTAAGTAAAAAAAATCACAACTGAGAGCTTCTAACACAATTTCAAACTTGATTATGACTATTTAGAAAGGAAAAATTCCCTATTTCTAAATATAAATAATATTTTTCACTAAATAATAACAATTGAGAGTAATTTTTTCCATCGTTGAGGCATGCATCTGAAATTAATATATGTTTTAAGAAAATTTGATTTTTTTTCCTCTACGATGCCTAATGAAATATATTCATGTGGTCTACGACAAAGAAAATTATTTAACAAGTTTATTAACAGAAAAATATTTCTTTCATAATATGGCCACGAGAATATTATAGCATAGTTCTTTAGTATGTATGACTCAAACGAAACATTCTTTTTCTACTTGAAGCTTACCCAATAATCATAAGCGTAGTACAAACATATCACAAGGACAAGCTCGAGGCGCTGATAAGTAATGTGATAAGGATTAGAAATATTTCACAAGATTTAAGAAAATACCAAGGAATTATTAAAAATCGATTCGCAAGGATTTTTCAGGATTCCTTAAGCAAAATTCAGAAGGATTTCTAAGCATTCTAAAGATTTCTAGGCATGTGAACGGTTTTTAGAGAGCTTTAAATCTTCAGTTCAGGGACTTCATATGACTTCAACTTTTTTTAACGGATTTCAAATATTTTGTAAGATTTTAAACAAAATTTTAGGATTTAAGCCGTTTTTTTTAAGATTCCTGGATAAATCATTTATGTGGAAATAAATTTTAAGATGATCCTATTAATTCTAATTATCTAAAGAGATTGCTGGGCATTTCATGCAATTTCACAAGATTCAAAGGAATTCAATAAAATTTCTAAGGATTCCAGAGATTGCTAGGGATTTGAATGTTTTTTAATAGGACTTTAATTTTTACTTTTTCCAAAGATTTCAAAGAATTTCGAGGAACTTCCAAACAATTATAGGGAGAACAATTAAATTTGTTCGAAAGTATTCCTCGTGATTATAAAAATTTTAAAGGATATAAGAAAATTAAAAAAATTGTCATAGATGTAAATATTTCATAAGATTTTCAATGGGTTCCAAATGTTTTCTGCTTATTTTTATTGATTTTCACAATATCCAAAGATTTCCAGTGATTTTCAGGGATTTCGATGGAATATTAGGGAATAAATCCAATTTTTTTCAAGGTATTTCTAGTGATTCAAAATATTTGGAAGTATATGCGAGCTTCACCGAATTGCAAGGGATCTTGGATACTTCATAAGATTTCAAATGATTCCAAAAGATTTTCAAATAGTTTTTTTTTTTCAGAATTTCTGAAGGTTTTGAGAGAATTCAAGGTAATTAAATTTGACAGAAAGAAATTTCGAGAAATTCCTATCAATTCCAAACATTTCAAGGAATTTGTAAGGTATTTAAAAAAATATTCTCCAGGATTGGAAGAATTTAATGAAATGTCTAAGGATTTTTAAGGTTACTATTAATTTGAACAGTTTTACAAAGACATTTTATGGCCGATTGTCAAATTTAATTCATTTTCCCCTGCAATACCTAGTGAAATACGGAAATGTGTTCTGAGCCCAACAAAAAAATAATTGAACAATTGTTTTAACAATAAGATATTTTCCCTTATAATATATCCACGGAAATATTACAGCATCGCTTTCAAGTCTGTATAAATCAAACGAAACATTTTTTCTTCTTCTTGAAGCTTACCAAATACTGGTAAATGAAATACAAATATCTCACAAGGGCAAGCTCGTGGCATAAACAGGTTTAATTCATGAGATAAGAACGATAGTATATATACTGTGACGAAAAATCCAAATAATCATTAGTCACCTTGTTAACAAAATTCATTATTGAGGCAGAAATCATTTTTTGCTCAGTTAGAAAAAATGACGATTCTTTCTGCGCTGGTCCTATCATTGGCGGTCATCATTAATACTATTGGTAAATATAATAATATTTTTTAGTTATCTTGAAATTCCTTCGAATTTTTAAAACATTTGAAAATCTGATTAAGTCCTTTGAAATAATTCAAAATCACTTTAAATACCCTGAAATTCTTCACTGCCGTACAAACTAAAAAGATACATAAGTGCAATCTCACTCGAACTGCGAAAATCGAAAAAACAGTTCGCCCAAAGATCTCTAATATCGGATAATATTCTGAATTATTTTGATTAATATTCGCTCTTTAAATTATTGATCATTTAAAACAAAATTCACAAAACGTATAGCAAAGAGATTCCTTATTCTAAATATTACAACATTGTATCCAGAGATGCCGTTATCTAGTCCACCAGGATTATAAATTTAGCTTCGATTCACAATATTTCAGATTTTGAACTACGGTAACCTACACTGAGCGAAGAATTCTTAAGTGGTTCGGGTTTAAACCCCAATAGTTCGGGTGCTTTCTCTTTTTTTCTGTTTCACACGAAGGAATGGTGCCATTCGGGTGCTCACCCGAAACGGCAGCGGCCGAACTGGTGCGTGGGGCGCCCGCCCGAATGGTTGGGGAGCTTGCACGAAACCAGATAACTATTTACACTTCATTCCACTGACATTGACTCACATCTCGCAAATGAACAGAAAAAGCGACATGAACTAGAAACAGTGACAATCCGGAAGAGCCTGATGTTCATCAGCTGCGGCCATTAGCGAACATGCGTAAACGTCGAACGCGCAACATCCAATGCGATGGACGACTCGAGTCTCCCGAATCATACCTGCAAGCTCCCCAACCATTCGGCCGGGCGCCCCACCAGTTCGGCCGCTGCTGTATCGGTCGAGCACCCGAATGGTTGGGGTGCTCGCACGACTCAGTCCTGCGAGCGCACCAATCCTTCGTGTGAAACAGAAAAAAAGAGAAACCACCCGAACTATTGGGCTGTGAGCCCGAACCACACGGGAATTTTTTCGCCCAGTGTAGTGTATAAGTGGCACAATGTGCCTCATAGCTTGAGCGCCAGGGGAGTTCTTTATGGGCTTCCCGTCCGTATAAAAACCTAGTGTATAATTCTGAACTGCAGACAAATTTTTCGATATCCGCATTCCGTTTTGCCTCACGGACTTTTTTTTTAGTCAATCCCATGTTTCTTGTTGCAGAGTTAAGTTACGAATCTTCACCTAACAGCGAACCTAACAGAAATTATTACCTGTTAGAATCTTCTGCTTCTTCTGGGATTCATAGGTCCAATTCTCTTCCTGCCAGGATTCCTCCTACCAGACCTGAATCTCCGAACAGGCCTTCTTCTCCAGAGATCCCTCTTTCTGCCCTGCGTATTTCTCCACCTACCTCGCCTCTTCCTTCTTCGAGCGGAAGTGGTCGTGAAGTTGAAACAATTGAATTAGGTTATCGTCTTGTTTCTAAAATAAATCAGCACTGGGTATTGAAACCTCAGTTTTACACTTTTCCTGCCGAAACAACAATTTTCTTGAAAAAAAATGACAAAAACTATGAGAATCTGGGAAAACAATGTCGCTATGTTATGACAATCGACGTTTTTGCTGTGGCAATAAGGGAGAGTAGCAAATTTCTTGATGGAATGTATATGTATGATGCTCTTAATGGAAAATATATTCGGGCGAAAATAAACATGAAAACCGGCATAGTTAGCGAAATGACCAGAAAAGAAGCCGATGAAACTGCTGTAGGTCGCTTCCGCCCAATCTATAAATATTATAAAACAACAAGAGTGGTCGGATAAAAATGTTACAAATAAGCTGTAATAATGAATATTAATAAAAAGTCAATTAGACTGTATCAGTTTGCAACAACAGAGAAAGATTTTTATTACAAAACTGTTTTTCCTCTTAAAGCAATGTCAAGTTGTTCCTCTTCTATCGAGATGTTTCATTTTTGATTTTGAAGTTACTAATTTTGCACTCCAGATTCAAATCATTTGAAATATTATAAATCGCAATGCAAAATTCAAAGCTTAATTATATTTCACGACATGGTTTTAAGATCATGGTTTAAAAATCCTCCAGTTTTCGAAAAAAGTTCAGAATATTATTCTATTTTTAAAGCTTTAGGTTTGTATTTAGTAATTTTGGAAGTTTTAAATTAGCAAGGATACCATTTTCAAATTTTTTGGAATGATTAAACTTTAAAGGTTCACAATATTTAAAATTCTTCAATTCTCAGCATTGAAAATTTGAATAATTTTAGTATAAAACTATAGTTTTGAATGCAAAATTCTAAAACAGGTTAATTTCAAGGCCTAAAAATCACATTTTTACATTCTCATTCTAATGAGAAGGTATTGGTTTTATGTAAAATTTGACTTGGTCGGTTTTCATCAAATCTCCACGTA
>CAKNXH010001721.1:340082-353121 GCA_932178445.1 Andricus quercusramuli
TTAAAGGTTCACAATATTTAAAATTCTTCAATTCTCAGCATTGAAAACTAGGATAATTTTAGTATAAAACTATAAGCGAGAAGCCAAAATTCTAAAACAGGTTAATTTCAAGGCCTAAAAATCACATTTTTTCACTTTAAAAGCTCAATTTCGGAAATGTTTTTTTGACATTTCCTAATTTGTAAGGACTTCATATTCCACAATGCTTCAGTTCCAGATTTCAGTAATTGAAATTTCCGTTGAATTCAGCCATTGAATCTTTTGGAAATGCAATATTTCATAGTTAAAGCTGTGATAGTCAATTAAAAAAAATTAAAAATTGAAACAATTTCTCAAATTTAAGCCTCAAGAATGAGAAAATTGAAATAGTTTTTGTTCGAAAATGTTCCAAAATTTTGGTTCAGGATTTAAACAAATGAACGATTCAAAATTGAAAAATATTTGATTGGGAAATTTCAAGAATAAATTATCCTCCTAAAGAAAAAGCTGGATATTAAACTTATGAAATTAAATAAATCCTTCAATTTTGAATTGTGACAATTTGAGGGTTCTGCATTTGCATTTTGAGCGCTAATCGTCCCGTTTTATAAGTTTTCATTTTGCAAATTTTTTTTTAGAAATCTTTTCTTTATTGACATTGAGACAAGGCAAATCTAAGCTTTTCTGAGACGAAAAAAAAAGAATCATGATCTTGAAAAAGCCTAATTTTTTTATATCTTCATTCTTGAATGTCAAACGTGCAAATCAAAAAATTTGAAAAATTAAAATTTTTTTAATTAAACATTTCAAACTCAAAACTTTTGTTAAAAATGAAACCGATTTCACATTTTGCCCGAAGCTTAATTTTAAAAATGGAAAATCTGATCCTATTTAAATAATTAACAATTTTGAACATAAAAAATACCCCAATTCAAAATAGAAGGAACTGAATACAAGAAACAAATTTTCTCAATTTCAACTTAATAAAAATATTAAAAATATATATAAAACAAAAATATATGGAATAAACATATTAAAAATTGAAAATTTTCCAAGAAGAAACATCATACGCTCTTAGAGCGCCAGTAACAAAAAATGATCTTTTTTTACAAAATAATGTTGAAAACAATTAAACTATATTTCGATTTAGTATCAGTTTCACTCAGTTTAATTGGTATATATATATTTTAAATTTCTTATAATATTCGTTGTCAAGTAATAATAATAACAATTGAGACCTTCTGGCCTAATTTCAGACTGGATTATTATTATTTACCAAGATGAAATTACTTATTTTCTAATATTTATAATATTTGTTACTAATTAATAACAATTGAGTCTGGGTTCAAAAAAACAATTGAACGAGTTTATTAACAAAGAAATATTATTCCATCATAATATATTCACGAGAATGTTAGAGCATCGTTTTCAAGTCTGGAGGAGTCAAACGATACATTATTTTTTTATTGAAGCTCACCAAATAATGATAAATGTAGTACAAATAACTCACAAGGACAAGCTCGAGGCGTAGATAAGTAATGTGTTAAGAGTTAAAAATTTTTCATAAGATTTCAAATAATTAGAAAATATTTTTTCGAATGCAAGGGATTTCAAAGAATTTTTTTAAATTTCAAAAGTTTTTAGGACATTTTTGGATAACTGAAATGTACATAAATAGATTTCAAGAAATTGCTATCAATTCTAAGTATTTAAAGGAATTTTCAAAGTATTTAAGAGAGTTTCTCAAAATATAATGGAATTCAATAGAATCTCCGAGACCCTTACAGATTTCTAGGAATATGAACGGTTTTTAGAGAGCTTTCATAAATAAATTTAATTCTTAGTTCAAGGATTTCAAATGAATTCTACAAATTTTAATACATTTTTACAATATCCAAAGGATTGAAGGGACATTAAGGGATTTCTACAGAAGTTTATGGAAAAAAATAAGTTTTATTTTAAGCTATGGCTATTGATTTGTGAAATTTGAATGAATATAAGCAAATTGAAAAAATTTCAAAGGATTTCAAACATTTTATAAGATTTGAAAGAATTTTTCAAGATTTTCAAAGTTTTCTAGAGAACTAATTGGTACCGGAATGAATTTATCTGAATCGCTATCAATTCTAAATATTGAAATAAATTTGTAAGATTCTTGAAGAAAATTTGCAAGATTTTAAGGCATTCAATGGAGTCTCCAAAGATTTAAAAGATTTAAAGGGATTTAAAAGATTTTTTAGACAAATTCGATGAATAGGTTTAACTTATGTAACTTATATTCAAGCGATTTTAAGTAATTTCAAAGATTTTTATTTTAAGATAATTTTATAAGATTTCAAAAAATTCCAAGATATTTGAAAATTGCAAGGTAATACAAAGAAATCTTAGAGTTCTCAAAGTTTTAAAGACATTTCTAGATATTCAAAATTCAGAGAATTAAATTTCAGATGATTTCCAGCGATAAAGAAATTGACACCAATTCTGAATGTTTGAAGAAATTTTGTAATGTTGTTGAAAAAAATCACAAAATTTAAAGGAATTTATTGAAGTCTCCAAAAACTTCAAAGTTTTGTGAGGATGTGAATTGTTTTTGGAGAACCTTCATAAATAAGTTAAATTCGAATTTGAGGCCAGTGATTTCATGACTTCTACTTATTTTGATGGATTTGAAATATTTTATACTACTCCGAAGAATTCTCATAAATATTAGGAATGCAAAGGATTTACAAAAAAAAATTATAATCTTTAAAATTGTTATGAGATTTCTAGACAACTAAATAATACAGTAATATATTTCAAGAATTTTCTATTAATTCTCGATATTTAACGGGAGTTTAAAGCATTTCATGCAATATCACAAAAGATGCAAAGTAATTTTATAGAATCTCTAAGGATTCCAAAAATTCCTGGGGATTTGAACATTTTTTAAATGAAGTTTAATTTTTACGTTTTCCGAAGATTCCAAAGGATTTCGAAAGAATGTTAAGGAATTAATGAAATTTTATTCGAAGGGATTTCGAGAGATTTAACCAATTTCAACCAGTATGAGCATTAGGGTGGTTCTTATTTATACTTGGTACATTTTTTTTTTCTCGAATTTCTCAGCTCTCACACCCCAGTTTTGTTCAAATGCCCAAAAAAAAAATCTCCAAATTTGAGCAAAATCGGTTAATTTTTAGAAGTCGCGAAA
Organism: Andricus quercusramuli; assembly: GCA_932178445.1. NCBI lineage: Eukaryota > Metazoa > Arthropoda > Insecta > Hymenoptera > Cynipidae > Andricus > Andricus quercusramuli. Next base: position 343,252 of record CAKNXH010001721.1, read on the forward strand.
TTTCCCATTGATTTAACATGGGAAAAAGTCATCTTTTTGTAAATCTAATATTTAAACCTGATAATATGTTACAAATAATTTTGTGTTTCAGTATATTGTTCAGAATTTTTCAGAGAAGAAGAATCGATCATAAATTTTTAGGTTGAATAATTTTAAGCCACTCTTATGGGTCCCCACAGAAAACCCCATAAGAGACAAATGTGAATTTTATTATTAAATATTTGTTTTTCTTTCAGTCAACTCGCGCAATGAACGTGTTTTCTAGACATTATGAGTTATTCAACCAATAATAACAATGGAATAATTTGTTAAATTAATTTTACAAGTATTTAAATAATACGTATTTGTTCAAGCATATATTGTACCTAAAAAAAAGCAGGAGAAACATTTTCTCACTAAATTTTCGACAAATTTTACTATTTTCAACTACTAATTTGTTTATTACGAAGACTTGTAGATGTTTAAACAAATTGAAATTTCTTGAACAATTTTTTTGTTTACTTTTTGTTGTTGGTATTTTTCGAAAGATTGACATATTTTCATGTTTTGCTTTGCTTTTTAAGAATAATCTTAAATGTTTAAACAAATTAAAATTGTTTAAGCAATTGGATATTATTTAACGAATGACGGGTTATTTTTAAATTACTGATGAATCATTATTTATGTAAAAAGGACTTTTAAAAAGCGTAAAGTAAAATTCACATTTGTCGCTTATGGGGTTTTCTTTGGGGACCCATAAGAGTCGCTAAAAATGATTAAAACTAAAAATTCATGATTGATTTTTATTCTCTGACAAATTCTGAACAATATACCAAAACACGGAATCATTTGTAACGTATTATCGTGTTTAAATATTAGATTTACAAAAAACTGACTTTTTCCCATGTTAAATCAATGAGAAACTTCATGGTCTTTGCGCGACCCCTAAATATTGACCGATTTTGCTCAAATTTGGAGAAGATTTTTTTTAGCATTCAAACAAAACTGAGGTCGAGAGCAGAGAAATTCGAAAAGTGGAAAATAAGAGCCACCCTAATGAGCATATTAAAAAAATTTTAAAGGATTTTCAATATTTTATACGATATCAAAGGGATTTCCAATGCTTCCTTCTTATTTTCATTGATTTTCACAATATTTAAAGATTTTGAGGAATTTCAGGAGATTTATATAGAATACTAAAAAAGAAATTAGGTTTTGTTTTTGGGTATTTCTACTGCTTATATATAAGGGATTTCAAATGATTTTTATACTTATTTTAATGGATTTTCACGAGTAACAAAGATTTCAAAGGATTTCTAGGGGTTTCTAAAGAATTTCTGTGAATGAATCAAATTTTTTTTCAAGACATTTCTCGTTATCATGACAATTTTAGCAAATATAAGTAAATTTTGAACATTTTCAAAGATTTTTGATATCTCATCAGATTTTAAAGGTATTTAAAATTTTTTCTGCTTATTTCTATTGATTTTCACAATATCCAAAGATTTTGAAGGATTTTAAGAGATTTCTGAACAATTTTATGGAAGGAATTAAATTTTATTCAAAAGTATTTTTACTGATTGATAATATTTTTGAAAGGATATCAGAATTTTGAAAAAAAAATGCCAAGGATTTAAAATAATTCTTAAGATTTGAGAGAATTCCGAAAGATTCTTAAATATTTTTTTTGGGATTTCCAAAAGTTTCGAATGATTTCTAGATAACTTAATCACACAGAAATAAACTTCAAGAAATTCAAAATAGTTTAAGGAATTTGTGAAGTATTTGAAGGAAATTTGTGAGGTTGGAAAGAATTTAATAAAATATCTAAGGATCTCGATGGTTTCTATTAATGTGAACGGGGTTTTAGATAAATTCAGTGACTAATTGTAAGTTCAAACGAATTTAAAGTTAAGGGATTACGAATGATCTCTGCTTATTTTAATGGTTGATTTCTGCTTATTCTATTGGAAATTATTATTTTTCAAGAAGAATACCTTTTTAAAAAAAAATTAAAAAATCTGAAATTTACAGAAACTTATAGGGACTGAAAAACGTTTTTTGGTTTGAAATTCAACTACTGAGTTGAAAGTGGCACTGCATTCGTAAAAATTGATTGGTTTGGTTGATGAGACGTCATTTCAGATAAAAACCCTCATTTCCAAAATTGGACTACTTTGCTGAATTTTTTGTTGCAAATTAATTTTTTTAACTGAAAATTTAAAGATTTCATGCTTAGTTGAACATTTTACTTCTTCAGTTGAAAATTCTTTTATTTTGTTGAAACTTTGTTTTTTTTTCAGGTGGAATATTAGTATTCCAGTTAAAGATTAATTTCTTTGGTTACAAACATTCAAGACTATTGATCTTTTTCAATTAAAAATTAATTTATTTGGTGGTAATTTTTGTAATTTGCGTTGAAAATTCAATCATTTTGGTTGGAAATGTACATATATTTTTGTGTTGTGAATTCAAATTTTTTGTCAAAAATTCTTTTTGGTTCAAAAACTCGATATTTCAAATAATATTTTTTCCTAATGGACTGAAAAATCGTTCTTGATGTTAAGAAATCAAATAATTTTTTTTAAATTCGTATTTTTTAAGTTGAATACTGCATCACTTTTTGTGACTAAAAGTTTGCAAAATATATTTGAAAACAAATTTTTTTCACGTAAACATTAATAATCTCCTAGGTGTGAGGTTTTTTTTTTATAGCAAACGAAAAATTTCAGAACGGTTAGGAAAAAGTCAGAGAAAGTCAGCGAATTTCGAAGTTCAGAATTTGTAGCGTCCCTTGAAACCGAATCTTATATAGCAATCTTATTTTTTCATTCCTAATAGTGAATGAATTATCTGAAAATTGAACTATTCGAAATCGAAAAGTTAACAATTGTGTGGTTCAGAATCAAAATAGATGAAAATTACTATATCTGAAATTGATACGTTAATGATAAAATGATTTCTTCAATTTTGAATGGTTGCAATGAAGAGTTTTAAACGTCCATGTTGAACGCTAATATAGCCGTTTCAAAAGTTTCAATGTTGCAATTAAAATTCAAATAGCTGGATCTTGAAAAATGTAATTAAAATTTTTTTAATTAAAATTTTTTAACGATTTTTGTGTACTTAAATTATTAAAATGCAAAAGACTTTGAATGTCACAATTCATTGCAAAATACCTTTTTTCTATTTCAAATTAAGTTCGCATTTGTTCAAGTTTCAACGTTCCGGATTTCAAATTTTGTTGTTCCTAATGTTTCCGTTCAAAATCAATTTGTAGTTTAAACACATTTTTAAGGATGATTTAATTCTAAATGTTTATCAATAGCAATTTTTTTTCATTTTGAACGGTGAACATGACTTTGTGTTTATATTCTGGTATCAGAAAAGTTTGCCGAGTCAATTGTATATTTTTTCAGGGAATGAAAATTCAGAATTATAGAATTTCTGAAGCTGTAAAATACTCAGTTTGGTTCCAAACATGACATTTTTGAATTGTAATCGGCTTGAATTGGAAATATTTTGATTCAAACATTTTAATTGAAAATTAATAGAAAATAAAATTTTAATTCCTTTGAATTTTGATTTATCTAATTTTCAAAATTCGAATTAGCAAAGAGTCGAAATTCTTCGATACAAAAAATGACATTTTTCAATTTTAAAGCTGTGAATTCAAAGTCATACAATTTTGACTCTTTTCTGATAAAATTATATAGTTATAAAAATGTTGGTCTTAAATTTCACACGGATAATTGGTAAATGATATACATTTGGTCTTGACCTAGAGCGCGCGGCTGTTAGTTCTGGCGCTTAGCGCTCGATAATATATTCATCTCGCGCTTCGCGCTCAATCAGGTCTTATATCGCGCTACGCGCTTGGTCTTTGTATTTTCCCCACATTTGTGCCCAAAACTTTTAAAATAAGAGCTCGAAGCTTCGATAGCTGTAACTTGGTGATTGTGAATTCTCTCTTGTTAATACTCCTTCGGCTTGGACAAACACATTCTCATCACGTATCTCATGCTTCAAATGTATATTACATTTATTTCTCTACCTCCACCTGGGATTGATTATTCAGATATTGAAAAATGAAGTAGTATTTTTATTTATCAAGATTTTCCTAATATTTGTACTTTATTTTGGATTAGATTTCATTCTTAACTACCCTACAAATTCATTGTCATATTCTTTGAATTAGGAAAAAAGTGCGCATCATATTAAAAAACAATATTGTTCTTAAACATTTTATTGAAACTCGTTTCAGTTTTCAATGAAATTTAATTCATACATTTTGAATTTTATTCCTATAATTTAAACCAAAAACACTCCTGCTGAAATAAATGGTTTCAAGAAAATTTGTCGATATACTTTAGGCAAACATTTCTGTGAAATGAAATGTTATTGCAGCCTGTGTCGTTTTTCCATAGAGTTAATATTTTATTTCTAATGTTATTTTTCACGATTGAAACAAATATTTTGCGTCCTATCAAAAAGTGATGTTTAAAAAATTGTAGATTTCTTGATGTGCATAATTTTTGTCTAGATTTTTTTCAAAGCTTTTGTCGTTTGCCCAATAAATGATCTTTTATTTCTGCTGTAATTATTTACGAAACATACAAAAACCACGCCTGTTGCCAGAAAGTGAATGACAATGAATTTGTAGATTCTTTTTGGGTGCGAAATTTTGGTGTTTTTATCTTTTTTCTTATATTGCATAGTTTAACTGCAAAATAGACTTTTTGATTTTTCATTATTCTTCGTATGCGAAAATTTGAATTTTTGATCTCTCAATAAAATTTGAAAGTTGTTGTGATAATCTTGTAGGGCTTGGAGAAAGCAGCGCTTCTTTTCTGTTGCTTTTTTTCATATCGTGCGTTGTTCGGCTTAACATTTTCATTTTTTAAACTTTATTTTGTTTGAACAATATTACTCATTTGAAATTTCATAATTCTGCTTATAATAAGACTTCAGATAAAGTATGCTAATGGGCTCTTAATTTTTTCAAATTTGAAAAAATTCAAATTTGGCGCCTAAATCTCTTTCCTTCGAATCAGTATGATTGATCTTTTCAGTACTCGGTCTACTCGGCGCCTGCATGGTACATTGTACCATGCTTCCTTCTTTAAATCTTTTTCTAAAAATCATGGATTTCATTCTAATTATAAAAGTTTCTTCACAATGAAACAATAAGTTTTAAGCAGTTTTCTACTGTCCAATCAGGTAAAAAAACTTCTATTTTATCCTTGCGAACTCTTCTCGTTTTGTTGTTTCCTAACCTCTTTCATATCAGTTTTTAAAATATTTCTTTAAAAGTCTTTCAATTTCAATAAAATTACTATAATTTCTAATTTTTCTAACATTTTGAATCGTGTACCAAAAACGGATTGTTTCAAAAAATGCTAACGTAAATTATTCTATATAATTGACCGTTTTCATTTACGAAACTTTTACGTTTATAATTACCACGATGTCAGACCGAAGTTTCTTTGTTTTTGGAATAAACTCTCCTTTTCTTTCTTTGAAAAAATCTTTAATGTTTTAACTAATTCTGACTGCTCTACTTAATGGTAAGTCACCGTGTTTTGAAAATTCGTTAAAACAAAATTTGTTTGGCATACTTTTTTTTAAATGTAATTTCCTATGTAATTCTCTTAATAGATTTAACCACGCATTTCTGATGAGGTTACTATAACTGAAAAAAAAGTATACAGAGAACGACGATAATGACAGACGGTCAGACACCATCATAGAACAGTTTTTCCGAATTCAGGGGGTTACGAGGCGTAGAGATTTGAGGAAACATACGAAAGTCAGTTTGAAGTAATTTATTTGTTGTTACGACTGATTAATCGGATAAAATAATCACACAAGGACAAGCACGAGACGTATCAAATTCATGAGATAAGAACTATAGTGATTATTATATGCTGCATAATAAAGTACTAGCATAATCATTCGGCAAATTTTCAACAGTATCCTACATTATTATATTAATCAGTTTTACCTTAGTTAAAAAATGAGGCTCCTTTCTACTCTCATTCTATCACTAGTGGATATCCTCAATCTTATTGGTAATTATAATAATCCCTTTCACATTTTTCAGACAGGTTTAAAATCTCACAAAATCCTTCAAAATATTCATAATCACTTCAAATACTCTGGAATCCCCTGAAATATTTAAAAATCCGTGAAATCCTTATAAATCTCTTCCTCACTGAAATATTTTAAAATCCGATGAAATCAGTTGAAATGCCACACAATGCTGCGAAACCTTCTGAAGGTTTAGAATTTCTTTTAATCTTCCAAGAACTTAAAAATCTTTGGAATATCCTAAATTCCCTCAAAATCCCTTGATTTTTGAATTCCTTTGATTTCCCTGAATTCCTTTGAATTCTCTGAATTCTTATGAGCAAATTTGAAAAAAGCGAGTTTGAATCCCCGTGACAGTATCGGCATTACAGCACACAACGTAAAACGTGGGATTGTTTCTGGAATTAAGACCAATTTTCCGGAATCAGCATTCTGTCTTGCTTCACGCACTTCACGGAAAATCAATCCTCTGTTTGCTGTTGCAGGGTTGAGTATTGAATCCTTACCTGATAGAAAAACTATTGACCTGAATCGTTCTCCGGCCAGGTCTTCTACTCCTCGTGATAGGTCTCGGTCAAGGTCTCCTCCTGCCATCCATCCTCCTCCCGGATTTCCTCCTGCCAGGCCTAATGCTCCAGACAGGTCTGCTTCTGCAAGCCATCCACCTCTTGTCAGAAGTATTGTACCACCTACCAGGCTTCGAGCTCGTTCCAAAGGCGGATGTGGTTTCGAATATTTTGAATTTATTCGACTGATTCCGAAAGCAAATGCGAACCGAACATTCGAACTTCGAAGATACACTTTTCCTGCCGATACTTTGCTTAATTTGATAGCAGGAATTTATCGCGAACGTCGTTTTGTGCCTATGCCAACACAGGAACAAATTGTTATATCAACATCCGACGGTGACGTCTTTTCAATATTAGAGACTAATAATTACCTTGCTGAAATGTATATTCGTTACATCAGTTATAATGAACGGGCAAAAATAAATATGAGCAGCGGCGAAGTTATCAAATTGACCAAGGAAGAAATCAATGAAGTTCCAGTAGGTCGTCAACGCCCTATCCAACAAAATCTTGAAATAAGGCGGCTACTCGCATAACACTAATTGTGATAAAAAGTCAGATTGAGATGTTTGAAGTGATTCGAATCATTAATATTAATGAAAGGTCAATGTCTTGATGTTTCGTGAATCGCTCAGCCAGTCTTCTCTAGAAACAAATAAAAAAGTGCTTTCCATTTCCTGACTGAACTACTCTAGGGAAAGAATTATCACAGAATTGTCATAGTGCAAAATTCAAGAATGATTAATTCTCAGTGAGCTGAATTCCAGAATCTAACTTAAGAAAACTTCAATTTTTGAGGATGTTTAGGATGGTTTAATTTTCAGCGTCTTCAGTTTCAATGCATTAATTTTTAGAGCTTTCACCCCTGGTCCTTTTCGAAGAGGTGTAACAACTGTTTAGAATATTGCAATTAGATCATTTGAATTTAACATGGGTAGATGATAGCCATCACAGAAAAGGCTTTAATGTTTTGAAGAAATATTAAAAAAGTAGAAGATAATAATCATTATTGATTAACAGTAATGTGAAGTTTTTGGCTTTTTCAAATACATACTTTCGATGCTTCCTTGTCAATGTATATTTTCAAAAAAGTTCCAAACATAAGTTTTAAGTTGTTTAATTGAAATTTTCTGGTTGTAACACCTGTAATTTCCTGTGAATTCTTGCAGCTGTTCCTTTTTTCGAAATCTTGTAGGAATTTGAAACTATGTTAACATGCAACAATATACGGAAAATTGAGAATTCGTCTAAATTATAAACAAAAGTTGTACTATTTTTGTAATTTATTTTCTTTTTTTGTCGGTTCCAGTAAAAATGGTCCTAAGGAATTTGTCCTCTTCTTTGAGATTACGTTGGATAGATGGTGGATATCTAGGCAAGATTTTTATGTGAAAAAATGTTGTATAACTGAAAATTTTGTTTCATCTACGATTTATTGGAACAGAAAATGTTTCTGACAAACATTTAATATTTTTGTTGAATAATTATACATTTCTGCAATAAACTGCAATGAAGTAAAGAATAATTCTTTTTAAAGTTTCTCAATATTTCATGTTTTTGAAATCTTGTATTGTGCTGTAAAGATTTGTAATTTTTTTCTTTTTGCAAAAATTTCTTTCACTCCAAAGAGTTTAATTTTTTAACGAGAAAATATAATTTCGCAAGAAAATTCGAATTTTCAACCAATTAGTTCGCTCTTAAGCAAGTAGTTGAATTTTTACCCGAAAAAGATAAGGTCTTTGAAAAATATCTAATACTTGATATTTCAACTCAGAAAGGTTTCAATTTCAAATAAAATAGAGTTGAATTCGTCACAATAACACTACTTTTCAATTTAAAAATATTTTTTTTTTATTTGAGAATGGAAAAATATCAAATTACAGTGTGAAAGAAAAACAATTTGTCAAAAATTGTGAATAGCATGGAAATGTTTCAAAGTTTTAAACTAGTTTCAATCTCTTTGAAACTTTTCTAGAGCTAATCAGAAACTTTAACAATCAGAAGAATTGCTCTTAAATCGTCCCGAATTCGTTTGCAATTTTGGAAATCATTTGAAATGTTTGAAAATCTCTTTAAATATTCTTCTAGATTTATTTATAAATAATTTTTTTGAATTTTGTTGAAACCTACAAATATCTCTTCAGAAGATTCCAATCTTTTGCAAAATTTATCGAAATCCTAAGAAATGAACAAAAAAAATTGTTTCAAAATTTTCCAGATTCAAAATTTTCAACCTTCATAGAATGATTAAACTCTTAAGGTTTACAAATTTCAATTTATTAATTTAAATTGACAGAATAAAACTGAACTGTGAAAAATGAAATAAGAGAGGAATGAGGAATAAAAGTTATTTTAGCAATAGTTTTTGTAATTGAATGTTTTTATACTGTCGCTTCTTACCAATCTTTACAAAATGGATAGTTTTGAGTGAATCAAGGCTTATGCGAAATTGCTGAATTTCCAAGCCAAAAACATAAGTTCACGACATGAAGTGAAATAGTTTCAACCAAACAGTTCGCATTTTCAACCGAAATATATGATAGAAAACCAATAATTAATTGCATAAAGAATTATTTTTGTTTAACTTGCATCACTTATTACTTTACTAAGTGTAAAGTGGACAGAATGTAAAAAAAAATCACAAAAAACTGCAACTACCTAGCATCAAAATGAAAAAGATTGTTATAAACAATAATAATTTGTTTATGCGATTAGGCTTTCTAGATTTCATCAATTATTTCCTCACTTGAGTACAAAACTTGACAAAAAATTGAAAATTTAAGAAAAAGCCACAAATTTCGGGCATTATTCAAATTGAATATGATTAAATATAATGATCAATTGTTTAAAAGATCGATTTTCTAACTTAGCTTACCACTCACCTCCCTCTAATTAAAAATTAGACGAAAAGTGGAAAATTTGTAAGAAAACCGTGACTTTCAAACTATATTCTAAAAGAAAATTGCTTGAAATAATAATAAATTGTTCAAGCAATTCACGCAAGAATTTAATTATTAGTATAAAGTGGCATTTCATGTACTAGAAATAATTTGCATTGAAGAAACCTGAAAAAAGTAATATTTATTTCCAAAAACTCGCGAAATCCATTTTTTCACTCATGGGGTTTTTTCGGGCCCTATAAAACAGACTAATGTGGGTGATATTTGGAAAGTAATATTTCATTGAAACTTATCAAATCCGAAGACAAAACAAATTCATAGAACTTTTGCTA
>CAKNXH010001721.1:355381-413820 GCA_932178445.1 Andricus quercusramuli
CCCGCCCACTTATATTCGCATCCCGATATTTTTCATAATGTTGAAGATTATGGTAATGTATCTTGAACTTCTCTGGGAACTGACAAAAAAAATAATTTGAAATACTTTCATTTCCTTTTATTTTTGACTTGAAAACTCATTATCCACGAAGAGGTTACTCTTAAAAACTGGGTATACGTTTGTATTATCTTACAACTCTATATTACTGCGCTATACCTTATAAGAAGCAATTTCGCAGATATCTGTATTTACAGCATTATGTACGGTAATTTAACTATCATATGTAACTTATATTATTAAATTTGCTGTTTTGTGGAATCATATTGCAATTAATAAATAATTACATTTGTTTACAATCTCAAATATGGAATATTTGACGTCAAATTAAACAATCCCATGAGATGTAAAATACTATTCCAAGTTGCAGAATTATCTATTGCACCCTAACTGCATGTTTCCACTGAAAAATTCCAACCAGAAGTATACCAGTTCGGAAAATGCTTGTATTAAAGTGTATTTGTAAATTGGCTGTTCAATCATGACGTGAGAATCATTAAATCCTTTTTGATACCGTTTTAATCCTCATGTTTCGAATCTCCATAGCATTAGAAGTTATATCTTAAATTGAATTCCTTTCTGTACCCAGTGACGACAATATTTTACCGAACACTTTTGATACTCAAAATCGACCAGGAAATAGAACTTTTTCATTCTCTTTCAAAATTGCAAACTTCGCTGTTCTTTTTTACTGTTTTTCGAATAATAAAGAGGCTAAAAGCATTAGAAGCATAGTATTAGTCATTTTACTTCGTTCAGATTTATTGCTGCACAGTTAGCTGTGATAAAAACTGATTCTTAAAATTTTGTGATTATGATTTTTTTTAATTGATCATATATGAATGAAGCAGAGAACCAACCAAAACTTTCGTTCTATTTCGTGACTGATAGATACTTTTTCTGTATACAGTGACAAGACATGAAAACCATCAAAAACAAGAGAAGAAAAAAGAAAATGTTCATCTGAGATTTCTACATGTGTCTCGAAGCAAAAGTGGCACGACTTTTTTTGCGCATATATGTGTCACTGACAGTAAAGGGGTTGAAATATAATATATTTGCCTGCAATATTCAAAATAAAAAATAAAAATAGAAAATGAAGCTTAATGTCGGTGCACACATTGATAAATGGCTTGTCGAAAATGCTAAACACAATTGAAAATAGAAAGATTACCTTATCGTCTGCAAAAATGTCCTTTCCGAATCTTCTGTTACCAATGCGATATTTCAAACGCAAGTACGATAAAACAACACTATGAAAGAAAAATACAATTATCGATTCAGTCAGTTCTAGCTAGGGAACTTTTAACCTCATCTAGAATTTTTGTCATTATATCATAAAACTTTGAAATTTGTATGAAAATTTGAGTGCATTTTGGAAAAATTGAGGACAAATTCCTTTAAATTTAAAGATATCCATGTTCTATGTTTGAAGAAATTTTGAATAAATGCATTGTAAGCACTTCGATTTCAAATTACATAGATTCAATAATTTTCGATGAGTCAATGATACAATTCACTTCTTTTGAGTTTTGAATTATCTAATTTTTAAAACTCGAATCAGCAAAAATGAGAGATTCTTCAATACAGAATGGAATTGTTCAATATGATATGATATGAGCTATGACTATATATTTTTTTAACTTTCGAACACTTTCAATTTTTGAATATTTAATTTCAAACATATCTATTTGGCAATGATACATGCTCAATTTTTCTGCATGTCATTCTAAATATTGCCCTTTTGCTTCCTCATAGAGGAAGCTTTGTGATAGCCATATTTTCCAGCATTTTTAAATTCATTTAATTAAATCTTACTTAATTTAAAAATGTCTAATACAAGGTTCTAAGCAATCGTTCATATGTGTGTGCATGTATGTGTGTGTGTGTGTGTGTAGAACTTGTCTTTTTGATTTCATGCATCGCAACGCAATGAGACGAAAATTCTAATTATAAGCCATACGATGACAGATTCATAAAAATGTTTAATAAAGAGTTGTAGCCATTTTATAAATTTGAAAAAGTTTCGTATCTTACACAGTTTCACTGAAAAATGAAATCTTGTATTTTTAATTATTTCTGCTGCGACCAAAATTTGAATGTTTGATCCTTCGAGGAAATTTAGAAAGCTGTTATGATAATCGTGTAGGGCTTTTAAAAATGAACGGTTTCCTTTTCCCTAATTTTTTTCATATCATGCGTTGTTCGGCTTGAAATTTGTATTTTCATCGTTTTTTTGAATATTGAAAATGCTAAAGAACTTGACTTTTAGTTTCTGACACTCAAGAAGTGTACCGAAGGCTCTTTTAATAGATTAATTCTTTTGCAAGTAATCGTGCTCACAGACAGACATAGATACAGACAGACACATTCGTAAAAACCTGTTTTTCGGGTTCAGAGGGTCTCAAAATGTAGACATATAACAAAACTGGAGGGGGGGGGGGGTCAACTTTTACACAAATCTAATACCTTCTCTGATGAGAAAGTAAAAAATAATTTTGTACATAATATATCCAGGAAAATAATATAGCATCGTTTCTAAGTCTATAAGAATCAGACGAAACATTTTTTTTTCTTGAAGCTTACCAAATACTGATTTATGATATATGAATATCTCACGAGGACAAGCTCTAGGCATAGATCATTATTGTGATAAGCAAAACAGTACATATCATATATTCTGATGAACCATTTGAATAATCATTAGTTATCTTAATAACGAAATTCATCAATAAGGCAGTAATCAGTTTTTATTCAGTTAGGAGTAGAAAAAAGGACGGTCCTTTTAGCCCTGGTTCTATCATTGGCGGTTGTCATTAACTCTATTGGTAAATAAAATATTTATATTTTTATATTATTTCGGAATTCCCTATAATTTTGAAAACCCTTGAAAATCTTATTAGTTAGATTGGGATGATTTCACCACGAGGACCGGTTTCAAATAAGTTTTGATGAAAATACCTTGAAATGAGAAGACAATTCATCATGTGTTCCAGAAAAATAAGACATTTATCACTTCTAAAGCAAAATATAAAACCACGCATTAAGAAGTTTTAAAGGCGCATGAAATGTACAAATTGTTCTGACTTTCCTTGGGTTCTGCCAATGTCTGAACTTAGAAGATACAATGATACAAATTCTAAAAATTCAAAATCATTTTATAATTCAACTAAAATTACTACTTATTTGTTCTGGGTTAAGATAGATTTGTGATGAATCCAAGAAAAATTTAGCACAGTTTTGTTCAACTGTCGCTCGAAAAAAAGCTGGGGTATCAAAACGTTCCAAACAGTTGACTTATTTATCCATTAAATGGAAACTGCAATTCTGCAAGATTTTGATGTGATTTTCTAGCTTAATATAATACTTGAACACTTTGTCTGCAATCAAACTATAGGAAAATTTACATTTAAAATAATCGCAGAATGAATGTAGTATTTAAACCTTTTTCGCAATATTTCCGGAAAAGTAGCCAAAAATACTTTAACCTAGTATCATTTGACGCCAAAATGTTACTTTGTTTTGTATGGAATATTCGCTGTTGGAACTACTGATTACTGAAAACATAAAATACAAAAAGTGTAAAAAAATTGAAAAAAATGTCATTGGAAAAACTCCCACCTTACATGCATTGATTAACAATAGTATAGAACTATTAAAATAAATATAACTGTACATGAAAATAAAATAAAAACTTTTGATGAAGAAATATGAAGGGAATTTTTTAAATTGAGAATGCAGTTCCCATCATATGAAGCTCGAAATATTTTGATTTGATATAAATTCAGAAATACCATCATTAGTTGTTTTGGCTACCGCAAGAGGGATCGAGTTCGACGGTGAAGACGGATTACCTTATTTTTGAGACAATCCTATTTCTGCTCTTTTCCTATATCATTCTGCTCCTACTAATTAGTAAAAATATTAATTACGCAATCAACAGAATAGAAAAGAAAATCTGAAAAACAGAATTAATCATTTTTATTATCCCTGTCTTGAAAAAATTGTGCTATATCGATTTAAAAGTTCAGATTTGTTTCTCTCAAAAAATCATGTCGGAATCCGAATTAGAACTTTGTTTCCAGAGGTAGGGTAATCTTGCCCACTAGATTATAATTTGAGGTTCGATCTATGATATTCAAGATTTTTGATTATGTTAATTAAGTGATTCTGAAATTCAGTCAAATTTTCCGAAATCCACATTCTGTTTTTCCTCAAGAACCTTATGAAAATCTAATCCCCTGTTTCTTGTTGCAGAGTTAGGTTTCGAGTCTTTATATAATAGAGCATCTATTTACCTAAATCGTTCTCCGGTCAGGTCTTCTTCTTCTCCTGCCAGGTCCAGGTCCAGGTCTCCTTCTCCCGGGTTTCCTCATGCCAGTGATGATCTCCTAGGCAGGTCTTTTCTTCAAGACCCACTCTTTATTCTAGATGTATGGTACCGCCTGCACGGCTTCCTTCTCGAAGGAGAAGTGGATGTGAACTTAAACATTTGAATTTTATTCGGCTTACTTCTAAAAAAAATCTACACTGGATATTCGAACTTCGAAGATACACTTTTCCTGCTGATATAAAAATTTTATTGAGAGTAGATGACACAACCTATGTGCTTGTGCCAACCCTAGAGCAAATATTTATATCAACATCCGGTGGTGACGCCTTTGCAATATTGGAGAGTACTAATCTTCTTGCTGGAACGTTATTAAATTATTAATTAATTAATTAATTAATTGTATTAATTATTAATTAATGATATTAAAAATGATAATCGGGCAAAAATAAAAATGGAAAGCGGAAAAGTTACCGAAATGGACCAAAGAAGAAGTCGACGAAACGCCAGTAGGAAGCCAACGCCCAGTCTATACAAATTTTCAAGCAAACAGGGTAAACTACACCCGCTGAAGCTTCTAATTCAATGAAAGAAATATATATATACCTCCCTATTTGAAATATAATATTGGTTGTGAACCAAAGTCGGATCCAAATGTAACAAGTGAATATTCATAAAATGTCAATTTTATTTTATATTTTTCGGAAGCAAATACCAAAAAGATGATTTTTATTCCCTCAAGAAAATATTTCATGAGGGAAACTATTCCTAAAATATTTTAAAATCATGATTGACGTGTATTAATTTGACTTTAGGGAATACCACTCTACATGAGGTAAAAAAATAACATAGTTCCGAAATTCTAATTCAACAATCCTTGCATTTTTAAACAAAGTTTGAACTTGTTTGTCTTCTACCACTTGAAGTTTGAATTTGATGATTACCAAAGTTTCCAATTAGGAAGCATATAATTTTTAAACTTTTTCGAATAATTGAACTTTAAATGTTCCCAAGATTCCAGATTATCGAATTTTAAACGATGAAACTTTGTAAAATTTTAATTCAGAATTATAGTTTTGAATGAGAAATTCTCAAACAGTTTACTTTTTGAAGCCTTAAGACCAATGTTCTTTTGTTTCAAATTTCTTGATTTTTGGAGGTTTCAAATTCCACACTACTGTTGATTGAAATTTCAATATTGGAAATGGAATGTCAATTTCTCTATCAAATCTTAGAAGGTTGCAATAGTTCATATCGAAAGCGTTGATCGTCATTTTTTGAGATGATGCAGAACTAAGGAAATAATTTCGCAAATTTACGCCTTAGAAATAAGAAAATTCAATCACTTTTCTTTTAGAAATCTCCAATTGAAAAGCTCAACTGTGTGCAATTTGAAATACTGGAATCATATACATTTGAAACTGAAACGTTGAAAGTTGAAAGTTCAAATATTTAGAAATTTCGAAACTTCTGAAACTTCATGTTGAAGGCTAATTCTTTTGTTTCCATAGTTCAAATTTTCCAATGAAAATTAAAATGGTCGAATCTTGCACAATACATGTTTATTGAGAACAATTTAAATTTACTTGAAGCAATTGAAATTTTAAAGGCTTTGAATATAAATACGTATTATATGAAAAAAATATTTCATATATTTTTTTATTGTTGTTATTTTCCATCGAAAAAGGCTAATCAAAAATTAAAGAATTGCAGAAGTTTTTAAATTCTGAGTGTGATTTTTTATTTGAAATTGTCAAATTGTAATCACTCCGAATCGAAAATTATTTGGATTCGACAGTTTATAATTCTGAATTAGCCTATAATGTAATTTTAACTCCTTTGTTTTTTAAATTATGCAATTTTTAAAATTTTAATCTGCAAATGTTTCATGTTTGACATTTCGAAATTGTCAAATTTTCAAAATTTCAGTCTGAAATTTTTCGATTTTGCGAGCTTCTAATATAAAATTTTCAAATTTCAAGCATTTTCAATTTTAATTCTACAATTGTGAACGATTTAATTTAGAAATGATCCGAGTTAAAATCTTTTGCGTTCCATTCGAAATATTTTCCTTTTTTTTAATTTCCCCTGAATGAAAATTGCTCAATTTGAAACTTTTTGAATCAAAAAACGTTAAATATATTTTCTTTAATTTCAAAGTCATCCAATTCGACATTATTCATCACTGTTACAGACAATTTTTTAATGAAACAAAAAATTCATCAAATCATTAATAATTTCCCCTTGTGTGAAAATGCGTTACCATTGATTTTTAACCTGCTAACTTTTAAGTAAGGGTCAGAATGATTGAATTTTAAGACTTAGTGCAAAATCTGAGATCGATCATATTTTAATGAATTAGTTTTAATATCCTAACTTAAAAATATTTTAACTCTAAACGAAGTTTGAAATTGTTCAATTTCTAAGGCTTCAAGTTCCGTGCCTTCATTTTCAGAGCTTTCAATTTGTCAGCAGATAATTTTTAACGTTTTTAGAATAATCCATATCTGAAATTTCGCAACTTTAAATTCTTCAATTTCAATCAGTGGAACCCTGTACTCAGAAGTAACGGTAATCAAATTTATTTTGGCAGTTTTCGTCATTTTGACAAAAGTTTGGTTGCGACTACCAAAAATTTATTTATAATTATGAACAAAATTTCATTTATTTAACCCTATGATGTAACGTTAATTTATATTCACGTGATACAAGAAAAACCAATTATTTACCAAGTTTATTAACACAATAATAACACCTTTTATAACATATCCACGGAGATATTATATCATCGTTTTTAAGTCTGCATGAATCAAACGAAACATTTTTTTTCTCCCGGAAGCCTACTAAATACTCGTTAATGAAACACAAATATCTCACAAGGACACGTTTGAGGCGTTGATAATGAGTGATGCGATAAGGAATACAGAAAATGTAATATACTGTAATAAAGCATCAGAATAATACTAAGTTACCTTTCAAACAAAATTGCTCACTTAGGCAGTTGAAAGTTTTTCCTCAGAAAAAATGACGATTCTTTCTGTTCTGGTCCTATCATTGGCGGTTACCCTCAACTGTATAGGTAAATATAATAATGTACTTCAATTATTTTCAAATGCCTCTGAATCCCTAAATTTCGGAATGTTTCATCAAATACTTCAGAATACTTTAAAATTACTTTAAATACTCTGAGTTTCGTTTTCAAATTCCCGGATTTCCTGGATCGGAATTAGAGTTTTCGGCGGGTTTCTCATGTGATATTGTGCCCTAGTGTTCCACGTCATTAGCTAGCTTAAAAAGTACTACAGGATAATAGAAAAGTTTACAAAAGTATTATTCTTTTGTCAGGATCTGTATGATTTTATCAAGAGAGACGGTTTATATAAGTCTTACTAAAAATATCTTGAAATGAAAAATCAAAACTTTTGATGTGTTCCAGAAATTAGACATTTATTACTTTGAAAATGAAATTTTAAACCAGGCAGCAGGTGTTTGCACGTGACAGAGACAATAGGACCAAGCATATAATTTTTATAGTTTATATTTGTTAACAGCTCTGGGCTATCGATTTGAAATTTCAGATTTGTGCTTCTCCAAGAACCCTATAGGAATAAAATATTCTGTCGCCAAAGATACTGCACCGTAATCCTTTCCACCATGGTTATCAATTCAGATTTGATGTATCATAACATTTAAAATTGGAAATTACTTATATTTCATGGTTGATTCTAGAATTTGGCCAAATTTTCCAAAATCTGCGTTATGTCTTGCCTTACAGACCTTAAAAAATGTAAGCCGCTGTTTCTTCTTGCAGAGTTCAGTTCCGAGTCTCTACTTGATGGAGAACATATTGACCTGAATCATTCTCCGGTCATGTCTTCTTCTTCTTCTCCTGCCAGGTCTAGGTCCATATCTCCTACTGACAGGTTTCCTCCTATCAGACCTGATTCTTCAGACAGACTTTCTTCGTCAGGGCCTTCCCCACCTGGGCGACGCATAGTTCCACCTACCAGGCTTCCTTCTCGTTACAAGGGTGGATGTGGACTTGAACATTTAGGATTTATTCGACTTGCTCCCAAAACAAATCCGCGCCAGATATTCGAACTTCGGAAATACACCTTTCCTGCTGATATACCAATTCTATTGAGGATAGATAAAAAAGACTATCGATATATTCCAAGCCAAGAACAAATTGTTTTATCAACACCCGATGACGAAGTTTATGCAATATTGGAGAATACTAATGTTCTTGCTGGAATATACATTTTTAATCCTAAAAATAATAAACGGGTAAAAATAAATATGAAGAGCGGCAGAGTTACCGAATTGACAAGGGATGAAGTAAGTGAAACTCCTGTAGGTCGCCTACGCCCAATCACTAAATATTTCCAAATAAAACGGGTTAACTACTACCCCCGACACTTCTAATTCAAGTTGAAAGAATATAATATCGAAATATAATACTGTTCTTGATCTGAAGTCGGATCAAATTCTTGACAGTGAGTTGCAATTATATATATTACCAAAATTTCAATCTACTATGGTTCTAAAGGTCTTATTCTTTCGTCAATCCCCCAGCCAGTCTTTTACAGAAGCGAATGAAAAAAAGATGCTGTTTATTTCCCTTCAAAAATATTTTTTGGGAAAAACTATCACAGGTTTATAAAGATTTATTGAAGGAATCTGTATTATCATTAGAGAAGAACATGCATTTTTAATGTATTCTCCCATTAAGCTACTAGAGAGATTGAGAAAGGAAACTTTTTTCAGAAAATGTCTCGCAAAAAGTTTTTCTCAATTTTCAGAAATAAAATAATATTATCAGAAATTTTTCAACACAGTAGTTGAGTCTTCTTGATTTTCAACAAAATAGTTGAGTGTTCAGCCAGAGCAGATTAAATTTTAATCAAAAAAATGCATATTTTACCAAAAAAGATTAAATTTCTACCAAAAGAGAATTTCCGAAAAAGAAATACAAGACACTACTTAAGTCTTTAGCATTGGTGGAAATAAAAAATGTCAGTTTTTCAATTCAGAAAAAGATTGAAAGAAATTCTTCTCTTCCATTATGAGCAACATATTGAAAATAAATAATCTGCTGCGCTTCAACTCAACGAAGATACGAAGAAAAATGTTTCGAAATAAAAGTTTCCCGTCCCAATTCAGAAAAAAAGAACAAAAAAAAAATAAAATATTCAAACTCGAAATCATTTAAATTCGAAATCATTGAAAATTGAATAGAGGTTTTACTTTTAATCACATGAATAATGGGTTGTTAACCGAGTTGGAAAAAATGAAGATCCTTTTTACTCTGGTGCAATCAATGGCGGTTACCTTTGATTATATTCGTAAATATAATAGTATATCTGGATTCCTACGAAATTTTTTAGGGCTTCCGCAAATAACAATTTTTCCAAAATAATCCCTATCCTGTCGTAATTCAAATACGTGGAAATATCATGAAAACACTTGAAATCATTCCAAACTTATGAATCCTCTTGAAATCCCTACGAAGTCTCCCAACCACTTTAAAATGTCGTGAAATCCTTTAACATACCTTGAACTAAATTCAAATACTCTGGAATCCCATAAAATATTTGAAATTTGAGTCTTTGCATTAAAAAAACTATTGATCTTCATCATTCTCCGGTCATATCTTCTTCTCCTCCTGCCAGGCTTCGGTCTAGGTCTTCATCTGTCGAGTTTCCTCCTGCCAGGCGGAATTTTCTGACAGGTATTTTTCTTCAAGATCTCCTTCTCTCAACATAAGCATTGTTTTACTTCACCAGAATACCTTCTTGTTACACTGGTGGATGTGGACTTGAACATTTTAGATTTATTTCGTGATTTCTGATGATTTAGTTTCAATTACCAAAAATGTGGTTGAAGTAACAAAACAATTGCGATACCTCTATGAAAATTTGTTGCTAAGTGTAGTTTTTCATTTGATTGATTTGGTTACTACGTGGTATCAAACATAGTGAGCATGATGTTCAAATAGATAGCAAAATGTTTTGGTAACCATGAAGACCACTTTGCTCATCATTGAAAGTATTCTTCCGACTGATGTTGGAGAGTAGCTCATGACCTTCGTGCACAATGTGGAATCAGCCGTTTCCGATTGTTGAAACAACGGGCTTGAAGAAAAAGCTAGAAGAATGAAAAAGTATTCGATTAAGGAAAATGCATTTGATTTTGAGAGGTGACTCTGGGTTTCTTCACTTTCCTGTGTCCTCGCATACATCATATACTTAAATATATCTACAAAATACAAATTTTCCTCTGACAAAAACATATTTTTTCTTGAACTAAATAAGTTTATTGCTATTAAAAAAATGTGTTCAGTCTACAAAATATATATGTTAAACCGACAAACTGTTGCTTTTGTTGTGAAAACAACAAAATTTTGTTCAGCGTACTAAAATTGTTTGATTGGAGCGAACAAAGCGGCCAGAAAATGATTTGGCTTGCTCCAACAAACAGGTCGGTTGCTAATGAAGCCACGAGAAAATTTAGTTGGGATAACCAAACTTATGTTCGGCAAACCGAAAATTTTTCTTGGTTTGAATTTTCATATAGATACAGAAAGCCCATTTATTAATTCAGGAAAATGTATTCAATAACTTGGAACGTCACTTGATACTACACAATATAATATATACCTGATTATAATTCCTATCATCTTAGCAAGACATGCATAATTTCAATTTTTCAAATTACGGGTTCAAATGCGTGACTCTAGAAAAATTTGACTGACCTGGTAATATCTTTGTAAACCGAAAAATACAAAAAAATTATTCTTGTTTTATAGGTCACCTTGAAATATTTATATTGAGTATTTGACTGCCAGGAATAAACTAAATGAGCTCTTAGCGCGCGTACAGCAAAAATGAGTTTCTCTACGAAATCATGTTGCCAACCATAAGTCACATTAAATGATTGAATTTACAATACATTTTTTTCTTCTATACTATTCTATATTGAATAGGAATGAGTATGAAAGAATATTTAGCATGTTGGATAAGTATAGAAAGAGTAAATTTAGCATAGTTTCGTAAGCATATTTTTGCATTGCGAATATAGAATAATAAGCATCCATTTATATCCCTCTTCCTTCCTCCAAAATGACTAATTAATACTTGAATAGCCCCATGAAGATGGGTACCTGTAGGTTCATTGTAATAAGGAATTTGACATCCTGTCTCCATTTTGGGGTATTCCAAAGTTTCTCTACCTTCTTTAGGAAATTCCACACCATAATAAAAAATAAATAAATTCCACCTCTCGAATCTGGATCTATTCTGAAAAAAACAATTGGCCGATTTGAGATTCATCCAAATCGACCTGGATTGAAACGTTAGAAAGTGCAGGTCTATGCTGTGCGCGGTATCTCATAAGAAAACGAGTGCAGTTATGTTGACATAGAATTCAGCAAGAAAGCATCCACTAGAGGGACACGCCTTTTAGAGACAACATTCTTTTCAAGTGACACTAGAGGGGTACCTGGAACTTTACGTACAACGAGCAATAAAAAGGTAATTACTGATTAATTTATTTCTAGTGTTTGAATTCAAGCCGCACATTGTACGCTGTTCCCCGCTCTGTGTCCTGCAGAACTATAAAAGTCGTTATATGCCTTATTCTTTATTTTCTAAATAATATTTCTCACTAAGCAATATTATTCAAGATTTTTGCACGCATTCTTCTAGTATATTTCAGGGAAGATTACTAGACGCATGCATTTGAAATAAAGATGAAAGCTTAACACTGAAAATTTTTCAAAAGCAACACAATTTACTTCCTTGTTGAGGAACAATTTCTTTTAAGAAATATGGTTGAATGAAGTTTGATCTATTTCGCTGTACGATACCTATTAGAAAATATGCATGTAGTCTGGACCAAAGGAAATGATTTTTTTTCAGACAGCTCTACAGTAATATTACAAGGTTTTTTCCATGCCGACATTAATTAAAGTTATTTTTTCTGTAACTTACCAAATACTAATTATTCAAATACCGTTATCGCAAATGTACATGCTGAAGGGGTTTTTTAATCAATGTGATAAGAAATATAATATATATTATATACTGTAGCAAAGCACGAAAAGAATCCTTATCTACACTGTTAACAGAACTTTTAATTAATATAGTAATCAATTTTGTCTCAGTTATGAAAAATGAGGTCTCTTTATACTCTTCTTTCAACATTGGCGCTAATCCTCAATTGTCTTGGTAATTATAATATTATAATAAAATATCTATATTTTTACAAAAATTTTCAATTTTTTCGCAAATGGAAATTTATCCAACGTAATCCGCAATTCATCTCCATTTGAATGTATGGAAATATGACGAAATTGATTCACATCATGTGAAATTTTGGAATCCATTATTGGAAATCCATTCAAATTTTGAGAAAGCCTATTAAATCTCATGAAATCCTTTTATAACTTTAAAGTCACGTTTAATACTCCGAAACCTCTCCAAAATATCTTAATTTTTTTAAAAATCTAAAATGTTAAAATCTCTTCATGTCTTTCGAAAGCCATACAAATTTTGAAATCTTACCAAACTTGTTGAGATTTCTTGGAAGGCTGAAAAATATTTCAAAAATTCTTTTATTCTAGTAAAAAATTGAAAATATTCATTGAACTGATCAGAAAAAATCGCTCAATTTTCCTGAACTAAACCTGGTTGAGGTAACCAACAAATATAATTCATGATATAGGAACTATTATTATTATTATTATTATTATACCATTAAGCCATTTCCCTTTCGGGGTAGGCGTGACTTGCTCGGTTGGGGAATAGTAAACAGGTGAATAGGTATAGAGTAGGTTGGTATATGGGCATAAGGTATATAGGAGTTTTATAGGTGTTAGGGATAGGTGTTTTAGATCGATCTGGAATTCTCGTGTCATTTATTTAGATGACACGTTCATTCCGCAACACTGCTCCGACCCAGGTTGCTGATCAATCTCTCTAGCGATCACCCCAAGTGAGGAACCTCACAAAATTGTTATGTATGGTTCCCCACTTGGGCCCATTAGTATCCAAAGTCTCTGTTTCAGGCGCCATTCACACTATTGTCACTCTGTTTACAAACTATTTGTCGCCACACATTTCTGTCCTGGCATACTACTCTAGCTTCCTTCACGTCCATGCATTTCTTCACGCAAGCTCTTCTGTTCCTATGGCTTCTTACGTCTCTTCGGATTAATGTCTCATTCACAGATTCTGACCATTCTTTCGGCGGTCTACCTCTGGGCATTCTACCATTTACTTTACCTTTATACACTTGCTTCGTCAGTCGTTCATCTTTCATTCTTTCAAGATGTCCGAACCACCTTAGCTGATTTCTTTCCCATATGTCAACTAGTGTCTCTTGTGTACCACATTCTTTGAGGATTGTCTCATTTCTGACTTTGTCCATCAGTGTTTTCCCGCATATTATGCGGAGAGGTTTCATGCCGATCGCGTTGATTTTGCTCCTGTCCTTTTCTTGACAGGTCCATGTCTCGCTACCGTATAGTACAGTTGGTACGAAGATAGAGTTATGTATGGCCATTTTAGCTTTTTTTGATATGTTTTTATTTCTGAGGATGGATCCTGCTCTACCGATAACCTGCTTACCCTTATTTATGCGCCTATCTAACTCCCCATCTATTTTTCCGTCGCTAGTGAATAGGCTACCCAGATATACGTACTTGTCAACTTGTTCTAATCCCTCACCATTTAGGACAATGTTGCACATTGTTTTCTCGCTTTTTCCTTCAAACACCATGATTTTCGTTTTATTCACGTTAATTTTGAGGCCCATGTTCTCCATGCTTGTATTTAGTTTATTCAACATTCTTTGCAAGTCCTCGATTGATTCTGCCATAAGAATCTTGTCATCTGCGAAAGCTAACCCACGTACCTTGACGGTTTCGAGATTTACACCTTCTTCGTCGAAGAGGGCAGTTCTTAGACATTTATCCATGAATATGATAAATAGCCACGAGGACATAACGGATCCTTGCTTCACCCCTTGCATAATATCGAACCAGTCGCTCAGTTTCCCATTTACCCTTACACTCGCTTTACTGCCTGTATAAATTGTTTTTATTGCTTGTAGGAGCCCTCCATTTACTCCATACTCTTTAAGGATTTCCCAAAGTTTAGTTCTATTTACCTTGTCGAATGCTTTTTCTAGATCAATAAATGCACAGAAAACTTTCTTTCCTACTCTCAAGCTCTTTTCTGTGATCTGTCTTAGGCTAAATATCTGATCTGTACATGACCTTCCTGGCATAAATCCACATTGGACTTCCCATATCTTCTCTTCTGTAATTTCCATTACCCTACGGATAAGTATTTTTGAGTATATTTTACTTACGGTACTTAGTAGGCTGATACCTCTGTAATTACTGCAGTTGCTTTTATCTCCTTTTCTTTTGTATATTGGTACGATAATCGCTTTTCTCCAATCGTCTGGGACTTCTCCCGTTTCGATACATAAATTTATTAATTCGCACAACCTGTGAGGTATGTACTCACCACCGTATTTAAGCATTTCAGCGCTAATATTGTCTATACCCGCAGCCTTACCGTTTTTCAAGTTCTTAATTATATCTCTGACCTCAGTGACACAGACTTTTTCAATTGGGTTTTCTAGTGCATTATGTTCTATGTCGCAGTTTTGTTGCCCTATATCTTCACCTCCTAATAGTTCTTTAAAAGATACATCCAAACCGACTACTATCCCGTCTATATCATATAGCATTTCGCCTTTACTGTTTCTCATGCTAGCAAACTCTGTACTTTTACTTTCCTTCAACTGTTTATATAATAGTTTCATAATTCCTTCAAAGCAGTTTTTTATTTTGTTCTCTTCTTCTGTTCTGATTTTCTCTTTACTCTCTTTGACTAGTCGTTTAACTTTCCTATTTTTGTGTCTGTAATCATTTTTAAGTCTAGTTTTCTCCTCATCGCTAAGACCTGTCATGTTCAGCGTTCTATTGCGCGCTTTTTTCTTTTCTTTTTGGGCTGCCGCAATTTCCTCATTCCACCATGCATCACCAGATTTTCTTCCTACAAATGCCGTACCACATATTTCGGTCGCAGTTTTAACAATGATATCCCGTAATAAAGTCCACGCGCCCTCTACATCTTTATTGCTTATAAGCGCTTCCCACGTTGCCCTATCTATGCGTTCAGTTAACCTCTTTTGGAACTCTGTTTCCACTTCTTGTCTCTGTAAATTTTCAATTTTTATTCGTGTTTGTTTCGTTTTCTTTGTTTTCTTTGTTCTCCATCCCCGCCCTAAGTTTATTTTGCAGACTAAAAGGTAATGATCAGTATTGCATTCGGCCCCCCTCATGACTCTTGTATCTGTAACTAGTTCTCTTAGTCTTTCATCTGCAATAACGAAGTCAATTATACTGCGGCTATTTCCTTTACACCAGGTGTACATGTGGATCATTTTATGTCTAAACCAAGTATTTGTAATGAATAGGCTCTTTTCTAAGCATAAGCTAACTAATTTTTCCCCGTTATAATTTTTTCTTGTTGTGTCCCCAAAATTACCTAGCACCCCTCCTGTATCTGTATCCTGACGCTGGACGCCGACCCATCCGTTCATATCTCCTAACAAGATTATTCTTTCACCTTGATCGCAAGTACTTATTGTATCATTTAAAGTGTCCCAGAAGGCGTCCTTAACTTCCCTCGAATCGCTATCAACTGGTGCGTAGCACGCTATGATAAATAATCTTCTGATTCCTACCTTCATTCTAGCCCATAGCAATCTGGGTGATACAAAATCATGATCTATGAGATGTTGACTTGCTTTTTCATGGTTTATATATATTTCACATATACTATATTTGGAAGTATACTGCGGTGTATAATTATATATACGATTCATTTTACACATTTTTTTTAGAGAAGACTTTTTATTAACATTTTCAATGTTTGATTCATATTTGGAAAAATTTATTTTCGATTTAACGTTTTAGTCATAGTTCATTTACATTTCAAAATGTTTCGGAAAAATTGTGTGTTTGGATTTTTTTATAAAAAATGTTGTTCATTTTCAGATTTATCAAAAAAGGTTTTATGTCTGTGCTGAAGCTATCTGTAAACAATTTCCAAAAGCTAAGAATGATTTAAAAAATTGTTTGTTACGTTATAAACAAATTATTGATGAAAAGTTCTTTCCCGGATTGAGAAGGTTTATCTCGGTGAAATCTAGAGTTTTTGTATGGAATGTGTGAGAAATAAAAGATTTTTTACTGTTACTTGCAAGAAGATGCTATTTGGCAATTTAAAAAGAAATCACAGTTTGGATATTTATCAACGAACAGGCTTAATTATTTTAACGAAATAAAGTAAGAATGCTTTTCCGGTGACTCTTTGATATGATACTTAGCAAATTTAGAAGCATTTTTAATTACTTAGACACTTTTTATAAACAAATTCAGTGTTTTTAGATTTTCAGACAAAAAGAATCTTTTTTTTTTAATCAACTGAGAACATCTTTGCGATGACTCTTTTCCATGATGCTTTGCTCTTTTCGATGTTGCTTTGCAACTTTCCAAGAATTACGATTTAAATAATTTTTGTAAGCAAATGGAGAGTTTTCCATTTTTCAACAAATATACTTAATTTGTTCACGGAATCAACAAAGATGGTCTTTTAGATGAGTTATTTTTATGATGTTTTACAAATACCCAAGAATTATTTATTTAAAACTTAAAATTTTTTCTACAATAAATTTTTTCATTCAGCGAATAGGCTCAATATTTTTACAAAATTGACTGAGAATGTCTTTGCGGTGACTCTTTCCTACAGTGCTTTACAAATACGCAATAATTATGATTTATTTTTTTCAAATTTAAACTATATTTGAAATCTTAAGTAATTAAAAATGGTTTCATCCTGGGCTTATTACTTGTGAGGAAAAAAATACAATTTTAATTAATATTTTGGCTCACCTATTAATATTTCTTTTTAAAATGCCTCAAATTTACGAATATTTAGAAATTCATTTTATTTTTATGTTGGTTACATTTTCGAGGACTGTGACTTCTTTCAAATTTAAACTATTTTTAGAATATTATGCAATTGAAAATATGATTTCATTCTTTGTTTTATTTAACTTTTATTTCCATTTTCAAACAGAATTACATCCTTCTAATTTTAACTAACAATAAAAGATTATGAAGATTTATAATTTTATTTTATTTAACTTCCAGTTACGTTTTCAAAGAATATAACATCCTTCTAATTGTAACTATTATTGCAACATTAAACAATTGAAAATATGAATTCATCTGTGCTATTTTTATTACAAAACATTAAAATTTGATTTATTTTTTGAATTTAAAGAAGTTTAGAAAATTTCAAAAAAGTGTTTACCCTTGGTTCATTTATCTTTTCATAAATAAATTCAGATTTGGCTATTTTTCAAAGAATAGGCACAATTTGTTTACAGAGTCAAGTAAGAATATCTATCCGATGAATCTTTCACATGCTGCTTTGTGAATTTACAATAATTATTAACAATTCAAACAATTTTCATACAAGATTCAGAATGTGGCTATTTCTCAACGAATAGGCTCAATTTTTTTTGCAAAATTAACTCAGAATATCTTTCCGAAGACTGTTTCTATGATGCTTTCCAAATTTACAAGAACCATTAATTATAATCTCCATTTGTTTAAGGAATCACTAATAACGTATTTTCAATAACTCTTTTTTACGATGATTTGCACATTTACAATAATTTTGAATTATTTAAAAAATTTTCATAAACATATTCAGAGTTTGGTTATATTTTGAGGAACATGCACAATTTGTTCACAGAGTCAACTAAAAATATCTTTCCAATAACTCTTTTCTATATTGCTTTATAAATTGGCAAGAATTGTCAATTATTTAAACAATTTTGATTGAAAAATTGAGAGTTTGGCTATTTATCAGCACATAGGCTCAAATTGATACTTTGTATTCACTCGTATTCTCCCAATTAATGAATTCCTTTGAAGTATCTGAATTCTTTTACATTTTGGAAATTCTTTGAGTATTTTGAATTGAACTATTTGAAAGTCCTTGGACATCAAACCCTTTAGGAATACGCTATAAACTTGTTCGCCAATAGAACCATATTCGGGCCCGCCGTGGTTTTAAATTTAGGTTCGATCTGTAATATTCAAGATTTTTAATTATAATACTTGAATGACTAATTCCAAAATTTGGACAAATTTTCGCTAGTCCACATTCTGGCTTTCCTCAATGACTTTAGGAGAACCTAATCCCCTGTTTCTTGTTGCAGAGTTGAGTTTCGAGTCATTACATAATACAGCTCCTGTTGACCTAAACCATTCTCCGGTCAGGTCTTCTTCTCCTCCTGCCAGGTCTAGATCCAGGTCTCCTTCTGCTGGGTTTCCTCCTGCCAGGTCCAGATCCAGGTCTCCTTCTACCGGGATTCCTCCTGCCAGTCCTGATTCCTCAAGCTGGTCTTCTCCAAGGCCTCCACCTCTTGCCAGAAGCATTGCTCCACCTACCAGGCTTCCTTCTCGTTATAAAGGTGGATGTGGACTTGAACATTTAACATATATTCGACTCACTCCCAAAACAAATCCGCAGCGGATATTCGAACTTCAAAGATACACTTTTCCTGCCGATACTGCACTTAAATTGATAACAGGAGTTGATACTCGCCGATACGTTCCTATGCCAACTCAAGAACAAATTGTTATGTCAACATCAGACGGTGACGTATTTGCAATATTGGAGAGTGAGAATGCTCTTGCTGGACTGTATATTTATGATGATAAGCGTAATGCACGTGCAAAAATAAACATGGGAAGCGGGAAAGTTACCCATTTGACCCAGGAAGAAACCGCGGAAAGTCCGGTAGGCTCTAGACGCCCAATAAATAAATATTTTGATATAAAAAGAGTCAGCTACAAGCGTCAATGCACCTAATTTATTTCGTTTCTAATCTAATACTGAAATACAATATTGTTTGTAATTCAGGATTCCAGTTAGAAATATTATTGAAAAGTTAATATACCATCGTTCGCAAGGCTTTATCTTTCGTTAGTCTCCAGCCTCATTAGAATTGTTCGTTTTTCACGGATATTAAATTTGTTTGAAGACATAAGAATGACAGCTGGATAGGAACTATTCTTCTAAAATTTATTTCAAAATTATAGGAATGAAAACTGGACAAGAAGAATTCGCTTTTTCGGCTCTAAAAAATACAAAATTAAAAATAACTGTTTCACCTCCCTGAAACATTGTAAATGATTCCCGCATGCTTCTATAATTAATTTTTCGAACAATTTTCAGCACAATGTCATAAATTATTTGGATTTTTACTGATAAGTCATAAAAACTCAATGCTGCGAATATGGATAGTACGAAATGAAATTTACAACCCACCACACGATTATTTTCACAAATAAGTAATGATACTTACTTTTCAAACTGAAGTAATTTGAAATAAAAGATCTTAGCTATTCTTCGGAAAAGAAATCATAAATTCAAAAAAAAGCTAAATTTATTTTTAAGCTGTATTTTTAACGGTTAAACGTGCTTGTTAAAAACATACTTTTAATTAATAGAGAGTACATACACTTCTCAATTCTTTTTTTGGAATTGTTTAACTTTGACCGAATTTGATTTGAAATTGTTTGATTTTAAAGTTTACAATTTAATATTGAAGAACACTTAAGGAAAAAATATTCGAATTTAAAACGTTTTAGATTCAAATTTTAAAGAATGTTAGACTTGTAAACTAAAATCCTCAGAAATCAGAACTGAAATTAAATTTTTTTTTCCAGAATTCTAAATTTTAATTTTATTTTATTGAAATATTATTGTTTTCATCACGCAAATGGTAATCTTTCAGTATGAATGAGTAGAGTAGTTCAATCTTTCCACCGCTGATGCATGCATTCAAAATAAAAACACAACTCATTTATAAAAACTATTCGTGAACACAGTTTTTTTTCTACGATGTC
This sequence comes from Andricus quercusramuli, assembly GCA_932178445.1. NCBI lineage: Eukaryota > Metazoa > Arthropoda > Insecta > Hymenoptera > Cynipidae > Andricus > Andricus quercusramuli. The sequence continues at coordinate 375,778 of CAKNXH010001721.1, forward strand.
CAGTAGATGATATGCATGTATTCTGGTCCAAAAAGTATAAAATAAATTTATTCAGAAAAGTTTATTTTTCATAATATATCGGTGGGAATATTATGGAATCGTTTTCGAGTCTTTATATATAAGACAAAAAAAAACTTATCTTCTTGAAAATTAAGAAATATCTTTATAATGATGTGGACATTGGTTTGTCCTTGTACTCTTTAATCTAATACAAATACATGTCATTAGCGCTAAGTTCAGTGAAGGGATAATTTCCATGATAAGGAATATATTATATGTTATAAACTGTGACAAAGCACCAAAAGAGTCATTATCTGGGCTGTAAACGAAAAATTTTATTAATATAGTAATCACTTTCGCAACAGTTAGAAAAAAATGAAGATTCTTTTTACTCTGATTCTATCATTGGCTGTGGTCCTCAGTTTCATTGGTAAATATAATTATATTCTATTATATATATATATATATATTTGCAAGCTGTTTAAGGTTTTCTTGAATAAAAGTTTGTTGAACAAATCTCTCTGTCTATTGCAAATTGTTGATATGTATTCAAAACCCCTCTCAATCTTCAAAATTCCGTGAAATTTGTGAAATTCTAGAAAATCCTTTTGATTTCTTCGAACCATCAAGAAATCCTTCAGAATTTGATTAAAATCTTATTAACTGCCCTTATCTTTCTTGTAACTTTCTGGAACCTAACGCACGAGAACTTATGCTACGTTAAAAGTGAGATTTCCGATTTAGATTCACATTCCTGTTGAAGCGCGGTTACAAAAAATAGCTTCATTCTCCCAAACTAAGCCTGGTTGACGTAACCAATTTTGTTTGCCTTGGGCTCATTGGTCCAAAATAAATTGACGCCTCCATTCAATATGAGTCTATGTGCTGAAAGCGCTCTGAATGAGACTATTCCATATGCTTATACACAGCGTATAGTCTCAGACACGGCGCTATCAGTATTTCGAATAATCACTGGTGAACTAGTGATTTTTCCATTTTGATTGGATGAAACAGTGAGTAATTCAACTTAAATAGTGCTACTGATTCTACTAGTGATGCCAAATAATAGATTGCAGCAGTGATAAGCACTGGAATAAGCATTATGAGAGTGGAGCCCACCTGACACTTTTTTTCAAGTCGTTTTTTAATTTGACAAGAAAATTGTTTGGAAAAATGTTAGATATTTTTGCATCTAGAATTTAGTTGGCTACTTCAAAATGATGAATTTTTCAAATTTTTTATTACTTTTACATTTTTTCCAATTAATCAATATTTTAATTCTTTTGAAGACATTTTTTACGTCTTCCAGAAATTGCTGGATCTGCCATACAAATCTAGGAAAATCCATGTTATGTTCATGTTTTGGGACTAACGGGATAGAATATATAAGTGTTATAATACATATATTTAAAAATTTTCGAAATATCGATTTGAAAGTTTCAGATTCATTTTCCTCGTAAAAAAACCATATAGGAACCCGCTTTAAACTTTGTCGCCACAGATGCCGCGATCTTGCCCGTCATATTTATAAACTTAGGATGTAACTGTAACATCATTAAAGATTTTCAATTGCGTTAATCGGGTGACCGTTTTTGCAATTTCAAAAAATTTCACAAATTCCGCATTCCGTCTTGCCTGCCGAATTTAAAATAATGTAATCCTATATTTCTTGTTGCAGAGTTAAGTTCAGAGTCTTTACCTAACAGGGAACTTATTGACCTAAATCATTCCCCAGCCAGGTCTCCTACTCCTCCTAATAGGTGTAGGTCTAGGTCTCCTCCTGACAGCCATTCTCTTTCCGGGTTTCCTTCTAGCAGTCTTGCTTCTCCAGACAGTTCTTCTGCAATGCATCCACCTATTGCCAGAAGCATTGCTCCACCTACCAGGCTTCCTTCTCGTTATAAAGGTGGATGTGCACTTGAAAATTTAGAATTTCTTCGTCTCACATCCAAAGAAAATGCGCATCGGGTATTTGAACTTCGAAAGTACACTTTTCCTGCCGACACGGCACTCAAATTGGTATTATGGAATAATAGGTGTCCGAAATTTCTCCCTATGCCATTACAAGAACAAATTGTTATATCAACATCCGATGGTGATGTATTCGCAATATTGGAGACTACTCATACTCTTGCTGGATTGTATCTTTATGATAATCAACATTATTCGCGTGCAAAAATAAACATGGAAAGCGGCCAAGTTACCCAATTGATTCAGGAAGAAACTTCTGAAACTCCAGTAGGCACCAGACGCCCAATCAATAAATATTTTGATGTAAGCCGAGTCAGCCACAGGCGTGGAAACATATAATTTGATTTTTTTAAATCTCATGATAGAATTTAATATCGTTTGTAATTCAAACTTGGATTAAAATGTTACAAGTAAGTTCTAGATAGAAATATGAATAGAAATTTAATTCACCATTGTTCGCCAGTTGATATTCTCCTTACTTTCGGGTGGGATTTTTTGGATCTAGTAAGAAGTATATTCGTCAGAGATAATAGATTTTCATCCACCAATAGGAAGTGAGAAGGAATTATCTCATCAGATAATAAGGGACAGAAGAGGTAGGTCACCCATAGGAGGAAGTGAGAGGAAATGTTGCTATTTTTGCAGAGGAGGGGTGTATGGTGGATAGACTGCAAGGGAGATGAAAGGTGGGTGTGACTATAGGATAGAAAGAGATAGCGGGTAGGAGCGTGATCTGGAGAATACCAGAGGAGGGAGCGAGAGGATAAATGTCCAGGGAAGTGGGAAGGGGGAGTGATGTGTCTATCTCGTAAGATAGAAAGAGATAGCAGGCTGGAAGAGTGATGTAGTTAGTACCAGAACTAACCTAAACAGAATTTGATAAGCAGAGATTCAATTCGTTAGTAAGTGGGAAAGGGATGAAGTTAGTCAGTGTGTTGGCTGGTATGCCAGCTGTCTCAGCGGAAGCGGGCAGGCTGGTATTCCAGCTAACCCGTTAGCGGAGTGAAGAGGGGGGGAGAAGATAAATGAACAGAGGAAAGAATTGTAGTTAATTGAAGTTTATTTATATAAGATTCTTACTATGTTGATTACAGTGAAAGTCGGAAAAGTAAAGCGTTTTCTTCCAGCTTGAGGACTCTTGCGCAGGAGAGAGAGAGATTTCTGTTGGTCGCGGCAATGGCTTGCGGTGGAAACCTATGGCTTGCTACTAGCTGTAGGTACCTAGGGCTGAATTCCAGCTGTAGGTATCTAGGGCTGAATTCCAGCTGTAGGGTGTAAATGAGAGGGCTCTGGCTGCCAGCTCCCAAACACTTCTGTCGTTCTGGGCTTCTGCGCGCAGTTTTAACGGGAAGGCTGCGTGGGCGTTGCGTGGGAGTCGAGCGGAGAGGGTAGAAAATCGTTGGTGGGAGATGCGCGCGTCGAGTTTCGAGGGCGCTCTACACGCGACTCTCGCCTCTACTCGCCCTGCGCCTTGCTGACGTCACTGCTGACGTCACTTCATGAAGTACCTATTTCTCTCTCTCTCTTACTTGCGGGTCCAATTACTAGTTGTAATAATTTAAAATGGTCACCTACTGAATTAGTAAACGTCGTCTGCGAGAGTGTTTTAAATTTACCAATAAAAGAGTTTCGCTCTATGCGAGCCGCGCATGAAAAAGTCTTCAATCTTTCGTCAATCTCCAGCCGCATTACAATTATTAATTTTCCACTGACATTGCATTTATTTAAAAACGTAAAATGACATCTAGAAAAGAACTTGTTCTTCTGGATTCCGTTTTCACAGATGTTAAGAAGTTAAGGATACCATTTGTCGATAGTGATATTCAAGTGGTAAAACCCATTTTTTTTTTCACTTGAACAAATTCATTTTAAAATTATGAGAATAAATACTTTTTTTTTGCTCTCAAACAGAAAAAATAAATTTTCCACCTCCCCGAGACATTGTGAGTAATGCTCACATGCTTCTATAATAATTTTTGGTGAATCTTCCATCATACAGTACATACCAAACTGATTTTTCGAACAATTTCCAGCACAATGTCACCGAATCAAATTGTTGAAAACGGGTTACTCAATCAAATTAGTCGGACTTCCATAGATGAGTTGTAAAATGTCACTGATTCAAATACATAGAGTAGGAATTGAAGATACAACCTACCACAGAGCTTATTTCTGCATTCAATTCGAAAATTTTTAATTATCAGGTTTACAATTTAACATGAAAGAACATTTGAGGAGAATACATTTAAATGGAAAACGTTTCAGATTCAACATTCAGTAACTATTAGACATTCAGATTAATATTTTTAGTACTTCGAACTCGAACAAAAAATTTTTCCAGGATTAAAATTTGTAATTTCATTCACCTGGAGAAATCGTAGTCGACCGCGAAAAGACCCAACATTTGTGTTTGTTCAATAGACTATCCTAAAATATCTACAGGAAGAATCCGAGTGCCAAAAAAAACGTCATGAGCCTGTAGCTCGCGAATAGCAAGAATGATTTTTTATACAATGAACTTCTGCAAAAATGTTGGGTAGATGATTGCTATTCGCCAAGGTAAAATGCATTATCTTATATAATATTCCTCACTATAGAATAAAATATGAGAGTTTCTGACATATTTTCCTAGTGGAATATTATTATTCACGTTACGAAGATAGTATCTACCCTGTTTTGAGAGAATTTTTGGCTACTTCATTTTTTTCGCCGCTGATGCATGCATTTAAAACCAAAATGAAAACCTAAAACTAAAACTTCATCAAAAAAGGCATAACTCACTTTTTTGTGAAGGAACAATTTATTTGAAAAAATATATTTCCAAACAAAGCTTCATTCATTTTATTTTAAGATTCTGCAATCTTATGATATTCTTTAGAATGATTTGAAATTACAATTAATACCCTGAAAGGTAATATATTTTTCTAGGAGGTCAAGGTCATTCTTGGAGTAGCTTTCAACGAGAAATTCAGTGAAGACCTTCACTTTGATTTCGACGATGAACTTCAAGATTTTTCCGAAGTCAACTTAAAAAAAAACGGAAATCTCCTTCTCTGACATCGGCAATCGATAGAGAAGAAAATGTTATAACCTTGTAGGTCATTCTAAGGTCGGTGAAACCCAAAGACGTCTGCATACCTCTGGAAATAGAAGCTTTTCAATTTTTTTTTCATAATAAGCGAAGCTACTAACTTTAACAAGGCGTACTCTGTAGTGACCTTAAACATGACCTTGAAGATGACCTTCAAGGTCGTTTCATAGTCATCTTTTTTCATTGGAAACTTCCTGTCAAGGTTACAATGTACCTACGTATGACCTGGGCACATATTTGAGCGTGACATTTCTTGCTTTATCGCTTGCTGATGTAAAAAAGTGGATTTCCGCAAAAAAAAAACCTGACCTTGAGAAAACATTGAAGGTCATTGACAAGATCATAATAATGGTCACCATTGAATTTCTCGTTGAAAGTTACTTCAAGGATGACCTCAACATCCCTGAAAAATATCTTACCTGAAGGAATATTCAGCTGTTCCGGGACTTTTGTGACGCCCAGTACTTAAAATCTTTTCAAATCTTTAAGATACCATACAATTTTTGAAATCCTATAAAATCTTTTGAAATTTTCCAAAACGTTGGGGAATCCTTTGAAATTTGAATAAAATCTTGTAAACTGTCTTGTATTCTTTTAATAAATAACTTTAGATTCACATTTTTGTGAAGCGCGATTAGAAAAAAATAGCTTCATTTTCCCAAACTAAGCCTGGATGACGTAACAAAATTGTTTGCCCTGAGCTGATTCGTGAAATATAAATATTTTACAAGGACAAGCTCGAGGCTCAAATAATTCATGATATATGAACTGTAGTATATTATATTACGTACTGGAATAAAGCTTCGGCATAATAATTAAATCATTAAATCAACTGGCTTCTGACTTTTGAAGTTTTGTATAAATAGAATAATACTTTGGCGCTGTCATATTTATGAATGTAAATTAATGCGACTTTGGAAATAGAAACGTGTAATTAGAGTTTATCTTTCAAATCCTCTGAATTTGCTGAATTTCCAGAATTCTCTGAATTCCTTGAACTATTTGGAAGACCTTCAGATTCCCCAATTCATAAAATTCCAGATATTGCAGATCGGAAAACAAGCATTTTCACCGTCGACTATCTATCATAGTCAGACATTTTTTATGTGATTAGTATTGCTTGCTGAAAACCTACAGAAATCCGCATTCAGACTTTGTTACAATGTATGCAAATTTTTCCAACATCCGCATTCTATATTGCCTCGTGCATTTCAGAAAAATGTAATTCACTGTTTCTTGTTCCAGAGTTAAGTTTCGAATCTTCAACCAAACGCGAACCTACTTCTGGGGGTTCTTTTCCAAGAATTTTTGATTATCCTGACAGATATAATTCTCGGGTCAAGTCTTCTTCTCCTCCTGCCAGGACCAGGTCCAGGTCTCCTTATCCCGGGCCTCCTCATGCCAGGCCTGATTCTGCAGACATGTCTTCTTCTTCAAGGCCTCTTTCTTTTGTTAGAAACATTGTTCCACCAACAAGGCCTCCTTTCCGTTACAAAGGTGGATATCATCTTGAACAATTAGGATTTATTTGACTCACTTCCAAGACGAATCCGCACCGGATATTCGAACTTCGGAGATACACTTTTTCTGCCAACACAGAATTTAAATTGGTAGTAGGAGAAAGACTAAAAACTTGCAGCTTTGTACCTGTGTCAACACAAGAACAAATTGTTATATCAACAGTCGATGGTGACGCATTTGTAATATTGGAGAGTACTAATGCTCTTGCGGGAATGTTTATTTATGATAAAAAATTTGCTAATGACAGTAGATGGGCAAAAATAAACATGGAAAGTGGTAAAGTTACCGCTTTGACCCAGGAAGATCTCGACGAAACTCCAGTAGGTTACCAGCGCCCAATCAATAAATGTTTTGAAATAAATCAGGTAGAAAATTAACGTCAAAACATCGAGAATATTACTTTTAAAATAATGTTAAATGAAAATATAATATTAAATGTGAAATTGTGCACCCTAAAAAGATCTACAAATTTCTAGATTATCACTTTTTTACTGGACACGTAGTTTTCGATTTATCCGTGGAAAACGACATTAGATACACAAAGAAATTAAATTTTTGGGAGAAACAACACAAGCTATGAGATAAAATAATAAAGCAGAAGTTGTTCATCCAAAATGGAGCTACAGGGTTTTTATGAATTATTTTCGATTTGATGCATAGTTTTTGTTTAACTCGTAAAAAACGACATTACAATGAAAATGGAATTTTTTACAATCGACACAAGCTGTGGAGAAATAAATGAACCAAAGATGCTCTTCAAAAAAAGAGTGAAAACTCATCCAAATTTTTCATCAAAACACTTTTTAGAGGGTGCCTTGTTTCCGTTACAATCGTAAAAAGTAACACTAAAAATTAAGAAAAACAAATTTTTTTTTCAAGAAACGACACAAGGCACGAAAAAAAAATTAATAGACAAAAGTTCTTCAACCAAAAATAATATGAATATTTCTTATTCATATTTTTCAGATAGGGCGAGTAGATTTTTTCTCCATCATAAAAAATTGGATTGAAAATAAGAAAAATGGATTTTTGGGAAAAGGAAACGGCTTTCGCCTGACCACCTTTAGAATCACCTCAAGCTCTAATGCGAAGTTTTAATTTACATTGTAAGAAATAACCTTGTTAATAAATAAATTAGATTTACGGACAAATTCTTATAAAGGTAAATATAATAATTGGTATTTCGACTAAACAAATTTCTTATTTCAAATCAAAATAAGTTCATCCACAAAAGACGATTATTCAACCAAAAAATATGTTTTCGTTGATAACGGAAAAATATTTCAACCAAATTATAATTAAAGGAGAAAAGAATTTGACGTAAAAAGTAAACGTTGTGAATAGCTTTATATTTTTTTAAGTTAAGTCATTTCAAAGTTAGTGTTGATATAATTTTTCTAGCTATATTAAGTGAATCCACAAAATATTTGAAAATATTTCAGATACGTTTGAAAAGTGTCCAGAAAATTTTTAAGAAACTTTTCAATTTACACATTTTTAGCAAAAATTTGAACTTTGTAAGAAATTTGAAAATGGTTTTCAAATTTTTGGAAACGCGCCGAAGTTTTAGAGAAGGTTTGATCTCATTAAACCTTATCTAAAACTTAGAAGAAGCTCTTAAAATTCAAGAAATTGCATTCAAATCGTTCAGATTTTCGTTTCAAATTCTGTAAATCTTTTGAGACTTTTAAATTTTTCGAATGAACTTCTTCTTAAATTTAACTTTCAACTTAATTTTCTGATTTTTTTCAAACTGAAAAATGAGTTATTTTTCTCTAATTTTTTTCTAACTGAAAAATGAGTTATTTTTCTCTTGCAAATAGAACCTCTATGAAAGGCCCAGTTTTTGTTTGACACAAAACTTTATTGTAAGAACTTTTTTACTATGTATTCTATGTATCGAAGCGTACATAAAGTAAAAATTTGTCATCAAAAACGAAAATCTCGGAAAATGGATAATGTAGTTTTGAAAAAGGGCGGAAAATTTTTTTTTTATTCATAACTTAAAACATCCAGACAGCGTCAAAGACTTGAATCCTGAAAAAAATTCGCTTTCCGTGAGAATTTTAGGTTGAATTTGGTTGATTTTTTTCTAGAATTCTTCTTTTTCAGCATAGGCAGAATTTTCCAAAATAAATAATCATCCCCACTTTAGCTTGTTTAGAATTTTAATAAAAATGCTAAAAACAAAAAATAATTCCTTCCTAATTCAGAAAAAACAACGAACACATTTTTTTTTATTTTTTTATAATTAAAATAAATAATTAATTTCATAACTTCACAGGAATAATATTGGATTCTTTTGGAGTAGTGCATACAGATCCGGCATATTTTGCCGGATATTTATTTGCTCTTCCGAAATATTTTGCTGGATTTGAATTTTCAGTTTTCTTCATATTTTGCCGGATCTTAATTTTCTCTTCCGACAAGGCACTCTTGTGACTGGTTACAACGGTACCATAATTTCTGAAATTCATGGAAATTCATCATTATTGTGGTTCATGAAATTCTTAGAAGAATTATGAAATTAGCAAAAATTTATGAAATTTGTTGAAATTGATGGAAAATATGAAAATTAATGAAATTTATGGAAATTGATGAGAATTGTGAAAATTTATGGAAATTTATGATAATTTACGAAAATTGTGACTTTATTAAAATGATCCCAGAAGAAACAATTCAAATACGGCAAAATGTGCCGGAAGAGAAAATTAAGATCCGGCAAGGAATACAGACATATATGCATATGACAAATAACCTCCACCTGTCAAGGAGATCTTCCTCTAATTTTCTATTGTCCGAAATACTTTTGCAAACATCAATTTTTTAACTCCTTGCAATTAATCTAGAATTGTTTAGATTCAATAATAATTCGTTTGGAATTCACAATCCATTCATTGGAATTCAATTTAGTACACGATAAAGTATCCCGGAAGAGAAAATTGAAATCCGGCAAAATATGCCGGACCAGAAACTTACATTCCGGCATATTTTGCCGCAACAGAATACTCGACCTTCTTTTTGAGTCTAGATAAATTATACGAAATTTTTCTTTTGTTTTAGAAACTTACCAATTCTCTTTATAACGATGTCGACAACATTAATTTTTTCCTTCGACTGAATAATCAAATATAAATATCTCACAAGGCCAAGCTTGAGGCATATGTGATTCACGAGATAAGACATGTACTGCGTGATAAAGCACCAGAATAATCATAAGCTACACTGTTGACTGAATTATTCATTACTAGAGGTAAACCCTTTTGCACCATCCAAAACATGAGGATTCTTGTCACTCTGATTCCAACATTAGCAGTTATTCTCACTCTTATTGGTAAATATAACAATATTCCTTGAAATCCCTTGATATCTTTGAAATTACATGCACTTATTCTAAATCTCTTACTCATTAAAAACCTTCAAATCCTATGAAATCAGTTGAAATTCCACAAAACGCTTGCCCTGGTTTCTTTGAATTCCCTATATCTCTTTGAACAAACGTGAGGAAAGCGAGGTTATATCCATGCGACAGTACCGGCAGGACAGCACATTACGTTAAACGTGGAATTGTTTCTGAGATTTTGACACATTTTCCGCAATGAGAATTTTGTCCTGCATCACGTACATTAAAAAATGCAATCATCTTTTTGCTGTTGTAGAGCTAAGTTTCGAGGCTTTACCTGATAGAGAACCTATTGACCTGAATCATTCTCCGGCCAGGTCTTCTACTCCTCCTGCTAGATTCAGGTCCAGGTCTCCTGCTGCCATCTATCCTCCCGAGCTTCCTCCTGCCAGGCCTAATTCTACAGAAAGGCCTTCTTCTTCAAGGCCTCCGAGACCTCTTGCCAGAAGCATTGTTCCACCAACTAGTCTTCCTTCTTTTTTTAAGGATGGAGATGGTCTTGAGCATTTGAGATTCATTCGACTTATTTCGAAAAGAAATCCGAACCGAATACTGGAACTTCGAAGATACACTTTTCCTGCCAATACAACGCTCAAATTAATAACAGGACTTAACACTAATCGTAGCTATGTGCCTATGCCAACGCAAGAACAAATTGTTATGTCAACACCCGATGGTGAAGTCTTGGCAATATTAGAGAATAAAAATGTTCTGGCTGGAATGTATGTTAATCATATAAGACACAATAAACGGGCGAAAATAAACATGGAAAGTCGTAGGGTTACTGAATTGACCATGGCAGAAGTCGCTGAAGTTCCAGTTGGTCGTCAACGCCCAATCAAGAAAAATTTCCAAATAAGGCGGTTGAACGAGTAACGTATAAATACCTAATTTGATCATTATAATGTTTTGTTATAAAGATATAATATTATTTATGATCTCAAGCCAAAAGAAAATGTTGTAAGTGAGTTGTAGCTAGAAATATTAATAAAAGGTAAACGTGCTATGATTCTGAAGGTTTTAATCTTCTATCAGTCACCCAGCCAGTGTTTTTCAGAATCAGAAAAAGGGGCCTTTCATTTCCTTACTAAAATACTTAAGGCAAAGAGCTATCATAGGTTTGTGATTATGCAAAATTTTAATAGTATTTTATGTATCTCGGAGTGAAACAGTTTCTTCATTTGAGCGTCAGATTAACAAACACGCAAAGATGGAAAGACATTCCACTCATTGGTACATACGATACTTTATGTAACGGAAATATGATATACAAATTGATCACGTTTGAAATTTGTATTTAGTTTGACGCAGCCATAATCGTACATGGTCGACTGCGAATGCGCATGCGTGCAGTGAAATATAAGCTCATAATACTCCTAGGAGTATTATGGACGCATTATTGTTAAGAAGACGCTGATAAAACATGTCAATCATGCCTCTCTTTGAAATAATGATTAATTTTCAAAACACAGGTACATAATGGGTCTCTTTTACCCCTGCAAACGGGAGGAAAGTAGCAACTTTTAGAATCACGTGACACCAGAGTCGAATAATCTCTCCCTAGGGAGAGAAGTAGCCCATTTTTCACCTCCGACGTCACTCGTGTCAAATCTAATGGAATGTTATCGTGCAGGTTAGCGGTTTGCTTAAAATACCGAAACTATAATCTACAGCAAGAACTACCCAAAAGTACAACCTTTGTCTATTATTTCAAGGAAATTTCTTTTTTTTGTATATCGACGTGTTTCATGGTATTTCAAAAAATGGTTGGTTTAAAGTAAATCATGGCTTATACCTAACTGATGAATTTTCAAGTTAAAGATGTACATTCTTGGCTCAAAATTCAATAGCTGATATTTCAACATGAAAAGATTTCTATTTTAATTTGAAAGCACTGTATTTTAACTAAAACAGACCAATTTTTAAAAAAATTTTTAAATTTTTAACAAAAGCGGATCGATTTTCAAACAAACAGCTGTATTTTTTACCAAAAAAGATGAAATTTTCAGTAGAAGAGAATTTTTGAACTGCAGGGATGATTTTTGAACAAAAAGATTGATAAGTATAACATCAATTATTGAATAGATTGAACTTACAAAAACGCATAAGATTTTGATCGGGAAAGAAAACAAAATGTGTACCAAATTGTTACATTTTGGAACCAAAAATAATATTTTTTCATTGAACAACAAGGTTCCTTTCTAACCTGAAATTATAAATTTGTATTGAAAAAGTTAATTTCCAACCAAGTTGTTAAATTTTTAAGCCAAAAGTACGAATTTTCCATGAAACAGTTGAATTTTTCAAATCTCACGGCATTTTGTTTGAAACTGTTCAATTTTACACGTTTGAAATTTGGAATAGAGAAATATTTAAATATAAAAAACCTTACGCAAAACTGCAGGATTTTGAACATAAGAATTATATAACTTAAATATTTTAAAAACAAAGCTTCCAAAAAACCTGTTGAACTCACTAACAATGCTAAAAATAAAAAAATTCGTCTTCCAATATAAACCAAAATTAAAAAATAATATTCTTCTTCATCATGAACAAAATGTTGGAAATAAATAATCTTCCCTGCTCCAACTTACTAAGAATATAAATCAAAATGTCAAAAATTAAAAAAAATCCCTTCTCTAATTCAGAAAATAAAATAAAACCCATATGCTGTACCCTTCAGACACAATAGAAAATTTCGAAATAAGAAAATGTATTCTTTCAATTTAGAAAAAATCAAAAGTTGGAATATTGTAATTGGAAAGACTTTCAAATGAAACTCAATAAAAATTAAATAATTATATATGATATCAAATTGGTGACATTTAAAGCGATTGGAAAGGATTTTTTACTGAAAACTGAAAAAAATATGGAATTCACAGAGTTGTCAATTTACCAAACAAACATGGGAGGGCTTTCTATTTTTGATTTCACATTACAGAAAGTTTAATAAGTTTACGAATTTAAAATTTTCGAAGACTTGTGATACTTCGATTTTGTGGATGAGAGTTTAATACTTAAATTGAATGATTTTTTATGCGTGAAAAATTCTGATTTGATCACCTGGAAAAACAGTTGTCAATTGGAAATAATTAAGAAAATTTGTTGTTTATCTTCAAATGCCATCCTGGAATATTTATGTATATTAAGAATTTGACTTCCAAGGAAAAACTTCATGCGACCCTTGCTCGCGAATAGAAAAAAATTATATCTCATGGATCTTGTTGCAAAAAATTATGAGCAATAAATTATTAATTTCCTAATATATATTTCCAAAATTATAAGTATTAGTTATTGAATAATAACAATAACAATTGGAATATTCTGAAGGAATTTAGGCTGGATTGTATAAAATAAAAATGGAATATCATAGAATTGTTTTTAAGTCTAGATGAATCAAACGAAATTTTTTTTCTTGAAACTTGACAATTCCCTTCATATCCTTCGACTGATTAGGCACATGCACCATTATCCTCACTTCTATTGGTAAATGCATTGAGATAATAACAAACGAAAATCCAAGTTTCCAAAACATTGCGAACAATAGAAGACTACATTATTTTATAAATAAAAACCACCCATTGTGCTACGTTTTGATGTGATTTTTAGCTCAGTTTGATACTTGCGCATTTTTTTAAATATGTCTATATCTTCACAAATGCTTTTGATGTTTCCACAAGACAAGAATGTGTGAAATGCAAATATTTCACAAGGACAAGCTCGAATCATATGTGATTCATAAGATAAGATCTATAGTATATATTAGATAGTGCATGAGAAAGCACCAGAATATTTATTATCTAAAATCTTAACAGAATTCAAGTTTCAATTCACCAAAATTTAGTCTTCACCTCGGAAAAATGAGGATCCTTTTTACTCTGGTTCTATTATTGGCATTTATCATTAATTTTATTGGTGAGTATAATGATACACCACATATATCAGTGTTTCCGAGATGAGGAAGGGGCGTACCACTCCGTCTTAACAAAGAATGCATTGCCTTTCATCACAGTTTGAACAATAGTTTCATTACATAAATACCAACACACGAATCTTTCTACAGCTCTAAATAAAGTTTTATCTATCCGCACTGCAGTCTGAATGAAATTCCTCAAAATCATATAAAACGCTTAAATCATTTCCAAATCCCTTCAAATTTTTAAAACTGGTCTGAAATCTTATGAAATCCTTAAAAAGACTTGAAATATTTCTAACATCATGTCATACTTCTCAGTCCCTTGGAAACCGTTGATAAATATTAAAATACCTCCAAAATCTGGACAATCCGTTAAATTTTTGAATCCCTATGAAATCAGCTGAAATTCTCAAAATGATGGTGAACCCTCCTTTTGTTTAAAATCTTATTAGATCCTTTGGAATTTCTTTCAATCAACTGAAGACTTAAACATATTCAAAATATTTTTATTTCAGCACATTACGTTAAACTTAAGACTATTTCTGAAGCTAGTACAAATTTTTTGAAAACTGCATTTTGTCTTGCCTCACGGACAACACAATAATGCAACCCTCGTTTTGCTGTTGCAGAATTCAGTTTCGAGTCCTCACCTAATAAAGAACCTATTGACCTAAATCGTTCTCCGGCCAGGTCTTTTACTCCTACTGACAGGTCTAGGTCAAGGTCTCCTCCTGCCATACATCCTCCTTCCGGGTTTCCTCCTGCCAGGCCTAATTCTTCAGACGAGTCTACTTCTGCAAGGCGTCCACCTCTTGTCAGGAACATTCTTCCACCTACCAGGCTTCCTTGTCGTTTAAAGGGTGGATGTGGCCTTGAACATTTTAGATCTATCCGACTCACTTCGAAATCAAATCCAAAGCGAATATTGGAACTCCGAAGATACACTTTTCCTTCCGATACAGCGCTTCATTTGGTAGCAGGAAATGATTCTGAACGTAGCTTTGTTCCTATGCCAACACAAGAACAAATTGTTGTATCAACATCCGATGGTGAAGTCTTTGCAATATTAGAGAATCATAATGTTCTTGCTGGAATGTATATTGGTCATGTGAGTGAACATAAACGGGCGAAAATAAACATGGTAAGCGGCAAAGTTACCGCATTGACCACAGACGAAGTCGATGAAGTTCCAGTCGGTCGCCAACGCCCAATTCGTAAATATTTTCGAATAAAGCGGCAAAACTAGTCAATCTACTATGACTGTCGAGGTTCTTATCTTTTGTCAGTATCCCAGTCAGTCTTTTTTTAGAAACGAATAAAAAATGAAATAAGTTTATTGAGAAGAAAATAATTTTTTTAATTTGATATCGGTGGAAATATCATGAAAATTTTCCTTAGCCTATATGAATAAGATGAGAAAAAACTTGTCTTTTCGAGATTAAAAAAATATCTTCATAATGATGTAGACATTGGTTTGTCCTTCGACTCTTCAATCTAATACAAATAAATGTCACAAGCGCTGAGCTTGGTAAAGGGATAATTCTTATCATAAGGAATATACCATACGTTGTAAACTTTGATGAAGCACCAAAAGTGTTATTATCCGGACTGTGAACGGAAAATTTCGTCAACATAGTAATCACTCTTGCATCAGTTAGAAAAAATGGGGATTCTTTCTACTCTGATTTTATCATTGGCTGTAGTCCTTAATACCATTGGTGAATATAATTATATAATAATGCACCTATATTTTCACAAGCTGTTTAAGGTTTTCTTGAATCAGAGTTTAATCAACGCAATCTGCACTCTATTCTTATTAAAATTCATGAAAATACAATTAAATTATTTGAAATGTTTGAATCCTTCTAAAATACCTTGAAAATTCTTGAAACACCTATGGAATCTACGAAAATTCTTTAAAATACTTTCAAATCATTTTCAGTGCCCTAAAATTCCTTGCATAATTTAAAATTCCCGTGAAATCTCTCTAAATCTTCAAAAATTCGTAAAATTTGCGAAATCCTGTACAAAATTATCCCAAGATAAGCCTGGTTGACGTAATCAAATTGTTTGCATTGGGCTGATTTGTGAAATATAAATATCTTAGAAGGACAAGCTCGAATCACAGATAAAAATTAATGATGCAATAATATGTTTGGAAACGTATTAGGTATTGTTGGATCAAGAATTTAGTTGGCTACTTCAAAGTTATGAATTTCCCGCATTTTTTCAATAAGTACTACATTTTTGTCGATTATTCAATATTTTAGTATTCCTGGAGACTTCTTTATGTCTTCCAAAAATTGCTGGAATTGTAATACGAACCTAGGAAAATCCAGGTTATATGGGTATGTCAGAAATGGCATGATAGAACGTATGAGTGTTATAATATCTCTATTTGAAAATTTTCGAAATATCGATCTGAAAGTTTCAGATTTATTCTCCTCGCAATAACACCCCATAGGAACTTGCTTTAAACTTTGTTGCCACAGAAGCCACAATCTTGCCCGCCATATTCATAAATTTAGGTCGCAACTGTAACATCATTCAAGAATTTTAATGGCGTTAATCGGATGAGCGTTTTTGAAAATTAGAAAAATTGTACAAAATCCGTATTCTGTCTTGCCTCACGAATTTAAAAAATGTAATCCCATGTTTCTTGTTGCAGAGTTAAGCTTAGAGTCCTTACCCAATAGGGAACTCATTGACCTAAATCATTCTCCGTCCAGGTCTTCTACTCCTCCTACTAGAACCAGGTCCAGGTCTCCGACTCCTCGTTATAGGTCTAGGTCCAGGTCTCCTCCTGCCAGTCATTCTCCTTCCGGGTTTCCTCCTACCAGACCCGATTCTCCGGACGGTTATCCGTCTTCAATGCCTCCATCTCTTGCCGGAAGTATTGCTCCACCTGCCAGGCTTCTTTCTCGTTATAAAGGTGGATGTGCACTTGAAAATTTAGAATTTATTCGTCTCACTTAAAAAAAAAATCCGTATCGTGTATTTGACCTTCGAAGGTACACTTTTGCTGCCGATACGCCACTTAAATTGGCATCATGGACTAATAGAAATCCTAAATTTCTGTCTATCCCATTACGAGAACAAATTGTCATATCAACATACGATGGTGACGTCTATGCAATATTGGAGACTCATAATGTTCTCGCTGGAATATATATTTATAATAATCAACATAATGCACGTGCAAAAGTAAACATGGAAAGCGGCAGAGTTACCCTATTGACCCAGGAAGAAATCGTTGAAACTCCAGTAGGCTCTAGACGCCCAATCAATAAATATTTTAATATAAAGCGAGTCAGCTACAAGCGCTGACACATCTACTTTGATTTTTCTCAATGTGATACTAAAATATAATACTGTTCGTAATCCACAGTTGAATTAAGATGTTATAAGTTTGATTCGTAATGGTGTTAAAGCGATGTTTTTTTTTGTCTGAGTAATATAAGTTTATAAATAATATATGAAGATGGTAAAGAATTGACATACTTCAGACCAAAAGTATATTAAGATGTTAAAAATCCTTTATTGTCTACTGCCAACGTTTCGAAAACTTATGTCGTTTTTCTCTTCAGGACGTACATCAAATTTCAAATTTCGTCATCTTGGTCAATATTTATAAAATAAAAATCCTCTCCCTCATCTTCTCACTGTTGGAGCTTCATTTTTTACAAAAAATTCTTTGTTTAATTCTTTTGAAAGAACTAAATTTGTTAAAAAACATTTATACTTGTTTAAAAAATTTTATCAATCAGGTTAACCTAGATTGAGTAGTCAGAGACTCCCCAACTTTTCTGCTCCATTTTCGCAAAGAGTGAAAGAGTGAAGATGTTATAAGTATGTTCTAGATACAAATATTAATAAAAAGTCAATGTACCATGGTTCGCAAGGCTTTATTCATTCGTCAATCTGCAGCCGTAATAGAATAATCAATTTTTCACGGACATCACATATATTTGAAGACATAAATATTCCCGTTTCCACAGACTTCAAGTAATTCATGATACTATTTATCGATAATGATAGTCAAATGGTAAATTCCCTTCCTTTTTACACTTGAACAAATTCATTTTGAAAATATGAAAATGAACGCTGGATAAGAAGCAGTCGCTTTTTTTGGCTTGAAAAAATTAAAAATAAATTTTTCACCTCCTCGAGGCATTGTAAGTGATGTCCACATGCCTGTATAATAGTTTGTCAATTTTCCATCATATATTACATACCGAACTAATTTCGCGAACAAGACAGACAGACATACAGACAGCCACCTTTGTCAAAATCGTTTCTTCTGAGTCAGGAGGTCACAAAACGTGGACATTTGATGAAAACCGACAATATCAAATTTTACATAAAATTAATACCTTCTCATTATAATGAGAAAGAAAAAAATTTACTACTCGCAAATTAAGAAATATCTTTATAATGATTTGGATATTGATTGGAATTTGACTCTTCGATCTCATACAAATATTTCACAAGCGCTAGCGCAATGAAGAAATAATTCATATGATGAGCAACATGCTATATGTTATAAACTCCAATATAGCAACATAATAGTCATTGTCTGGACCGTTAACGAAAAAATTCATGAATATAACGATTAATTTGGCTTCAGTTCGAAAAAAATGGGGATTCTTTCCACTCTGATTCTATCATCAGCTGTGATGCTTAATTTCAATACTTCAAGTTCCGATGGTTTTTAATCCCTTTATGTGCCTGTCAAGTATTTAATATTTGAAATGAAAAATTTTCAAATTCGGAGGTTTCAATTTTATTCAAATAGAAAGCTAGTTATTAAATAGGAAAAGACTGAAAATTTGTGTTTTTTTTTAATTCCATCCTGGAATATTTATTTCACATAAATGCTCATATCTTAGTGTTCCAGTATCATTATAATTGTTGCAAATAATTAATATGATAATTCCACAGAAATACTACAGGATTTTTGTTTAGTGTAGATGAATCAAACGAAATTTTTGTTTATCACTAGAGGTAAACCCTTTTGCACTATTGAGAAAAAATGAGGATTCTCTCTACTCGGGAACATCATGAGCAGTTTTTCTCAGTTTAATCGTTGAATATAAAGATATAATAATTCTTCTCTACTTCATAAAATAAAATAAAACCATAATCTGCACCCTTCAGAGGCAATAACAAATTTCGAAATAAAAAAATTTATTCTCTCAATTCAGAAAAAATGAGAAATTCGAATATTCTAACTGATAACAGTTTCGAATAGAACTTAATGAAGATTAAATGATTTTATATGATATCAAATTGGTGACATTTAAAGCGATTAATAAGGTTTTTCTATTAAAAGCTTTAAAATTATGGTACTCACAGAGTTGTCAATTCACCAAAAATAATATTGAAGAATTTTATATGTGCAAAAAATTCAATTCCAATTCAATTCCACTCGGAAAACTGTGGAAAAAAATTTTTGTTTGGTTCCAAATGCCATCCTACAATATTGATGTATATTAAGAATTGGACTTTCAAGGAAATACATCATGCGCCCATTGTTCGAGAAAAGAAAAAAATGATAGCATTTTTTCACGGATATTGTTGCGAAAAATTATTATCATTGGATTATCATCAATTTCCTAATACATATTTTTCAAATGGTACTTATCAAAAACTTGTGTAAAGCGAACTAAAACTGCACAAAAAAATTATTTTGTACCCATAACTTCATTTTTTCTCAGTTCAGTGTCATGAGCTTCCTGAAAATTGAAGAATTTAAAAACATAATCCTTTGGCCTCAAATCTTTCTATAAAAGTTAAAAATTTTGAATTTGGAAGATTTTCAAAAAATTTTTTAATTTTTCAGGGTTTGAAAAAAATTGAGAAAAGAGATTGAATCATTTTAAAAGATATTTGAAAATCTGGAATAAATTTCAAAATATAATTTTTAATTTAATTTGAGAGATTGGCGAATTTAACTCTTTGATTTATAGTTAAAATCCTTTTCAGTTGAAAGATCTATTATTATATTCTTTGTTAAGGCATTATTTTTTTGGTTGAAAATTCAACTAATTGGTTAAAAGTCAACTAATTAGTTGAAAATGTACATTTTTGTTGAAAAATTATATCTTCAGGTTGAAAATTAAATTTTAAAAAATCTAATAACGGAAAAAACTAATTTCTACAATTTGAAACCTTGTATAACTGGTTATTATGTTTTTCTCAACTGATTTTTTTATTACACACAGTTTCAGGGACCAAAAAGAAAGATTGAATTTGTTAATCAGATAATTTTCAAAAACATTCAGAAAGTTATAGCATTTTCAAAATTTTGAGGCTATTTTTCTCAAAATTTGTAAATTTTATGAAAAAACTTTTCTTAATGGAAGCTCTTAAAAATGATCGTATCAACTTTCCAAATTTTTATCGAATGATCGAAAAAACAAATTTTGATCCCACAAAAAATAATATATAATCAAAACTTCTCTTTTGCAGTCAAACTATACAAAATACGATAAAAATTAAGCAAAAGAATTGTGCAGCCAAAAAATATCTGCAAATTTGTTATGATTAACTTTTTTCTAGGACATACCAGTGTGAACTTATTAAAATTTGTCCTGAATGATTTTTTTATAGGACGCATAGTTTTTTTTATCGTGAAAAATAACGTTACAAATGGAAACATTCAATTTTTCGAAAAACTACGCCACGTACGAAAAAAAATTGACAAATAAAAGAAATATAGGCTGGATTATTACCATTCACCAAGGTAAAATGCCTAATTTTTTCAGTTTTTGAAATATTTGTCACTGTACAATAACAGTTTATAGCTTCTGACACATTTTCCTTGCGAAATATTATTTTCATTAACGTTACATGAATGACAATATCTTAGTAAACATAGTTTTTTTACTGCCGTCGACGTACATGAAATAGGAATTGAAGTTTAGAAATAAAAACTCAATCAAAAGTGACATAACACACTTTTTTGTTGAGCAACACTTTTTTCTTTGGAAACATTTTTAAATAAAGTTTTATTCATTCACTACCTTTTATTATTATATTATATGTTATAGCATTTAATATTCAATTTATTCATTTAATTTTAGTGAAACTGAAATAATTGATGCATTTAATTAATCCACAGAAATATTCTAGAATTGTTTTTAAGTCTAGACAATTCAGACGTGATCTTATCTTTCTTGAAACTTAAGAATTCTCTTTATATCCTTTGACTGATTAATCACATACATGTATTATTATCAACCACACTGTTAACATAATCATTCATTGATAGAGTGAACACTTTTGCATCATTCAGAAAGAAGAAGGATTCTTTCTACCCTGGTTCTGTCAGTGGCGGTCATGTTTACTTTCATTGGTAAATTTAATAAGCATATAACACACGAAACCCCAAGTTTTCGAAACCTTGCGAACAGTAGAAAACTAGATTATGTTACAAATGAAAACTAACCATTGTTCTGAGTTTTTACGTGATTTTTGAACTCAGTTTGACACTTGAGCATTTTTCATAAATATATGTATATCTTTATAAACGTTGTTGAATATTTCCGCAGATAAGAATTTGTCAAATGGAAATATCTCACAAGGACAAGCTCGAAGCATATGTCATTCATGAGATAAGATCTATAGTATATATTACATTGTGCGTATGAAAGCACCGAAATATTCATCTACTAAAATCTCAACGGAACTCAAGTTTCAATTTACAAAAATATAGTCAAATTTACCTAAGAAAAATGGGGATCCTTTTTACTTCGGTTTTATCATTGGCAGTTACCATCAATTTGATTGGTGAGTAAGTTAGTAAGTTTCCAAGATGGGAAAGAGGCATACCGCTTCGTTTTTACAAAAAATGTATTGCCTTTCATGACAGTTTAAAGAACAGTTTTATTGCATAAATACCAACACACAAATATTTATACAGCTCTACCTAAAAAGTTTTCTCATGAAATTATATACCTATAATTGACAAACGTGTTCAAGAATTTTTCAAAGAAAAATTGTTTGGAAGAAATCCGCACTGTAATCTAAATGATATTGCTCAAAATCATATAAAATGCTTGAATCCTTTCGAAATTCCTTCAAATTTTTAAAACAGATATGAAATCTTATGAAATACTTAAGAATTTTCTAAATGTTTTTAACATCATGGAATACTTCTGAATCTCTTTAAACCCGTTGGTATATCCAAATCTGAGAATTCCGTGAATTTTTTCAATTCGTATGCAATCAGTTGGAATACTCAAAACAATGGTAAACCTTATAAAATTTGTTTGCAATCTTATTGAATCCTTCCAAATTTCTTTCAATCAATGAACAGCTTGAACATATTTGAAATATTATAAATTGAGCATATTACGTTAAAGGCAAGACTATTTCTGAAATTCGGACGAATAAGGCATCACAATAATGCAATCATCTTTGCGCTGTTGCAGAATTAAGTTTCGAGTCCTTACCTAATAAAGAACCTATTGACCTAAATCGTTCTCCGGCCAGGTCTGCTTCTCCTCCTGATAGGTCCAGGTCCAGGTCTCCTGCTGCCATCTATCCTTCCGAGCTTCCTCCTGTCAGGCCTAATCCTACAGACAGGCCTTTTTCTTCAAGGCCTCCACCTGTTGCCAGAAACATTGTTCCACCTACCAGGCTTCCTTGTCGTTTAAAGAGTGGATGTGGTCTTGAACATTTTAGATTCATTCGACTTACTTCGAAAGCAAATCGGAAACGAATATTAGATCTCCAAAGATACACTTTTCCTGCCGACACAACGCTCAAAGTAATAGGACTTGACATTAATCGTAGCTATGTGCATATGCCAACACAAGAACAAATTGTTATATCAACACCCGCTGGTGAAGTGTTTGCAATCTTAGAAACTCATAATGTTCTTGCTGGAATGTATATTGGTTATCGCTGTGAACGTAAACGGGCGAAAATAAGCATGATAAACGGCAAAGTTACCGCATTGACCGCGGAAGAAGTCAATGAAGTTCCAGTTGGTCGGGCACGACCAATTTATAAATATTTTCGAATAAAGCGACGAAACTAGTCAATCTACCATGATTCTTGAGGTTTTAATTTCTTTTCAGTATCCCAGCCAGTCTTTTTTAGAAACAAATAAAAAAAAGCTCTTTTATTTCAAAATATGAATACTTCTATTCTGGAGGAGGTCCGAAAAAGTTTAATTTTAAAAGACTCAAGTTTCATTAAATCAATTTTTCAAGTTTTCGCCCTAGATCATCACTATCTTTTACAAAAAGTTTTTATGACCAAAAACCATTTTCACTGGAACCTACAAAGAAAAAGCAATAATCTACAACAAAAATTAAACGACAGCACAACTTTTTTTTATTATTTGGGCGAAATTTGTACTTTTTTTTTAAACATTATGTCCAAATCTATTATATTAAATGTATATTATATCTATTTTTGAACAACGGTCTGGGGCAGCTTATCAAAACATTTCATTATAAAGTTAAACTTTTATTTAAAATTCATAATATGCAATGGTATTGCCATAAAAGTATTTTCATTGTCTTGTTTTTATAATTAAAAAAAAATTAAAATTATAAAAAATAAAAAATCCTATAAAAAAAAAATTGTTTTTAAACGTTTTATTGCAACTTGTTTCGTTTCTCCGTAAATTTCATTGGCTTATTTTCATTGCTTTTTGCACGATTTAAACTGAAAATATGCTTTTTAGCGTAAGGTGATTCTTAGCAAATTTTTTTAGATATAATTTAGGCGGAAAATTTTGTTGAATAAACTGTTCTTGCAGCTTATGTCCTTTTTCCAGAAAGTTATTTTCTTTATTTTGAATATATTTCTATAACAAGAGTTCGTAACAAATTTGTAGATATTTTTCAGTAGAACAACTCGTGTCTTTTAATTTTTTTCTTCTCTTGTGTCGTTTTTACCAAAAATTTAATTTTTTTTTCAATCGTACTTTTTCCGATGAAGAGAAAATCTACTCGACCTATGCGTAAATTATTAATAACAAATTTGTAGATCCTTTTTGGGTGAAGAACTTTTGTATGTCAATTTTTTCCGTTCGTGATGTCGTTTTTGAAAAAATTGAATGTTTTCATTTGAAACGTTATTTTTCACGATAAAAAAAAAACTATTCGTCCTATAAAAAAATGATTCAGGACAAATTTTAATAAGTTCACACTCGTATTTGAAAGAGCAACTTCTGTTTATTAATTTTTTTCATTCTTTCGTTTGTCTAAAAAACTTTATTTTTTATTTTGAATGTTGTTTTTTACTTATAAAGCAAAAACTACTTGTCTTAAAAAAAAGTTAATGATAACCAATTTGTAGATATTTTTTGGCTGCACAATTCTTTTGCTTAATTGTCCTCGTATTTTGTATAGTTTGACTGCAAAAGAGAAGTTTTGATTTTGAATTATTTTTTGGGCGATTAAATTTGTATTTTCGATCATTCGATAAAAATTTAGAAAGTTGGTACGATCATTTTTAAGAGCTTCCAATAAGCAAAGTTTTTTCATAGAATTTACAAATTTGGAGAAAAATCGCCTCAAAATTTTGAAAATGCTATAACTTTCTGAATTTTCATCAAAATTATCTGATTAACAAATTCAATTTTTCGTTTTGGTCTCTGAAACTGTGTGTCAAAGCACACAGCTTTATCTGTCGAAATAAAGTAGTTTTCTCTAACATCATGTCATGAAAAAATCAGTTATGAAAAAAATAATAACCAGTTATACAAGGTTTCAAATTGTAGAAATTAGTATTTTTTCGTTATAATTTTTTTTGAATTTAATTTTTAATTTAATTTTCAACCAATTAGTTGAATTTTTAACCGAAAAAGATAATGCCTTAACAAAGAATATAATAATAGATCTTTCACCTGAAAAGGATTTTAATTATAAATCAAAGAGTTGAATTCACCAATCCACCAGCAATTTCGGAAATCCTTTGTAATTTTCCAAAATATTTTTTAATATTCCCTTGAATTCAATTATGAATTATATTTTGAAATTTATTCAAGATTTTCAAATATCTTTTAAAATGATTCGATTCTTTTCTAAAATTCTTTCAAATCCGGAAAAATTAAAAAATTGTTTCAAAATCTTCCAAATTCAAAATTTTCAACGTTTATAGGAAGATTTAAGGCCGAAGGTTTGAGTTTTCAAATTCATCAATTTTAAGGCAGCACATGACACTGAACTGAAGAAAAAATGAAGTTACGTGTGCAAAATAATTTTTTTGCGCAGTTTCAGTTCGTTTACACAATTTTTTGATAAGTGACATTTAAAAATTATTATTATTATTTAAAAAATTGAAAAAAAAATTGCAGGTCAAACAAATGAAATAATATTATATCATTTCTTATGAGAGAGCAAACATTATGTTTCACGAAAAAAGATCGAAACTTATAGGAAAAAAAATGATTTTAGCAATAATTGTTTTAATCGAAGTTTTTTACTGTCGCTTTTCACAATGTTGAAAAATAGTTAGTTTAAAGTCAAGCACAGATTATACCAAAGTGTTGAATTTTCTATGAAAAAATATGAATTTTCAACAAAAAATTCAAGAGTTGATATGGCAACTCATGAAGATTTTTTGTCTTAAATGAAGATCAGTGAAATTCAACTAAAAAAGAGAATTTTGAAAAATTTGAACCTTCAACCAAAACAGGTTAATTTTGAACTAAACAGTTGCATTTTCTAACAAAAAAGATAAAAATTCTACCAGAAGAGAATTTTCGATCCGCAAAGATGATTTAAAAAAAAGGTTGAATTTTTAAGAAGGATTATTTTTCATCATTTCAGGTTTACAATCTCAAATTAATGAATATTTAAAAATAAAGTATATTATTCGTAACTGTATGATTTTATAAATTGAAATTATATAACTTGAATATTTCGAAATAAAAATTAAATAACAAAATTTTTCCCTTTTCGTTTCAAGCCAAATGTTGAGAATAAATAAAGCTTACTTAGAATATTAATCAAAACGTTGAAAAAAAATTCCTCTTACAATTCGGTGGGAAAAACAAAATCTCTTCTTTCCGAAATGAAAAAATGTCCTCTCTTGATTCATAAAAAAACTTAAAAATTAGAATATTACAACTCGAAAGAATTTCGGTTAAAACTCATTGCAGAATTGAATAATTCTATTTGATATTAAACAGTCGATATTTGAAATGACTGAGAAAGATTTTCTATTGAAAACTTAAAAATATGGTATTAACAGAGTTGTAAATAAATTTGTTTATTTATTGTTATTAATTCGTTAAATAAATTTATAAATTTGAAATACTTCAATCTTAGTGTTGGATACTTCAAGTCTTGGAAAGTTGTCATGCTTTGATTGTGTAGTTAAGTAATTATTATTATTAATATTAAATTAATTATTTCAAAATATATTTCATACATTTTTCTATAAAATTTGTAAATAAGTGGGGTGGAATTTTCTGACACATTTTCATAGTGAAATATTATGGTTGAC
The DNA here is from genome assembly GCA_932178445.1 of Andricus quercusramuli. NCBI lineage: Eukaryota > Metazoa > Arthropoda > Insecta > Hymenoptera > Cynipidae > Andricus > Andricus quercusramuli. The sequence continues at coordinate 402,151 of CAKNXH010001721.1, forward strand.
GTCACATAAAATATATTATTTTAGTAGACATTAGTGAAGAAAGTAACTTTTTCTCTCTCCGGGTATGCACTTAAAATGAAAATAAAAGCTCAAAATTGAAAACTGCATTGAAAGTGGCATAACTCATCTTTTCAGGCACAATGTCTTTCAGAAAAATATTTTCAATAAAGTTTAATTCATTTTTCTCTGTGATACCTAGTGAAAGATTCATTTGGTCTGGGACCAAAAATTATATTATCAGTTTACAAGCAAAACACGGAAATGATACAGGTTCCCTTTCAAGTCTATGTGAATCAAATAATTTTTTTTCAACACTTACTAAATACCTTTATAATGACGTCAATAACAATGGTTTGTTCATGGGAGTGAATTATCAAATACAAATATCCCACAAGGACAAGATTGACGCACATGTGATTAAGCACTTAAGTAGTAGATGATATGTGATATACTGTAATAAAGCACCAGAATAATTAGACTGTCATTCGACTTCTTCATTAATAGACAAATCATTTTTGCTTCAGTTAATCACAATGAGGATACTTTCCAAACTTGTTCTATCATTGGCGGTGACCATTAATTTTATTGGTAAATATAATATTATATTAATGTTTTTTTTTTTTTTTTTTTTTTTTCTGACAAATCAGTTCCAGGTTTTTAGAAATAGCGATTTATCCAACGCAATCCGCATTCCGTACTAATTCAAATCCATGGAAATACAATTAAATTCTCTGAGATCGATTTAAGTGCTTGAATTCTTTGAAAATGCCTTGAAATTTTCAAAACAGCTTTGAAATCGTATAAAATTCTTCAAAATACACAAATATTGGAATTACTTACAATAAAAGAAGTATTATGACTTTGTTCTTGAGCTTATGCAATTATAAATTTAATACTATTCTTGAGAAAATTAGAAAAGATTTTTAAATATTTCAGTTGGATCACAAAAGAATCTAGAAGATCAAAAACATGTATTTTACAGGATTTTACAAAATATTATGATAATTCGAGCCTTTTTAGAAGAAATTTAGGACTTTTAGAAGTTTGGGAGGAATAAATAATATTTGATACATTTCCGGAAATACTTCCAAGTTTTAAAATATTTTGAATCCATTCGAAACCTTCTAAATTCCTAAAAAACATTTTTAGCTCACTCGAATTTTTCTTGAAATTTTTAAAAATCATTCAAAATGTAAAAAATTTCCTTAGAATCTTCCAAATTTTCCTAGGAATTTTACGAAAAATTGTTCATGCACTTAAAACCTTTCAAAATTCTTCCGACGCTTTTCAAGTTTTGGTGTATCTTCGAAAGAAATCTGCATTTATTAAAATCTCTTACACTTTGAAAGTCTTTTTTAATCTCTTAAAGTCTTCTAAACACTTCTTGAATTCACGTGATTTTTTTTTTTAATTTTACCAAATTGAAATCTTTATCAATTTTCTCTTGAAGTTCATTTTTCAAAATCAAAAATCAGGAAAAATGTTCCCACAAATCTTAAGAAACTTCCTTTGTTGATCTTCAAAATTTTTCAACATTCTAATATTTTCAAATTATTTAAATTTTTCATAACTTTTTTCAATTCTAAAAAATTGAAAAAAAATTGTCTTAAAGTCCTTCAGATTGTCCTCTGACAATTTTAGGAATCTGTTGAAATATTTTCAAATGTTTTTAAATATTCTCTCAAATTTGATTTTTCAAAATAAAAAAGCATTTTCATTTTTTCTAGGAATTTAAAGAATTTTTTTCATTTTCTTGTAACCCTACAAAATTCCTTAAATATCTTATAGGTTTTTATCATTTTTGAATCGCTTCAGAACGGTAGGAAATTAATTTTCCTGGTGACTAATTTACCTTTTTGGTTGGAAGTTTATGTATTTTAATGAAAAATAATATCATTTTGGTCGCAAAAATTAATCCTCCAGGTTTAAAATTCATTTCTTTGGCTTGAAATTATATTTTTTACTGAAGATTATTTTTTAAACTGAAAACTTAACTATTTCATGTTTGGTTGGACATCAATTTTCTACAGTTGAATACAGCTTTTGGTTTGAAAATTGTTGTATTTTGTTGAAAAAGCTTCATACATTGTGGTATTCTTCTTAATGAATAATTCACTTTTTGCTTACCAATTCTATTAAAAATGAAATATTTGATAGAAAATTCGTGTGCTTGGTTAAAAATTATTCTTTCCTGTTAGTAAATCAATCTTTTGGTTGAAATTCTATTCCTTCGGTTGAAAATTAGTTTTTTCATTAAAAATTTAATTATTTCATTGAAAAATAATTTCATTTGCCTCAAAACTCATTTACCTGAGTGAAAATTAAACAAATCTATTTTTTGTTATTTATCTTCTTTATTCAAAAATTCATCTACTTTGTAAACAAATTCGTCTTTTTTTGGTAGAAAATTAACTTTTTCGGTTGACGATTCATGTATTTTGTTGAAAATTTGTCCTCTATTAGTAGAAAATTATTATTTTGGTTAAAACTTTATCTCTTTGGTTGAAAACTAATTTTTTTATCGAATATTAATTTTTTTAAACTAAAAACTCAACTGCTCCATTTTTCCTAGACAATTTTTTCATAAACGTTAAACTTTTGGGTTGAAAATTCATCTATTTTGTTAAAAATTTGTCTTTTTTGGTAGAAGATTCATCTTCTGGGTTGAGAATTTAACTATTTGATTACATATTCATTTTTTTCGATTGTAGATGTATCCGTTTTGTTGTGAGTTTATTTATTTTGCTGAAAATTCGACAAATTTTTCTGAAATTTTTTTTTTTTGTTTGTTTAATAAAAATGTAGATATTCAATTTTTGTTACAGAGTTGATCTTTCTCAGTTAAGAATTCGCTTATTTTTAGAAAAACTCTTTTTTTTAATGATAGAAAATGCTAATTGTTGTGTTGTCAAGTCAACTCATTTTTTCTCAATTCTCCTCTATGACTTGAAAACTCCAAATTTTGGATCAGATTTTGTTTTCTTTGTTGATTGAACAATCTTTCTTGGTTGAAAATTCAACTTTTCTGTCAAAAATTCATATTTTTTGGTTTAGCACTTTTCTTTTATTGAACATTAGAATGTTTTTTCATGGAAATATGAACTATTACACTTTTTGTAGAGAATTCATATTTTTTATCAAACATTCATCAGTTTGTTTATTTTAGGCAGTGTGAAACTAATGTTATACACAAAAAAGAATTCTATCGGCAGTTACATTGCGTTGAGTAGAATAAAGATACTCTTATTTTAACAACATCTGCAGGTTTTTCATTTTAAACAATCATAATTATAGAGTGGTTTACCCCTCGGTTCCGGGCTGAAACCGTTACTGTTTCAATAAGGCCCGCCCCCCCCCCCCCCCCGTGGTACATTCTTTCCGTCTGCAGGGTCGAATAGGACACAATATCGTAGGATATGAGAGGATAGAATAGTACAGGGCGGGACAGGATAGGATTCTTGTCTTCAAGAAGACCCTAATCTTGCTCGCCAGTCTTGCATGTTGAGCTCTGAACTATAAAAACAATAAAAACTCAAAATTACGTTAATTATATCACAAGTTCTGAAATTGGGACAAATTTTCCGAGCACCGAATTCTCTATTGCCTGAAAGATTTTAGATGAACGTAATCACCCGTTTCTTGTTGCAGAGTTCAGTTTCGAGTCTTTACGTATTAGGGAACCTATTGACCTAAATCATTCTCCGGTTAAGTCTTCTTCTCCTCCTGTCAGGTCCAGGTCTAGGTCTCCTCGTTCCGGGTTTCCTCCTGCCAGACCTGATTCTCCACACAGGTGTAGCTCATCCAGGACTCCTGCTCCTGTCCGGTGCATGGTTCCACCAACAAGGCTTCCTTGTCGTGACAGAAGTGGATGTGGACTTGAACATTTCAGGTTCATTCGTCTTACTTCTAAAAGAAATCCACAGCGGATATTCGAACTTCGGAGATACACTTTTCCTCCAGATACACCAATGAAATTGTATGTAACACTTGATACTCGTCAGAATGTGCCTATGCCAACCCAAGAACAAATTGTTATATCAACAACCGATGGTGACGTGTTTGCAATATTGGAAACTAATAATGTTCTTGCTGGAATGTATGTCTATGATAAGAAATTCTATCAATATAGTAAACGGGCGAAAATAAACATGGAAAGCGGAAAAGTTACCGCATTGACTTCGGAAGAAATCGATGAAATTCCTGTAGGTTCTAAACGCCCAATCTATAAAAATTATCATATAAACCGGGACACCCATAAGCGTCGATATTTTTAATTTAATCTGAAGTAAATTAAAACTGAATCTGAAATATGATATTTTTTGTAATCCAAGGTCTGATTAACGTGTGAGTAGTAAGTTGTAACTGGAAATATTAATAAAAAATCAATGCATTGCAAGACTTCGATATTTCGTGAATCCTCAGCCAGTCTTTTTTAAAAGATAATCAAAGAAATGCTTTTCGCTTTCTCACGAATATGTTGTGGAGGAAAAATAATCTAGGTTTATAATGATCAGCTGTCTTAATTTCAAATAAGAAGACCATCCTACAGTAGATAGGAAATAATTCAACAGCGTTCAACTGCATCAATCTGGAACAATGAAGAAAGATTTTTTTGAAACATGTAAATCTACTTCAACAATTGATTGAATAATTAATTAATTAATTATATTTTCAGTTATTCACTTTGTCCAAAATAAAAAATTCATTATATTTTTTGTATTTTTAAAGCATCTAACTCAGAAAAACGTAATTTCAACCTTCTTATATAGAATGACTAAACTATAAAGGTTCATAATCCTAAATTCTTCATCTCCAATCAGTCAAAATGACACTCAAGTAAGAAAAAAATTCGCGGTTACACAATAATTTTTTTGATCAGTTTTTCTTCTCTTCAAGCAAATTTGTTTCCGCCTGCAAAATATTAAGTTGTAGTTATTAGAGGAGGGGTATTTGTTACAAAAAAAATCAGGCCTCTAGACAACAAAAAGTTCTTCACACTTTTAGGAATTGAAGTAATATAATCAATATTTTTTTCTGGAAGAAAACACTTCATTCTATACAAAAAACTGTAAACAATTTCAGGCATCGAGAAATGTAATATTTAAAAATTCAAGACAGTAAATTTTCAGAGAATATTTTTTTCGAAATATATGTCATTTTCCGCAAATTGGTAAAAAGCGATAGTATAACTGAATTGAATCGCAGAGGACAGTACTGAAATCAAAGATTTTTAAAAATTTTTAAATGTTTGCAATAAAAATGTTCATTCCTATATCTCAATAAAAATTCTTTGCAAGTTGAACAAATCTAATTAAGTTAATTCATTTTCCTTGCTTCACCGTTTTCTCGCATAAATAATATATTTTATTACATAAACAGAACAGAAACTTTCCTTCCCCAAAAATATACTTTTCTCCAAACCAAATAAGCTTATTGCTAATACGGAAATAAGGAGAATTCTGCAGAATTGAACCAAAATTAATGTTTTGAGGAGAGGACAGGAAATTTTTGTAGAGCCTGCCGTACTTTTCATTTGGAACAACCAAACCGTTCAAGGAAATAACTTGGTGAAAGACATTTTGAAATTACGAAAATGGAAAATGGATGATAACCAAATGATGTCCACATGGTTTTATAATTTTTAGTAAATTCAACATTATATACTACATATTTAACTGATTTTGTATATCCAGTTCTCGTTCTCATCTTTCATGAATTCTCAAATTTTAGTACTAACCTTTTTCTGAATGTTCAACGAAAAACGCTGTACTATACGATTTGGATATTTTCATTTTGAACTAATGTCCAATTTTGAAGTCATGCTGGGAAATAACTTACACATCGATCATTATTTCTCAACAAATATTTTGTCGTTGAGACGTTTTTCCATTCAAAATGTTTACTGATTTAGTAAACAATGTAATGCTTGAGGCATATGTAAATAATTCATGGGATAAGATTTATAGTATATTATATGCTGCTGTAAATATAATAATAAACCTATATTTTTACAAGCGATTTTGAGGTTTCCGCAAACAACAATTTGCTCGAAGCAATCTGCAGTAAAGTTCCTTGAAATCATTTGAAATATTTGTATTATGGTCATAGCAGAATGCATGCCAAATAAAACAGAAAGCATAAAACTGAAGCTTTTGTGAAATTGACATTTCCGGTTGTGATTTACATGTTTTTCGATGCACAATTAGGAAAACTTGCTTTATTTTTCCAAACTAAGCCTGGTTGATGTAACCAAATTGTATGCGTTATGCTGACTTATGAAATAGGAATACTTCACAAGGACAAGCTCGAAAAACAAATAATTCATGATGAAAGAACTATCTTTCATTTGGAGGAATTGTTTGCATCGTAGATATTTTTGATAAAATTTGTCATTTGTGCAGTTTTGTTGCTCTTGGCTTGTAAATGTATTAAGTATGTTTATGTACTGTTAAGGAACATAAATAAATGCCATTCCTAGAAGTAGATCCCCAAAAATAAAAAATTTGGCCAGGTACTTGATATTGCTTAGTTGATTATGACATTTATTACAGTGTTTTGGAAAGTCCTTTTCATGTACTCCAAGGCTAACCTAATGGTTTTTTTGTTTTTATTTTTTTTATTGATTTTTTGGAAAAAAAAGTTTTAGAATAAAAACATAAAAACTGTTATGGTAACCCTAAAGTATATGAAAAGAGCTTTCCAAAATACTTCAGTGAAAGTACAATCGTATATTTCTAAAAGAAGTTACACTAACGTGTAGGTGAAAAAGCACCTGTTTGATGTATGGGCCTATAGTTTGTTGAATTAATGAATGTCCACTAGGACTATAATTCAGCCAAATTTCAACACTATAAAAGCGGAACAATCAGTTCAGGCGGGAACACTTGACGCATTCTGCCCCACATATTACTTTTACTCTTAGTGTGAGTTTTGACATTGAATGGCTTTCATTAGGTATCAGTCTTATAAGTGGGGGGCGTGGAGCCAATTTTCGGTACCCTCCTTTATGATTTATGTTCTTATCATTGCTAAATTCTAACTGAAACAAATCGAGAGTCTATATTTTTAAGATTTTTTTGCAATTAAATGTTTAATTAATTTACCGCAATGAGCTAATTCCTACAATTGCATGCAGTGTGACAAAGATTCAAAAATCAGAACAGTGCTGATTAAACAATGTTGAAGTCAGTTCACCATCTGCTGAAAAAGGATTTATGATATGCAAATATCTCACATGCATAATTTCAAGGCAAATATAATTCATGACATAAGAACTACAGCAAATTTCAAACGATCGAAAATTAATTGGCCAGAAGATTTCTTAGTGAGGCTGTTAACCCAATTCTTCCTTTTTGAAGTTATCAGTTTTTCCTCAGTTAGAAAAATGAAAATCCTTTCTACATGTGTCCTATCATTGGCGGTCATCTCTAATTATATTGGTAAATATAAGGATATGATAATGAATCTGTAGTTTCACAAACAATTTTTGAAGTGTCCGCAAACAACAATTTGTCCGATGTGATCTGCACTTTATCCTAATTTTGAATGCGTGGAAATACTTCAAAAACCTTCAAATATTACTGCAAATTTTTGAATTCTTTCAAACTTTTCCACGTAGCTACATTTATCGGGATCTGCATTCTCCCTTGCCTCGTGCATTTTCACAAATATAATCCTCTTTTTCCTTTTGCAGCGTCAAGTTCACAGTTTGACTGCTTACCTAATGGTGCCCCTATTCCTTATGTTTCGCGCCGCGCACCTTCTCCCTCTCCTGAGGGGCATGATCTTCCTGTAAGGTCCAGGTCCAGGTCTCCTTCTTTAAGGCATTCTCCTTCTACGAGGTGCCTGGTCCCACCAGCAGGGCTTCCTTCACCTGACGGAAGTGGATATGGACTTGAAGATCTTAAATTTGTACGGCTTATTTCAAAACCAAATCCGCACAGGATATTCGAACTTCGAAGATACACTTTTCCTGTCGGTACACCAATGAAAATGAGGATAGGAATCCGTCAATATGAGCCTATGCCAAGCCAAGAACAAATTGTTATTTCAACATCCGATGGTGACGTATTTGCAATATTGGAGAGTACTCATTGTCTTGCTGGAATATATATGTCCTTTAAAGGCGATTACAAACGGGCGAAAATAAATATGGAAGGCGGTACCGTAACCTCATTGACCACAGAAGAAATCAGAGAAACTCCAGTAGGTCCCTCACGCCCAATCATACGATTTTTTGACATAAGCAGGGTCAACGACGAGTAAAACGAACTCCTCGAACCTCTTGAATCAATTCTTCTCGGAAATTTTTAACTGAAATATAATATTTTTGTCATTTGAAGTCGGGTCAATATCGTATGAGTCACTACTAATTATACATAATGATAAAAGGTCAAGGTATCATGGTTCGCAAGGTTGAATATACCTTCATTCGAGCAACCGTATCATAATTAAGAATAATTATATATGTATAATTATTAATATATATGTATAATTATATTATTACATAATTAAAAATGTATCCAAGAACTGAGAAGATTCCCTGTTTTGAGGCAAATCGATTGACCTATAATATTAATACACTCTATTGATATGTAAGGAAGTTGTGCTCATTTTTAATATCTGAATCATCAGTTTTAAACAGAAAAAACTTTTTTCATCGAGATCATTCAAAGCTGGTGCATGAATAGAAAAGACTTTTCGAACATAAATTTCCAAATAAAATTATCCTGACAATTTTGGTAGAAAAATAATTAAGCTTAGAAAGGGATATGGTGCGACAGAAATGTTCTTTTTTATTTTACAGGTCGAAAAATTACCACTTCAAATACAAAATTTGAAAATAATATTTGAGGTAATATTATCAGCTGATTTTCATGAGAAAGAAACATTATTTTGTGCGGAAGAAGTTTAGGACTTGGGAAAAATAATTATTTTCAAACCATAGTATTAGTGATTGAGTTTTTCTCACTGTCGCTTCTGACCAATTGAAAAAGTGGTTGGTTTTTAATTAATGATGGCTTATTTTCTGAAGGAAACATTCCTAAAACTTTACTGTTTCCAATTTATAAAATAAGTGAATAATCTTCAAATAATGTTCTTTGGATAGGAAAAAATCTCTTATTAAGAAAAAGTTTTGACATTTTCAGGCAAAGGAAAATGTACAATTCAGATTACGGCTCATGGTTCACACTGAAGGGTCTAATCTTTTCCTACTCAAATTCACAATTCATTCAATTTTCTCATTAAGGGATCTGTGTGAAGACTAAAATTGAATTTTATTTCTTCTATCAAATAACCTTGGTTCAAAAAAATCGATTCAATATTAGAGAATATTTGAGGATTCTTTTTAAGTCCATGTGAATCAAATTCTTTTTTTTTCTCTTTGAAAGTATCTAAATACCTCCATAATGCTGTTAACAACTTTCGTTCGTTCCTTCAAATTATTAATCAAATACAAATATCTCACAAGGACAATCTCAAGGCACATGTAATTAATAAGATAAGAACTATGGTACATATAATATACTACGTAATGAGGCACCAGCATTTCCATCAGCGGAAATCTTAACAATATTCCTTATAATTATAGTAATTACTCTTACCTCAGGAAAATGAGGATCCTTCCTACCCTGGTTCTATCGTTGGCAGTCAGCTTTAATTTAATTGGTAATTATAATAATACACCTATGTTTTATTAACATTTTCAAGGTTTCCGCGAATAAGAATTTATCCGAAGTAACATCCATTTCAACCTTATTAAAATACACAGAATTATAATAAAATTCCTTTAAATCGTTTGAAATGTTTGGATCCTTTGAGAATCCCTTAAAATCTTCGAAAATTCATGCAATTTTTAAATTCCTATGATATCTGTTTAAATTTCTTGAATCGGTCCGCAATATTTTATGATTCAATTAAAATCTTATGAATTTCACACTATCCTAGCTAAATGCTTGCAAAATAAAAAAAGGATAAAACTTAAGCTTCGCCAAAAGTACCATTTCCGGTTTGCATTTAAATATTTTTCGAAACAAAAATAGAAGAAAGCGCTCTATTTTCCATATCAAGCGTGGTTGAAGTAACCCAATTGTTTGCCTTGGGCTAACTTGTGAAATATAAGTATCTCATAAGGGCAAGCTCAAGGCACAGATAATAGTCACAGGCCGACAAAATTTGTACTTAAAGACAGGGCTATATGAACATGAAGGATTTTGGTGGCCTGAAAACAATTTTGTCGTCTGAATTTTCCCTATATTTCAGGTTTTTGAGATGTCCTAACATAAAAGTGCAAAATGGCTATTTTTAGCCATATTTGAGGCAAAATGACACGATCAGAAATATTTTCTTCTAAAAACTGCTCAAGCCATCGTTTAGTACTCCTTCTTATCTTCCATTTCCATTTTTGATCATCCTGAGACGATTTTTTTTCGGCGAGATATCGCACATCAAACATCTCAGTTTCTCTTCGCTCTCTTTGCCAGTTTTTGAATGAAACTGAAATGGATAATTTACGATATCTTGGAGAAAAATAAATCGCGTGCGTCCTAAACTATGACCCAAGACAGATTTATGTGTAAACATCGTCGGTAAACGTTGACTGAAATTGAAATATTACATAAAGCAAATAATAACTCATGCACATGTGGGAGTATAAAAATTTATTTTCTCTTATATATAATGTCGTGCAAAAGTTTCTGGACAGTTATTTTCCAATAGGATAATAATCCTAATCTAACAATGTAACAATAACCCTACTTTAATAATAATAAACTGTAGATTTTCTCTCTATTGACATATCCGGCATATTTTGCCGGATTTGAATGAACAAATAATTATTGTTTGAATAATAAAAACTTATTTACAAAATACTTGGAAACTCGTCCCTTATTAATTAAAAATAATTCTTGTAAAGAAAATCCGAAGGACACCATTTTTAGTATGAATTTAATAGAGAACTGCTATTTTGCATTTTTTGGGGTCACTTTCCAAGCATAATAACAATTCACAAAAATTTTATAACAAGTAGCTCTTTTCCCCATTTTTTTCTATATCAAGCTTTTCCCATTTAAAACCCCATGTTAATTTCAAAGGCTCGGTGGTACGGGTTAACTTCGACAAAAAAAAAGAAAACAAGAAAAATGTTAAGTTGATAAACTGTAAATATAAATTAAGTATTTATTTTTAAAATTGAACTGTAGTACGACTCTTAACAATAGAATTATAATAAAATTGATTTTATAAGACGATTCTGAATCTGTTTATAATTGAATAATTTATAGATTTTTACGTTAAAAATTGAACTATTTCAATTTGAATGCCTTACGTAATTAATTTAATGTATGCATCCGATTGAAACTTCAAAATCTTTTTTTAAATTTCAAAAACATTTCAATTAATATATTCATTATTTTAAAGTTTTCATTGTTTCATTTTTTTTAATTTTTCATTTGTAAATGACATTTTTCATTTAAGATTTTCAAGAAACAACTTATAATCACTAAATTGTACTGTTTTTAAGTTCAAATTGTTCAAAAATGATATAATTTTCAACACTTAAAAAATTCATTGATTCATTCTTCAAACTATTTTATTTGGGACCGTACTGAAATTACGTAACAGTTTAAGGGGGATGGAGGGGTCAAAAGATTTTGTTACGATTTATTACTG